>JALIGW010000001.1:62806739-63206739 GCA_023053685.1 Diadophis punctatus similis
TTTATTTTTGGCAAACTATCTTGCAAAGCTGATTAGCTAAGATATTATTCACATGGCCACTGACTAGGAGGAGGAGATAGAGAACAAAGCTACCAGGGATATACCTGAAAAAATGACATAGATCACAGATTTTCATATGAAAATTTAGTAATAAATTATTATTTAATAATAATAATTATAAGTTCAATATAATACAATGTATCTCACAAAGATGAGAAAATTGGACATAGGTAATCTGTGTCTGCTCAGGCTGCTGCTTCAAATGTTACTTCAAAGTCCTTATTTTTTTTTCTCTTCTAATGCCTCCATCTTTAAGTCAGAGTTGGACTGGCCAGCCCTTCAAACATTGGATACCTTCAAATAAGAATTGGCTTTGATAGCCCTTCAAATGGAAAACTAGGAACTCTCATAATTAAGTCACAGCTGGCTTAATTTCCACATTTGATTACTACAAAAGAAGTGATGTGGTTAGACCAGAATAGTTAAGGATTCTAACTAGGAAGAACAGTTATCCTGGCATTGCTGTATTTCCTTTGAATGGATAAAAAGTAATGGATAAAAGTCTCCAGGCCAGATGGCAAATGAACAAATCTTTCACTGTTTAGATGTTCCAGAGAGCAGAAAGCTATGACCATCACAATCTGTAAAGGTCCTTCATAGTTTATTTATTCATTTATTGTTAAATTTCTAGGCTTTCCAACTCCAATAACCCTGGGCAGTTTCACAGTATTTCCAATATTTCTTCTGTACTGCGACATAAATTTTAGGCTGTTTTGATTATGCTGATCCACATTTATTCTTGCTCTGGTTTATCTCAGAATAGTCATCTCCTATTTGGAGATAGATCATTAATTTTTTTTAATGTTGAAAACCGTGTTAAGGCTTAGCACTTCTTTTTGCTCGGTTCCTATTTGTTTCCTAGCTGTATAAGAAACTTTCTTTTGCAGCTTCAGGGTTTTGATCCCCAAAATGAGATGATCATTTCTAACCTTCAGGCTCACTTGTGCTGGACCTATAGGTTGCAATTGTCCTTTTTTTCAATCTGCTCATTTGCATCTGCACTTGCTCATGCCTACTCTTTCTCTTGCTTTGTTTCTTGATTATAACCCATTTCAACCATCTTGAATCTGCAGTGACTTTTTAAAAAAATCACTGCTTGTCTTTGCTCTCATCCTGTGTCTAATTTCAGCATTATACAGTAGATCTGTGTAATTTTACCATACTATAATGAATTCAGTTCCATATTCAGCAGCAGATCTATGGCACTGGTTTATAAAATGTATTTGGCCCATTCCTCATACCCATCTTTTGTTGGCATGTTATGGCAACATTCAAGCCCAAGATTGTTCCTTTGTGTTCAAATAAGGGTTGCCTGGCAACTATAACCTTTGATACTCAGCCTGGTAAAACAATCACAAATGATTTCTCTGTAATTTCATTTGTCACTTCCTTTTCTCTCCATTTGGCTCTTCTATAGCAGCCCAAAAGCAGACGGCAATATTTGCCTTCAAAGTAAACTTGTGACTAAATAACTTTCTATATAGGTCAGCCTTTCCTAATGTATTGTCAATCATATCAACCACTGTATATGCCATCTGGGGATGGTGAGAACTGTGATTCAACACATCTGGAAACCATTAGATTAGAAAAAGCTAGAATAATTCTTTTGAGTTACACATCTGCTTTGCAAAGCTAACAATTGTATTTACTCTTGCTGTGTCTCTGTGGATTTCCTCTGAGGAGCACATAGCACATCTCAAAACAACAGTTCCTGGAATGGCCTAAACAAGAAGTCACATATTGTAAGGATATCATGCAGACCTGCTACATGCACACATGCCAATTACACTGCTGACACAGAAGGCTGCTGCATGATTATGGTACTTTAGCCAAGCTAAGTTGGAATGTATCAGACTTTCAATATCTCTTATTCAATGATTTCGTCTTTCATAAACTAGTAAAAATATGGATAAGGTACAAATGTGGATTATTTTAGGGGTTGGGGGGGCTATCATAGAAACAAGAAGCTCTAACTGTTGCCACTGATTGCTTATTTACTGTCCCACTTCAGTCTTTCTGCAACGGGTCTCTGGCGAACATAGTGTACTGACCCAGAGGATGCTACCCAATTATTAGAACAACATTTGTGAAGATACTAATGAATATTTTCTGGGTAAGGCTGTTCTCATGAGATTTTCTGTCCTACTTCTAGACCAAAAAAATTCAATGAAATGATTTAGTTTTGGGATGCTGACTCTCACAACAAACCCTTCTGATTAACAGTGTGAATGGGAAAAGAGAGTTTGTACTTTAAGAGTGTAGAATGATGCCACTCTAAATATCTAAAATGTTCATTTATGCTAAGTTTTAAACATTTTTGAAGCATGGTGAATCTTAATAAGAATCTCAGGCAGTAAGAGATACTCCAGAATAAACATCAAAAACTGTTAGTGAAGAATAATGTGAAGGATTCAGGATAGATCTGTAAAATAAAAAATCTCAGCCAAATTAACCAAGTTGTTAATATATCAGTTTCATTAAATGTTCTAATGTGATGTGTTAATGGGAACAACAGAATGGAGTAGCCAGGCAAGAAAAACATTTCCATTTTCAAATGTTACTTTGTTTTACTTGATTATTAAGTCTCTTGAGTGCTTGGGAAATGCTTTAAGCTTTTTGTATTTTTTTTGCAAAATAGATCATGGTAGATTGATATAAGTGACTTTAAACAATCTGTGGAAATATATCCCATCTTCTTAAGTCTGAACCCAATTCTGAAATACATATGCCAAATAGCCGATCTGTAACATCACTTTAAGAGCCAATTTCATTGCTTCATACAGGTGCTCCAAAGAAGCACCTGTATGAAGCAATGCAGCCTCCTTACTTCTAGTGAAAAAACTACATTGCCTTTGTTTCACCTGCTCAACTGTTTTACTTGGGGCAATTCAGGATTCTGCAACACTTTGCTTCCCCTAAAAGTCTCTTCCAAGTGTTACAAATGCCAAATAAGCCATGCCAGGGAAAATTGTGTTGCTTCTTTGCTCCAACAAGGCAAATTTTGCTGTCTTCATTACACAAAGTGCTTCTCTGAGGCAGATCAAAGCTGCCAAATATAGTCCCCTGTTAGAACAGGAGCCAACTTGTGTTTTGTTCTTGATAGGAATCCTGTTCCTGCTTTATAATCACTTCCCCTTTCCATTGATTCCTCCTCCGCCTCCAAACTGCTACAACAAATTGTGATATTTTGCAAACACTGTGAAAGTTATATTGGTGAAAATCAAAGGAAACTTTCCTGGACTATCAGGGTATTAGGAACCATGGTGGCACAGTGCTTAAAATGCAGTATTACCGGCTAATTCGGCTCACTGCCAGGAGTTCGATCCTCACCGGTTCAAGGTTGACTCAGCCTTCCATCCTTCTGAGGTCGGTAAAATGAGGACCCAGATTGTTGGGGGCAATATGTTGAGTCTGTAAACTGATTAGAGAGGCCTGTAAAGCACTATGAAGTGGTATATAAGCCTAAGTGCTATTGCTAATGGGGGGAGGTGAGAATTAAAACTACCAAATATTCTTTTTGTGAAGACTTTCCTCCCAAATCTACTCTTTGTAGATTTTTGACTTGTGGGATAATGTGTAGTGGACTCTACTCATCACTGCATGATGGACTCCATTTTGGCAGATCTCGATATTTGTCTTGCACTGAAATCAGTGGCAAATTTCTCTTTCCTCTTTAACCAAACAATGTATGATCTTCACTTTGTTTTCGGTTGGTTCCATTGTGGACAATTAAGAAGAAGCTACTGTGAAGGGCAGCTGCACTAAGCAAGGGATGTTCAATTAATGTTTAGAGGGAATCTTTTCATATTACATGTTCTTTAACATTTAATTTAATTTAACATTGACTTAACAACGTGTGGTTACATCCGATAAATGGTTTGTGTTGAAAATTATAACAAAAATTAAAAATCCATCTCTCGGGGATGTTGATTTTTAGATTGTACATACTATACTATTCTATTTTATTGTGTTTACAGTCTCTTTGATTCCCAACATACAACTCTCCTTAAGCAGTTCCCTCTGTTTAAACTGAGCTTTTTACTACCCAGTTGGTACTGTACTATGAAGGAAAATATATTAGTTTTTCAGCAGTACTAGCCTAGGGCTTTTTATAAATTGAGCAGCTAAGAGGGAAAGGAACAAGGTAGGGGAAGAAAGAGGAAAAGATCCTTCTCTGTAATGTTTCAGTTTCCAAGATTCATGGTGCTCGTCAACAGCTATTTCCAGGTTTTAGACCTTCCTAATCCTTCTGCTTCCAACACTCTCTGTTGTCTATTATTATGGTGTAAAAATGATCTGTGTTGATATAGAATTGAGTGGGCACTTTGTATTATCAGCCCTGAAGTTTGCCTGGGTCCTTTATTTCAAATAATAAAAGTGTATTTCACAGCAAGATGGTTTCTTAAAAGGTTTCAATGGACAATTTGTGTAAAGAGGCGATCTGGCTATTTTTATCAAAGGCAGAAAGCTGGTTTTCTCAAATGAATTCTACAGAGCTAATGGGATGACACATCTGAGGCAGCCTCTTGATGGAAAGCTTGGTGAATAGGGATCCAGACTTTTGTGCCCGCAGTGCTATTGACATGGCTATCCAAATATAGAAATTGCTCTCTTCAGCATGAATCTGGACCCAAATTCATGCTGCATTTCATTTAATCTGTGAACATTCCCTTATAGAAGAGCTCTCGGAAAAGGAATTCCCCTTTCTAATAAGTCAATAGCAATAGCAATAGCACTTTACTTATATACCGCTTCATAGTGCTTTACAGCCCTCTCTAAGCGGTTTACAGAGTTCAGCATATTGCCCCCAACAATCTGGGTCCTCATTTTACCGACCTCGGAAGGATGGAAGGCTGAGTCAACCTTGAGCCTAGTGAGATTTGAACAGCTGAACTGCTAAACTAGCAGTCAGCCTGCAGTCGCAGCATTTAACCACTGCACCACTTCAGCTCTTAAACTCATCCAGTCAACACTGAGGTTCATGCAACTATGTACCTTTTGAGACAGTAACTGGATGAGTTTGCAGATGAAAAGACGCAAACTGTGGTTGGGAAATAATTACTGTAAAGTTATTTTCTCATGAAACAATTTAGTAGATTAGTGTTCCCCAACTTGATGTCTTCTGTAGTTGTTTAAACAACATCCACTCTGGACAACTTCCATGGTGGATGTTCGCTTAGAATTATGGGATCTTCAGTCTATTGGTACCAATTTGGGGATAGGAGGTGAATATGTGTATGAATGCAATTACATAAATTTTGCACTGAACATTCTAGTAATTGTAGGGAAAGGATAGGATAATTGCCATTTTTAGTGGCTGAGGGATTCGTTACATAAATATGAGTGTACCTGAGAGCAGGAATCTGATGTGAGCAAAATATTAGTGAAGTAGTTGTTTTTATAACTATAACAGGAGAATATTAAAAGGAAATGCATTATAGATACAGGCAAAGCCTTATAGCTACTTAGTTATATCCAAGAGGATGGTACTCACATTTTTGTTGTGTGAGTGTGTGCCTGAGGAAAAAAGGCAGAAAGTAGTGAATTCAAATTAGCAATCTTTTAGTACAAAGAGCAAACAAAGTAGTAAAGAAAAATAGGATCCAGAATAAGTCCTTCACTTTTTATGGACATCTCTTTGCCCCCTTGTAATCAGTTGATCATTAGGTGCTGAAGAGTCACTGTCATTAAATTTGGACCTGTGATGCCAATGGGCCCCCATCCAACAACATGAAATTCAATGTGGATAAAAGCAAGATTTTACACTTGGGTAGGAAAAACCAAAGATCCAAATACAGATTAGGTGAAACCCAGCTCTAAAACAATAATTGTGAGAGGGACCTTGGAGTTCTAGTGGGCCATCACTTAAACATGAGCCAGCAGTGTGCAGAAGCAGCCAAAAAAGCAAATACAACCCTTAGTTGTATAACCAGAGGCATAGAATCAAAATCACATGAAGTATTAGTACCACTTTATAAATCCTTAGTAAGACCACACCTGGAATACTACATCCAGTTTTGGTCACCATATTACAAAAAAAGATGTTGAGACTTTCGAAAAAATGCAAAGAGCAACTAAGATGATTAAGGGCCTGGAGACAAAAACATATAAAGAACGGTTGTAGGAATTGGGTATGGCCAGTCTAGAGAAAAGAAGGACTAGGGGTGACATGATAGCAGTATTCCAGTATTTGAGGGGCTGCCATAAAGAAGAGGAGGTCAACTTATTTTCCAAAAGCACCAGAAGACAAGACAAGAAACAATGGATGGAAACTAATCAAGGAGAGAAGCAACTTGGAATTAAGGAGAAACTTCCTAACAATTAACCAGTGGAACAGCTTGCCATCAGAATTTGTGTGTGCTCCATCACTGGAGGTTTTTAAGAAGAGAGTGAATAACCACCAATCTGAAATGGTATAGGGTCTCCTGTTTGAGCAGGGGTTTGGACTAGAAGACCTCCAAGGGCCCTTCCAGCTCTATTCTGATTGAAAGCAGTGAAAAGAGATGCAAAAGAAAACTCGGTATGTGATTTGAGCATTTCCAGAAATTAAAGGAAAACTGTTGTCTCTATTTACCCATATGGAAATATGCACATGTGAAGTTTTGGTCAGACTGACTTGAACATAAAGGCTTTTTTTTTAAAGTTATGAGGCATATTTCATTTTTCTTATTCATTGCAACCTGCTTTTCTAAGGTTCACATGTGGCATAAACAATGAATTACGGAGAAGTTCAAAAGTGCATCTAATGTTCTTGCATCATCTAATCCTCTCCTGCTCAGAAGCATTTGATTATTGTTTGTTCAGAATAAGCACTGACAATATAATTTTAAGAGCAAGAGTGTGGCTTCTAATCCCAACTGACATTTCAGGAGGAAAAAAAATACCCAGTTCACCTCAGATTGATTTAGATCACATATGTAATCCTCTATTTGATCCTAGGCCTGGTTCACAATCTCAATTTAGCCATCAGGCTGTCTATGTCTCCCACTGACTGACATGGGAAATCAATACATCAATACTGTATGTTTGGGGGAGGTTAAAGTGTATGTTATAGACCAATAGGGACCTACAGTTTTGCACTGGGTATATTTATTATTGCCTTTTTTTAAAAGCACTTAGCATTAGCACTTAGACTTATATACCACTTCATAGTGCTTTACAGCCCTCTCTAAGCAGTTTACAGAGTTCAGCATATTGCCCCCAACAATCTGGGTCCTCATTTTACCGACCTCAGAAGGATGGAAGGCTGAGTCAACCTTGAGCCTGGTGAGATTTGAACAGCTGAACTGCTGAACTAGCAGTCACTGAAGTAGGTTGCAGTGCTGCTTTTAACCACTGCGCCACCTCGGCTAAAGGAAAGACATTTCTTATAACTGGGTTAAGTTTTCAGATATTATTGATGTTTCTGAAGGAATCCTGCCTACCAGGATCTGTATCAGTAGGTCTTATGCAAGAGCAGCTTTTCCACTTTCAGTTTGCAGAATGAAAACACTTACCCCTCCCCCATTTATCCCCCCTTGTGAGCCACTATTAGAAAAATGACAAATAGCATGCAGGTACTCTCAGCTAAGATGCCTGAAACAATTCAGAAAGAGAGATGCGATGGTTTTTGTAGAAAGGGAATCTTCAGAGTGAAGGGAGTGATTCCATTCCCTTCCAACAGCCCATTTCCCTTGGTTTGCTTGCTCATTTTCGGTGATTTATATGAAAATGGCCTACCACATACTGGTGTCTTAGGCAAGAAATGTGAAGGGGGAAAAAAACACCAGAAAGTTACACACAACAGTTTTAGTTCTGATGTCTGTGTGTTCTGCTCAAGCAGTACCTATGACCAATGTTCCCTGTAATATCAGAAAACGGCGCGCGGCAGTTAGAAACTGCCCCACGGCATTCTCTTTTCATCTGCGCGGCTGCGCAGGCGCGCAGCCTCTGCCATTAGAAAATGCTGTGCGGAAGTTAGAAACTTCCACACGGCATTCTCTCATTATGTGCGCGGCCCCGCGGCCCCGCACCTTAGAGGGAGCAGTGCCTATGACAGAAAGTTTTACACGACTTTGAATTCAAATCATAACGCTGTTGGAGCACAACAGAACACACCGTGACAAATAGATGGAACAAGAATGAATGAATCACATGGTCATTAAAATGCCAAGATAACCTTGGACTATTCATACAGCTGTCCTTTATGGACATGACAGATGTGGGCATGGAACACAAATATCTGAAATAATATTTTAAAAAAGTCAACTGCACAGATTCATAGAAAACAAGGAGACATTTGGGTACGTTAAATAGTGGGTTTCATTTTCATCCTCCTCTTCGTTGTCGCTGAACAAGTTTCAGATTGCTGAATTTCATTGCTACTGGCATTCATCATCATCAAAGTATATAATAGTACCTGGAAGGTGAGTTTCTTTTATTGGCAGCATATTTTATATACTTTTATCCAGAAGTTCAAAATGAAGCTGAGTAGGAAGCTTCAAGCAGCACTGCCTGATGGGTCTCAAACAGTAACAGACTGTCCCCTACTTGTTAAGGAAGGAGGAACATGTCTGGTCCCATGCCTGACTAGTTCAGTAAGTGCTTCTTCCTACAGTTAAAAGTCTGCAGAGATTAGTCTGTACAGTTAAAAGCCTGTAGAGCAGTGATGGCGAACCTTTTTTTGCTCGGGTGTCAAAAGGGCGCACACGCGCAAGTGCCCACATCCATAATGCAATACCTTCCCCCGTGCATGCACGCACAACCCACATGCGCTGCCCCCCATGCATGCACGCAGGGCTCACTGAAGCCTCCTGATCCTGTGGATGGTGAAAAACGGACTCAACAGGCCTACCGGAAGTTCGGAAATGAACTTCCGGTTGGGCCATTGAGGGTGAAAAATGGCCCAATGGCCCAACTGGTTTTGGCGCAATTTTGCTTCCGCACATGCGCAGAAGCAAAATCACGTGAGGGGTCGTGTACGTGCAGCGTGTGTGTGCATGCACAAAACGCACCCCATGCGCATGAAACATGGTGATGCGCGCGCAGTGCACCGGTAGCAAGGTAAGTGAGCAACCCGCCCCTGAATTCAATGCCTCCAAAATAATGGGGACAGCTGATTTATGGATTCAGATCTTAATCAGAACCACCCATGTAGAGATATCCCACTTAATTAGTGCAAGAGAAAGAGAGTGGATGAAAGAGCTAGCAAAGTCTTTGCTATCAAGTCTTTGGGAAATCTTGCCACCCAGTGTAGGTGCAAATGTTAGAAGTTAATCCAAATATAATGCACATGTGAACCAGCTCGATGGGCCACAGCCAGCAGAGGGCAGTGCTGCACAGACACATAAGCCAGTTGACATATTGGGTAAGGCCAGCCTTCTGTACTTAGGCACCGTGGAGACCTAGACGCTCCCTCTGTGATCAGCCAGCTCAAAAGAATTACGAGCAGGATAACTTGCTGCTGCCAGTATAAATTTGATATTTAAGGTTAATGTACTGTATACGGATTTTCCATATCAAATTTTTTCCTAATAAGATTTGTGTTCCCTCTAGGCTTGCAACTAGCTACAGGCTCCTTCAGCTATATACATAATGTAACATGTTCCCAACATTTTCTTTAATGTGCTGCGCTCACGAAGGGCAGAGTGTAACTGCATGTCTTTTATCTGCTATTTACAAATCTAAAAGGCATTGTATGGGAACATTCTCAGGTCAATATTTGCCCATATCACATTTTTTTTTTGAAAATACTGTATGTCATCCTCTGAGTTAATGTTCCAATTCAGAAGGTTTAACCTGTGAGGTTAAACAGAATGCAGAAAATCCCCAAGCAGACCAAATTACAAGCATCGCTGTACCTGTTTCTCGCCCACTGGGAGAAAATGGGAGGAGAAAGAGAACTGGGAACATTTCCATGCCTCTACTTATATTGTTGTGATATCTCCTTATTCTCTTCGCAACACATGAAATTTAGGTAAGAATACAATGAAGCCAAAAGAAAAAGAAAAAAGATGTCAAATGGCTCAAATTACTTAGGGCAATGTTGGTTTGGGCAGTTTTAAAAAAGAGGTCTGCTTGAATGATCAATTCACACACAGCCAATACTATTGAGTCCATCCGAACTACAGATCTATGCAGCTGAAAAGGCTGGTGTGCAACACTACCAACATATGATGTCTTGTGAAACCTTCATTAACCATTAGTAAGCACCAAGGGTGGATTCCTCGTGCGTGCCACCATCTTTTTTTCATATTTTTTGAGAATTTTTCCCCTTCCGCGGCTTGAAAAAGAGCCTTCCCACCCGCCCACGGGTGAATTCTGAGCTCCTCAGCTGAGTTTTGGGCTAATTCCTGCTTCTGAGCATGCGTGGAAGCCAAATCGCATGAGGGGATGTCGCGATGCGAACCGGTGGCGAAGGTAAGTGGAACCCACCCCTGGTAAGCACTTACTAAGTGCTTCTTTGAGGGAAAGGATATTTCAGGAGTAATTCTCCTGCTCCCCCATTTGGGCTCTCTTGATAATTTTCCATCATCACTCAAATTTCTCAAGTGAAAGGAAGTTAAAACATTCTCCTTGTTGCAAAAAGCCTGGGACACCCAAGCCTTTCTAACATCTCAACTTCCCCATTCCCCAATTTAGGCGCCCAGAGTCTCTGTAGAGTGGGCGGTATACAAATGTGACAAATGTGACAAATAAATAGATAAACAAACAAACAAACAAACAAACAAACAAACAAACAAACAAACAAACAAACAAACAAACAAATAATTTCCAGGCCCAAATTAATCATAGGAATCTGTTGGATGAAGTGAGTTACCACCACCTGACCAAGCTCTTATCCAATTGGATTACAGTGCCATTAGCCTTCATCTCTCTGAATAGCCCAGGGGTGGGTTCCTCCCAGTTCGGACCGGATCGCCCGAACCAGTAGTGAGCCGCTGGTGACATCACTATCGGTGCTGGTCTGTGCGCGTCGCCATTTTTTTTCGGATTTTTTGCGAATATTTCCCCTTCCGCGGCTTGAAAAAGAGCCCTCCCGCCTGCCCGTGGGTAAATTTTGAGCTTTATTTCTTCGCCCGAAGCACAGCTGATGAGCTCCTCAGCTGTGTTTCAGGCTAATTCCTGCTTCTGAGCATGCGCGGAAGCCAAATCGTGTGAGGGGACGTGTGCGCGAAACGTCGCGATGCGAACTGGTGGCAAAGGTAAGTGGAACCCACCCCTGGAATAGCCCATACACAGCCATCCAGTGTAAAGCAAAATGACGAAAACATGACAAAAATGTGTCCTATCTCAATGCAAACCACAGCCTTTCATACTTGCGTGTAAATGTTGGACGCAAATACATAACTCACATGGCAGGCACTCTGACATCCTCATTCAGAATTTCATCACTTGCCCTCCTTGCTTTCTCCTTCCCCATAGATGCCCATATGAACCCATTAAATAGAGCAACAGCCAAATATACAGTTGCCTGCACTGTCCTTGTCACACGGCCATGTATTTGCTTCCCCATGACTGCACCTGAGTAGCACCTATGTAGAAATCTTTTTGATGATCTTCAATTTTATTTATGTTGGACTGTCCTGCTTATTTCCTTTTAATGTACTTCATATGAAGATACTATGTATTGTTATTTACTTCTCAGGAACTCTTAGCAGAAGTACATATTTATTTATTATTGGTTCTTCTATGCCGCCCTACTCTCGTATTGGTCTTTAGCAGAGGTGGGCTTCAAAAATTTTAGCCAGGAGTTCTCTGCCCGGTTGCTGAGTGGGCGTGGCCATGGTGGGTGTGGCCTAGTCGGCCTCCTGTACCATGGCGGGGGGGGGGAGTTTGCCCTCCCCGGGCTCCGGAGACTTTCCTCGAGCCTCTGGGAGGGCGAAAACGGCCTCCCCAGGCTCCGGAGGCCCTTCCCAAACTTCCAGTAGGTACATTTTTCTCGCTCCCCGAGCCTCCGTGTGCACTCTGCACTTTACCTGCATCCAAAACAGGCTACGTGGGGACTCCTGGGAAGGACGGGGTGGGGTCAGCGGGGCCAGCCAGGAGTGGGATTTGGGGGTTCTCCGAACTGCACAGAATCTTAGCTAGAGGTTCTCCTGAACCCCTGCGAACCCCCAGCAGCCCATCCCTGGTCTTTAGGTACTTCTCAGTGATGCCATCAAGGCAGAATTTGGGAGCAGATACCCTGGATTCAACTCAACTAAATGAGTAGGGAAGCCCGATCCAAATGAAATAGAGCTGATGGACTTCACTTGAAAGGAAGTTGCTACATACATTGCTATTTAACAATTCCTTTTCTTCCACATTGCTCAATCAGAGTCTTAAAATCTGTGTAAAATGACTCAACTCCAATTGCTTCCTTTTGTTTTTTGGGAACATGTCTGCTCAAATGTTCATTTTCCTTGTACTACCTGTAATAGCTTATTCTTCTTTGCATTGTACTCAGCTTTCAAGGAAATGATCAGCACAGAAGAGAAAACATTGTATTCCCATCTAATCATTTCAGGTATGCATCCTACGAACTCATTTGCTAGACTAGTAACTAAGTGTGTTATAAATTATCTTTTTTTGCTTCTACCATATGGTGGTGTGGCATTCTTTGGGGTACAAAATATTAATTAAAAATACCTGCCATAATACTGTGCTATATTAAACTTATACCACTATAAATCGCAAGAATAAAACTGTCAAGCGGTGACTCAGATTTAACCCATAGTGGCCATGCTGCTATGAGGAGGAAGGAGATCTTAACAAATGGCATATGAGTTTCCTGCAATGAATATCAAACTTTCTACATTGTATTCCTATTTGTTTTTCTTTTTCCAAACCCATCACACTCCGAATATTAAAATGGCAAAGCCAGCCATAAACAAATCAGCACAGAAAAATAAAAACTGACTGTTGGTTAGATTTGTTTTAGCTTCTGCAGGAATAGATTAGGTTCTCCTCCCCAACCCACCAAATTCCCTTGTCTGCGTCTCTGCACAGGAAATACAGTGTGTAGCAAAGTTACGAAATAGCACATCTTTAAAGAGCCAAGGACCATCAAGTTATTTCATTAAAAATGAGGTTGAATAACCTGTACTGATTTTGATAGTGTTCTGAAAACGGGTTAAAATACCTATTTTATTTTTGGTCCCTAGTTTTGTTTTGGGATTTAAAAGCATCCTGCTGTTTCGCAATTTAGCTTCTGAACACATCACATGAATGTTTGTGGAGCATTTTCCTGCCTTTACTCATTTCCTAGCAGACATTTCAAGGATTTTGGTGGAAGGCTAACTGTGCCTCTTACAGTCTTCTCCCAACTTGGTGCTGTATAGATACGTGGCTTTCAGCAATAATTCCCAGCAATCCATTAGGAAGTGAGCAAATTAGGGAAGGTGGGTAGGGCTACATTTGGTGTATAAGACGCACCCAAATTTTCACCCTCTTTTGGGGGGTAAAAAGGTGCATCTTATACTCCGAAAAATACGGTAAGATATATGCCTCTCAGTGAAAGTATAAATGGGGCAGATCTGTTAGGCAACAACAGAGGTTACTGATGTTGCATTTATGCTGTGTAAATTGCAGCTATGTGGATCAAGGAGCAGTTGGAGATAGGATTCTAGGAGGGAGCCGGAATCTTCAACTCAAGACCCAACAGGAGCATGCAGGACTTAAAAAAAATTGATTGGCTGATTTTTTTTTAAAAAAGTACACAGATGGAAACATTTGGAAAGGACAGACCGGGAGTTAGCAAAAAAAAAAAAAAAGCTTGGCCAAAGTGCTAGACTTCTAAGAATCTCAGGAAAGGAAATTTCTCCCTCTTTCTTCATCCTCTCTAGGCAAAAACCAAGTCCAGAAATGAAAGTACTTAAAATAATTGCTAACAGAGTGAGCATAGCAAAGTAGAGATAAGGGACACGGTGAATCTGGGATGGAGGGAGACAATTAAGAAACTGTAGAAAGCTCTGTGTACATGTTTTGCATTTCTATAATAGAAATTGGCACACGTTATTTATTTAAAAAGCCCTGTAACAAGGTATGCATCATCGTCTTTTAGAGAAAAATGTGTATGTGTTTTGTGTGTGTTTAAAGAAAAATGTGTATGTGTTTTGTGTGTGTTTAAAGCTTGCCATCCTCAGACATTATTTTAAGACTTTATCTTTGAATAGCGTTACAATGAGCAAAAGTAGAAATGTGGGTTTATGTGTTGACTTTACCTTTTATGTCCATGGAACTGTACAGATTCTTATTTGAGCTTTCTCCAGAGAGATACTACTGGAACCATAGAAGAAAAATTCCCAAATATTTTTATTCCTTTGGCTGTTACTACAGCCAAATTGTGTTATGATTATGTTATGATGGTAAACTGTAAGTAATAAAATATATGACAGCATGATATGAATTTATGGATTAATTTCCAAGTATTTATATCCCTCTTTTAAGTTGGCTATTTTCACATATCATAATTTTCACATGCATACTCAAACTCAAATGTATAATATGGTAAGTCAAATATAGGAACAGAAGGAAATTTCCCAAGTGTACTGTATAGCATGAATTATCTATACCATGGTAAAGAAAAGAATGGAAAGTATTATGAGTTTGATTGCATTGGTTGAGAAGAATGCAAACCACCTCCATTCTTGGTTGTGAAAGATTTTGAAAACTGGGCCTAGATTATCCTCTGGTCTCCAGTTTTGGAGTTGTAAATTCAAAGTAGTGCAAATGCTCTTCAGGGGTGTCAAACTGGTGGCCTGTGGGCCGGAGGCGTCACGTGCAGGCCACACCCACCCCAGCTCTGCGAAGGGCAAAAACATTGCGATACGTCACGTGATGGCAACGTGACGCCGCGAGTTTGACACCTGTTCTCTACAACATTATGATCTCCAGAAGAAAGCAAACCAAAACTAAAAACAAGATGATATATCCAAAGTTCAGATTCTGGTTTCTATCATGAAGATGGGAAGATAGATTGAGGCTTACTCATCATTAGAATATCCTGGTCCCAAGACAGTTTGGTTGCAAAAGTGTAAATGAAATTGAATACTTTCAAATGTGCCTTTTCCTTAAGCTGTAATCCCTTCCATAGGCACACCATATTTCCTTGCTCAGAAACAATTATGAGCTGATCTGCAGTTGTCCTGTCTAGTGCCATTCTCAAAATGTAGACAGTGGGCAAGCACTAATCATGTACCCTCCCAACAAATAATTCTCTGGTCAGTTTTAACTACAAATGTCATAGGGATGGTTGGGGAAATTTCTTGTTTCATCTACTGATGAAACTATTGATGATCCAGATATTAGACACAGTCACTTTAAGCATCCTGCTCCTTCTAGCAGAAGGGAAACAGCTGTTTGAATTACCAAGCTGCTAGTAAAAAAATGAAGCAAACAGGCAGAAGGTTGGAACACCACTGAGCAAACCTAGGGGCTCATTTTTAAAGGCTCTTCTTGTGTACTTTGCCTCACCTCCATCAAGAGTTAGAATAAGCAGCAATTCCTTGTGAACAGCTTCCATCATTCTCTGCAGGCAACATTGATTTGATTTGCCCAGACTTGGAGACTTTGCTTTGGAGACAGGTTATAGGGAAAGAACCTTAGTAATTGCTTATCCACACATACAGGCTCTTTCCAGGTCATAGATCATGAACCTATGGATGGCTTTGAGAGCTGATGAGTTTGCTTCTCCTGACTAGTTAAGGTTGGGATTAATTAAGAGTAGAGATCTATGCCTTTTTTAATGTGGTATGATGTAGAGTGTAAGAAAGGTCAAATTGGTGGAGATATATAAGATCTGACCCCAAAGCAAGAAGAAGAAAAGCATATCTTAAATACAGAACAAGCAGAAAGTGTAGGGAAGTGGCTCAAAAACCTCCCTAATTCACATGGGTATTAGGAGAGGAGGTAGAGCACAATCAGACTTGCAATGAAGAAAGCAGTAACCTTGTAGCTTTGAATACCTTTGGATGAAACTCATTATGTAGAACTTTAACTGGGATCTTATCTGGGGTATGGTACTGAGACTGTTGGGTTACCTTGGTGGATGATCAATGTTGGAAACTAGATGCAACCTTTCTTGTTCTCCTGAACTAATGGTTTTTGATTAAATTGATTATGATATCTTTTTGAGCCATTGTCTGAGTTGAACATTGAGGCAATGTTGTGCAATAGTTCTGGTCCTTTCTATTGAGTCATGTGTAGAAAACTTAGTTAGAGGACTACTGTGGGTAATTTACCTATGGTGTCCCATGGATTCTGTTTTGTTCCCTATGCTGATTATTATTTAACCACTGCTAGGTAAAATAATTCAGAGCTTTAGAGTGAAGTTATATTAATATGCTGATGACTTTTAACTCCTCTGCTCTCTGCCAACTAATTTCAAGGAAGTAATTAGTACTACTGAAAATTGCCTAATCTTAATAATTTGTTGGATGAGGACTAAAACATTGAAATTAATTCCAGATGAAATACAGGTAAAGTTGGTAAGAAGCAAAGTATGCTTGGGAATTGAAGTGAAGCCTATTTTAGATGGGTTTGCAGTCCCTAGGAAGAGCAGCCCCATAGTTTGATCATTCTTCTTGAGCTCCTAGTTGTTGTTAGATTCATAAGTGGCAGTTGTGAAGAAAAGCATGTTTGCATAATTATTGGTAGGGGGCCAACTATAAATCTGCCTAACTTTTGCAGTCAGACTTGGCAAAAAAAAAATCACATGTGTAAACTGATTGGAAATAATCTTGACAGAAATAGGCAGGAACTAGAAGAACCTTATATTTAGACAAAGAAGACTCAAACTTTTTTCGTGTTCTAGGAAGCAAGATAATATTTGAAAGCGATTTAGGCAAACAAATCCCTAATTCACTTGGGTAGATAAGAAGAGGAGAGTTAAACACGGACTTTCAAATTCCTGTTATTATAGCCAATTTCAATACAGTATATTTCTAGTAAAGGTCTAGATTTTTTGTAGACTTGATTTTCTGGTTTTGGTCTAGCTGGTGGGGATGACAATCATAACTATAATCCATCTTGATAATTACAATGTGCTTTTCATGAAAGCCACCTCTGAAAAGTATCTGGAAGTTGCAATTGCAATTTTGCTAATCAGTGTGAGGTGCAGGGTTCACTGGATGTCTTTCTTGAAGAATCTGTCCTGGCAACCTGTTACATGATTTAAGATGTTGGTGGTGACCTTTAAAGCTGTAAGGAGCTGAAGGCCTGAAGATCTGAAGAACCTCCTTTCTTGCTATGAATGTTCCCAGTTATTAAGTCAGCAGGAGAGGACTTTATGAAGATATTCCCACTGTCAGAAACTTAACTATCTGGTATACTGGATAGTTCTTTCTCCTGTGGGGCTCCCAGAATATATAATGCTCTCCAGAGTAATAAGCATTTAATTTCTACTATCCCAGTATTTAGGAAATGGAAAAATGCATCTTTTTTTCAATTTTTTAACTGTTAACTGTTCAATATTTAAGAACATTTCTTTTATCTTGATATAGATTGTATCAACTTTAACTGTTGTAAGCCACCTTGAAGAGCCAGTTGGTCTAGAAGGTAAAGCACTAGGCTAGAAACTAGGAGTCTGTAAGTTCTAGTCCTGCCTTAAACACAAAGCCAGATGGGTGACCTTGGGTCAATCACTTTCTCTCAGCCCTAGGAAGCAAGTAATGACAAATATTTTTAATATCTTGCTAGGAAAACTGCAGGGGCTATTCCAGGCAGTCATCAAAAGTGAACATTGACTCAAAGGGAGGAGGAGGAGGAGGAAGAGGAGGAGGAAGAGGAAGACGAAGAGGAAGAGGGGGAGAGGGAGGAGGAGAAGGAGGAGAAGGAGAAATAAGAAATAAGGAGGAATCTTGAGTGCTTAGACAGGGAGAACCGCTGGGTGAGATCATCCGACAACACGGGGTGAGGTATCAGCAGTATGCTGACGATACCCAGTTGTACATCTCCACTCCCTGTCAGTTCAGTGAAGCGGTTGATGTAATGTGCCGCTGCCTGGACGATGTGAGGGTCTGGATGGGAATGAATAGACTCAGGCTCAACCCTGACAAGACTGAGTGGCTCTGGATATTGCCCCCCAAGGACTATGTCGACTGTCCCTCCTTGGTTCTCGGGGGAGAAAAATTGACTCCCTCAGAACAGGTTCGCAATTTGGGTGTTCTCCTAGACCCACAGGAGCAACATCTTTCAACTGTGGCTAGGGGGACCTTTGCACAAATCCATCTTGTGCACCAATTGCGACCCTACTTGGAGAGGGAGGCTTTGCTCACAGTCACTCATGCCCTTGTCACCTCACGGCTGGACTACTGTAACGCGCTCTACATGGGGCTACCCTCGAAGAGCATCCGGAGACTACAATTGGTATAGAATGCAGCTGCACGAGCTGTGGTGGGTGTACCGAGATAAACCCACGTAACACCCATTCTCCTCCAGCTGCATTGGTCGCCCATTAGTCTCTGGTTGCAATTTAAGGTGTTGGTTTTGACCTTTAAAGCCCTACATGGCTCAGGGCCAGCTTACCTTCGGGACCGCATCCTGCCACATACCTCCCTACGACCAGTTAGGTCCCACAGAGTTGGCCTCCTCCAGGTCCCATCAGCCAAACAATGTCGGTTGGTGGGCCCACGGGGGAGAGCCTTCTCTGTGGGAGCCCCATCGCTCTGGAACCAACTCCCACCAGAGATCCGGACTATCCCCACCCTACTGGCCTTCCGCAAAGCAGTAAAAACATGGCTCTTCCGGCAGGCGGGGTGAAGAGAGGATTCCCCCATGTATGAATGGTTTTTAAATACAATGTAATGTTTTTTAAAATGCTATTTTATTGTATCGTTCTTATCTCTGTTTGTACGCCGCCCTGAGTCCTACGGGATTGGGCGGCCTATAAGAACTTTTAATTTAATTAAATTAAATTAAATAATAGCTGATGAAATAAAATAAACCTGAAGTATACGTTTTTTAAACATTTAACCTGAAATGAAGAATCCTCCCAAATACCCAGGATAAATATAACTCACCCACTATGGTAATTAGGCTCCCCCCAAATGTTAGGTATAAACCTTTATCACTAAAATATTGGCCACCTGTAGTTAGGGCCTTTGGCCAAGGGCCACAAATCTCTCAAGGTCAACAAGGCAAAACATAAAAGGAAATTATGATTCTGACCCTGGAAATATGGATTAAAAAAGGTTGAAATGAAATGGATGTAGAAGCCAAGCAAAACCTGGACAGATCTCAGCACTGTGAGACAGCAAGTCTGCCTATATGAACTCCCAAGAAAAGGACACTGGATGGCCAAGCTCAAGGGCAAGTACAAACTTTAGATCAAAGGCTACAAAGGAATCAATAGCTCTAAAACTGCATTTAGAGTAAGGAAATCAATAGTCTGACGCTGGTGAAACTTGGGAAACTTCTTGGTTATTTGATTGGATTAAAACATATTTGCCTTGGCACTGCAAAACTAACAGTGCTGTGGAAGAACTTTGAAAAGAGTACATTGAACAAACAAAAACTACAGGCAAGATACCCAGGCAATAGAGTTGGAGCTCTCCATGATTATGGCATATTTTCCTCCAAACTCTTCCACTGGCTAATTTATAGATAATGCTCTGACTTAGCGGATTAGGATGGAAGCTAATGAGGCATTAATTTGTAACCTCACTTCTCTCCATTTAAGCAGCAACTTTGTTTAATTTCATCTGTGTAAAATGTGTATAATCCATTGGATTTTGACCCCTTGGCAGCCAGGAGGGTCTTCCTAACTGCATTCAAATTTCACTCTCTAATTACTTTTCCAGAACAGCAGCTGTTCCTTTATCTAAGCTGTCAGGGTGATGCTAAGAAAAAGGCTACAAGCAGAGAACCAGCATGTTCACATTCTTCTACAAAGCCAGGCATCAAAACAACTTTTTGACTTTCAATTAATGTTGTTTTTTTAAATAGTAGAAAGAAAAATACAGCAACATTAAAACCATCATAAAACAATTGTCAAAGAACTTGTCAGATCTCCCCAGGGACATTTAGATTAGTACTAGCTAGTTACAGCATTAGCTCCATGCATATAAACATCTCACTCAATATTTTTTTTTCTTTGCTAAAACTATTTTGCTGCTTCTAGTAATCTCAAATACAAAAACATTTGTTTTTTCTTCTTCTGCATATTAATTACATAAATTATATAGAACCCATGGAGGTGGAAAACACTAATTTGTATATCTTAAATACCCAAATGCAAACCACATATCTAGTCTCATATTTTCCTGTTGCAAAAAGAAATGAAAATTCTTTTTAGCTGAGTGATTATTTAAAATATACTTATTCAATTTCATTATTGCAAATTACCTGCAACTTACGACTACATCCATGCAGCTTTTTTTGAATTGTAAATAAACATTTTTTTTCAAACTTGCATTAGTTTTTAATAGTTAATACTAGTTTAGGAACTTTAGACGTGGCTATTTCATCAGGGCCAAGTGAAGTTGTTTTTTAATTGCATGTGTACATCAGCCTGGCAACCAAATGTAGGCTAGTCCACTCTGTTGGGTTCCCTATAGCTAGCTATGGTTGTGAAAGTTGGATGTTAAAAAAGCAAGACAGGAAGAAAATTGACTCATTTGAGTTCTGGTATTGGAGAAGGCTCCTGCGTATTCCTTGGACAGCAAAGGTGACTGACAAGCAAGTACTGGAGTGCATTACACCTGACTTGTCACTGGAAGGCAAAATCACAAAACTGTCTCACTTGTTTTGGCCATGTCATGCAGGGGAATTCATTGGAGAAAGCAATTATGCTTGGAAGAGTTAGCGGTAAAAGGAAACCAGGCCACCAAAGAACATGGTGGCTGGACACCATCAAAGCTGACACCAACCAGAGCATAGAAAAACTCAAAGAAGTAGTGCAAGATTGGAAGAGGTGGAGAGACCTGGCCCATAGAATCACCAAAAGTCAGACATGACTGGATGGATAACATCATCATTACCATCATCCTTGCCATCGCTAGTCCAAACTGTTTTGATAAACCATCACATATTTTGAAAAAAAATATTAGCAATAAAAGCTAGTCTTATTGCTAATATTAATGCCTTTTGGGGGGATCTATGAACTCCAGAATAAATAATGATTTGCCAGCAGTCTTAAATACTGGATTATCTCATAATTAATAGTTAGAGTGCAGTACTGCAGGCTACTTTAGCTGACTGTGATCAGCAGTTCAGCTGTTCAAATCTCACCGGCTCAAGGTTGACTCAGCCTTCCATCCTTCCGAGGTAAGTAAAATGAGATTGTTGGGGGCAATATAAATATACATTGCTTAATGGTGTAAACCGCTTAGAGAGTGCTTGCACTATGAGGCGGTATATAAGTCTCACTAATAAATAAATAAATAATAAATAAATAATCCCATCCTTAAATAGGAGCTCATATAATGTTTAACTCTTCTGTTCACCCTATTCCAAATATGTTTTACAGCCTGTAATTTTGGAAAAACAACAACAACTGAATCATGACTAAAACTGAAGCTGTGACTCTGCCATGATATTGAAGAGACAAGATAATAGCTTTCTAGTCAAACCCATTATAAATTTTGAAATAAAACCCTTGAATTCCAGGAAGCAATAGAGATCAACAAATAAGTTCAGTTGGATAATTGAAAACTGGGGGAATTAACCCCCCTCCATCTTTATATGATCATAACTTTAATTAGGAAAACTTAAGGGTGTGCCCATCGGATAAAAAAAAACTGTCTCAATATTTTATCCAACTGTTGACTTTATAGGTATTAACATCAGAGTGTCTTGAATAACATACATCAACCTTAGCATAACATTCATTTTAACAACATTTATTTTTCCCCATAAATTGGCAAACTTTCCTACATTATAGTCTTTTCCAATTGGCCAGACGGGCAGCAAAGGACATGGTTGTGTTATTGCAGTCTATCCCTTTCAGCAATTACATTCCGTGCTGCCTAGCCTTGGCAGTGAATACCATAATGGTTACTTTGCCATTGCTTTTCCTCTGTGTTTTTTGCTTATTGCCAAGCTAGGCGTGCAAATTAGATCACCCTGCACCCAGAATGGCAGTGAATAGGATGAACAGCCTTATAACTTTAAATCAAAAATGAATAAACAAGATTGAGTTTGGCAACTGAGAGGAGTTAGTTGACTCCTATGCGTTCCTGGAGTCCTTTTGATTTGGATCCGATGTTTAGTTTGCTGGATCAATTAATCCAGTTTTAAATGTTTCCACAATGCCTTTAACTCCATCACTGATCCAGTTTGTGGGAATTTAGAGTACTCTGGGAATTGAGAATCTGGGGATAACAAGAGTGGCACCTGAGTTTCTGAGATCAGGAAAATGGTATAAGAGATATGACTCTCGATTTATCTGTGCAGAATGTGTGTCCATGTGTATATAACTGCAACATCTTTTTTTTTTTAAAAAAAATGTATTTTAAAAAAACAACAAGAGTCCAGGGATTACAGAAAAGAAAAGAAAATGCATAGATTGTTAACAATTCTTGGCTTATTTTTGTATTGCATAATTGCAAGCATGCAGAGAATAAATAATTGTTTCAATTGGTGGGGGTTAGAAAATGATGAGATTGACTCTAGAATTACGCTGAAATTTAGTATGTACGGAAGGTTGTCAAGTTAAAAAAAAGAGGAACAAAGGAGACTATTATTATCTTTTACTATTATCTCTTAATTCCCACATTTCTCTTTTGCACTCCTTTTCTCTCAGCCATCTCTCTTTTAATAATTACAATAATCAACATACTAACGATAACAGAAATCATCTATTGTAAGATAACTGAACAAATGGTGTCCTATCTCTTCAACATTGGGCTCATTTATTGCAGATCTACCAATGTTCTAATGGCAAAGCCAATATATTTTTAAATTAAAAAGTGCACGTGGTGACATCTAAAATGTGCAGCTGTGTAGCATTTGTTATCTGGCATACTGGATAAGGGGCGGAAAGAAGAGAGAGAGCGCGAGAGAGATGTGTGAGAGCTTTAAATATGATCCAAACCTCAGGCTAAATCAATATCTGGCAGGTTTTATTTGCTACATTAACAAAGCTACTAGCGTAGGGGATTTAAATAAAAAATTTGAGCAGGCATATCCACCTTCATCCTGGCAGATGACATGAGCTAAGGATTAAAGTCATACCTGCTCTTGTTCATAAGGGTGACCTTGATAACCCAGGAAATTAGAACACATTAAGATCTTCTGTGTTGTGTTGATTCTATGACTGGTTCCACATCATGCTAAGCCTTAATGTAGGTTGTGCTTTTATGGCATACGTTATATTGTCTTCCATTGCTTTTACGGCTTAGCTCAATGTTTAAGTTATTGGAGTTTGTAAACCACCATTCATTCATTTTACAGTAGTTATAACCAGGGATGGATTACTAATTTTTTTACTACCACTCTGTGGGCGTGGCTTATTTTGTGGGTGTGGCTTGCCAGCCATGTGACCGGGTGGGCATGGCTTACCGGTCATATATTAGTTATTTCAGAGAGATGTTACTACTATTTTTGCTATTTTATAGCTTACATGAAAAGCTTTGCATACAAAGTGTGTGTTACACCATGGCAACACAGCAACCTTTATGTGCAGAAAATGCTATAGTTAAAAGACAAGCAAGTCTCATACAACATTTTTTGTTTCAGTCATGGATTCCTTAGATGAAAATATTGAGGACTGTTAAAAGAACAGTATCTTTTAACAGTCCTCAATGTTTTCATCTAAAGAATAACAGTATAAAACTGTATAAAATTAACAGTATAAAAGGTTAAGCTTCGGAAAACACCAACTTTGGGAAGCTTTAGGCAAAAATGAAGGAAAAGTGTCAAATGCGAGCTTCTTATTATTTTCAAGCGAAGGGATGGGGAAAGACTTAATTGTCAGGTTAAGCCATCCTCCCCTGCTTGGACTCACTGTGGGGTAGGAAGGCAGCGCATGCACAGTGCCAGAAGCTCGGCTTCTGGGCATGCGCAGAAGAAATTTAAAAAAAAAATTAATTTAAAAAAAATGGCGGCGCCCAGGCACTGGCAACCAACCGCACCGGTACTGTGACATCACCAGCGGGCTGCTACCGGTGCTATAGAGTGGACCGCACTGGTAGGAACCCACCACTGGTTATAACCCACCCCAGTCCCATAGACATCTGTAGGGTATACTAGATTTAAAAAATGTAAGAATGAAATAAAGTTAACTAGAAAAGAAAATCCATGATAAAATCCAAGACAGGTTTTCATAATCAATCAACCAGTGCCAGAAGCATATTGGAATAAACAAGTTTAAACTTGTTTATAGAACTGCAGCAAGGCTGGGGCTGCATATATTTCTGTGAAAAGAGTATTCAATAAGATGGGCTTGATAGTCCTATTTGTGTGAATTTAGTAATTTGTATTTCTTTTTTACAAAAAATAAAATAAACCATACTCTAATCAAACTGTAGCTTATCCCAGATCTGTGAACTGAATTTCTGAGACGTTATAGCTTATAAATCAGCTGATTAAAGATTTATGTTCCATTTGTTTTCAATATACCTTAAATTTTGGGCCACCATCCACTATGTTGACTCTTGATTTTGGTATGTTTCTTTACCAAAGAATTCTTTTAATTTTTTTCAAAAAAAATGGCATGTTATTTTTTTGAAAAAACAAAAAAAATTATCAGAAATAATTTAATTAATTAGTTAGCATGGAATGATAAATGGGAGAATAGAGGTGTCTGTCCACACTTGTAGGTGGATCATTAGCTTTTTGACAGATAAGAAGCAACAGGTGAAACTAGGGGAAAATTACATCTAATACCCAGCAATCAGCATAGGTGCCGCTCGGGGCTGTGTGCCTTCTCCATTGCTCCTCTCTATATCAATGATTGCATCTTTAGGGATCCCTCTGTTAAAGTACTGAAGTTTGCAGATGATAGAACAGTCATTGGTCTTTTTTGAGACAGTGATGAATTTCCATATAGACAGGAGGTTGAACAACTAGCTCTATGGTGCAGCTGGAACAATCTGGAGCTGAACGTGCTTAAAACCATAGAGATGTGAGTGAATTTTAGGAGGAGCCCTTCTATTCTACCATCTCTTACTATATTTGACAGCACAGTATCAGCAATAGAAACATTCAAGTTTTGGGGTTCTACAATCTCCCAGGATTTGAAATGGGCACCTAACATTAGAACCATCATTTTAAAAGCACAGCAAACAATCTTCTTCCTGTGTCAACTCAGGAAATTTTGACTGCCCCAGGACCCATTTTACAGAGGAATTATTGAGTCTGTCATTTTTACTTCTATAAATGTCTGGTTTGGTACAGGAACCAAATAGGGACAGGTACAGACTCCAACGGATGGTTAGGACTGCAGAAAGAACAATTGCGACCTCTTGCAAAGAAGAGCTGTATTTTGTGTGGGTCAGAAAGAGGGATGAGAAAATATCTACATACCCCTCATATCAGAGGTGGATTCCTCCCGGTTCGGACTGGTTCACCCGAACTGGTAGCGACCCGCTAGTGATGTCACGATGATGTCATGGAACCGGTTTGGTCAGTGCCGGTCCATGGGCGCCACCATCTTTTATTTATTTATTTATTTATTTATTTATTTATTTATTTATTTATTTATTTATTTGTTTGTTTGTTTGTTTGTTTGTTTGTTTGTTTGTTTTTTATTTTTTTTAAAAAAATTCTAATGAGCATGCGCAGAAGCTGAGTTCCCGGCACTATGCATGTGGTCACCATCTTGTATTCGGCTTAAAAAAAATTCGGCACTGTGTGTGTGCGCACATGCGAAGCGCGCATGCGCCCATGAGGCGCACCCACGAGGCGCGGGAGGAAGCAAATCAGCAGCGAGGTAAGTTAGAACCCACCCCTGCCTCACATCCTAGACATAAACTGTTTAAACTCCTCCCCTCAGGATGCTGCTGTAGGGCATTGTATGCCAAAACAACTAAATCCAGGTATGGTCTCTTCTCTCGTGCCATTACTCTGCTGAATGCCTAATTCTCACAGTTGTCTAATATCTATGTACATTTACCCATGTTATATGGCTGTAGCATTCTTATTATTTTCTTTACTACCCTCTCTTATTGGTGTTATTAAGATGATGGTGATTATTCTGTTGCTTTGCATGTACACTGGGAGCTTATGCACCAGAGACAAATTGCTTGTGTGTCTAATCATACTTGGCCAAGTACTTCTCTTCTCTTCTCTTCTCTTCTCTTCTCTTCTCTTCTCTTCTCTTCTCTTCTCTTCTCTTCTCTTCTCTTCTCTTCTCTTCTCGTCTCGTCTCGTCTCGTCTCTCCTCTCCTCTCCTCTCCCCTCCCCTCCCCTCCTCTCCTCTCCTCTCCCCTCCCCTCCCCTCCCCTCCCCTCTCCCCTCTTAATTCTAATTCTAATTCTAAGTCTAATTCTAATTCTAATAATTCTAATTCTAATTCTAATTCTAATTCTAATTCTAATTCTAATTCTAATTCTAATTCTAATTCTAATTCTAATTCTAATTCTAATTCTAATTCTAATTCTAATTATTCTAATTCTAATAATTCTAATTCTAATAATTCTAATTCTAATAATTCTAATTCTAATAATTCTAATTCTAATTCTGTTAGAACTGATGAGATATTTCCAATTTTAGAGAAGATCTGATTATGGATCTCCTATCCCTGATCCCATAGATTAGAACCTTCCATTATTAGCATTATCCAAAATCTGGTCTGCATTGTTGGGAAAGTTTAAAGGGACCTAAAATACTTGTGGTCTTCAGCCATGCTTTTCACACAGGAGGAAATGCAAATCAACTTTACAGCTACACTAAAATAAATATTTCCCATTGAGCATAATTGAGAAAAAAACTACTTTTTTTGTTTTCAGTGGTGTGAAAGATAGTGAATCAAAACACTTTTCTGAATTTCATTCTTCTCATAAGAATCCAGCAGGGGGATCATTTCTCACTGGAGCCAGCACTGAATGTTTGGAAACAGCTACTTCTTACAAAATAATATGACACTCAGAGGTGGTATTCTGCCGGTTTGGACCAGTTCAGGTGAACCGGTAGCAGCCCACCTGGACGTAATGTCGTCCTATTTAGCCACATTTTCAAGCCTAGGTGCATGCGCGGAAGGCATGTGTGTGAGTAAAACACATCCGCGGGAGGCTGTGTGCATGTGCGAGAGAATGTGGGTGCACTCACATTTCCGAAACAGTAGGGACAGGGGTGGATTCCTCCCAGTTCAGACCCGTTCGCCCAAACTGGTAGTGACCCACTGGTGACATCACGATAATGTCACCAAACTGGATTGGTTATTTTTTTTTTAAAATTATTTTTTAATTTCTTTTATTTTTTTTCTTCTATGCATGCACAGAAGCCGAGTTTCCGGCACTGCGCATGCATTGCCATTTTGTTTTTGGTGTGTTTTTTTTTTCAGGGGTTTTTGCACTGCGCATGTGCGCGCCCACGAGGCGCAGCCATGCAGCACGGGAGGAAGCGAACTGGCAGTGAGGTAAGTTGGAACCCATCCCTGAGTAGGGAAAGTAAGTGAATACCACCCCTGATGACACTATATAAGACTATTATCTGGAAAAACAAGGAAAAAGAAGGCACGAACTGTTTATTTGTTCTCAGGCAATAAACTTCTGAAATCCTTTCAGTTATGGAATCTAATAAGGCTATACCTAACCATTTTCTTGCTTTGAGGTGTTGTCTTCAATGACACTTTCCTTCCCTTAGTTGAAGTGCAGAGTACCCCTACTGGCTATACTATTTTGGCACTTGAGGCAGAACATCCCACCATTATGTCTTCTTTATTTTATTTATTTATTCATTAGATTTGTGTGGCCCATCTTGTCTAGAGGCATCTTTGCTGGTAGTAAACATTCTACGATAATACATTAAATAATTTGCTGTCTCATGTATCACGTATTACTCTATCTGAGTTATTAGATTCTGCCTAATAGTAGAGCTGACAAGAAGCAACTCTGCCTAAATCAAAAATAGCTTTTAAACCAGCCAGTGCTTCATGCAAAAGATCAGCACTTTTATAGTTCTTTCCAGAACTATAAACTCTGCAGTTACTGTGTGACCGCATTATGTTGCCATTTTTATTCTTCCCTATCCAATGAAGTTTTTCAAGATAAAATTATATAAAGGAATGCATGAGGATGAAGTTTTCAAATGGATCAGAATAATATTCATTATTCAGTCCCACTCTATGAATGATACAGTTGGGCAGATACTCAAAAGATGTTGTTGATTGTTCCATTCTAAGTCTCATCCCTTCTCCATCATGGTGATATGACCCCAAGCATGAGGTATGGCCTCCATTCTGTTCTTTCTGATGTGCTTATAAATAGAAGACAGTTACAATACAAGAGGAGAATCAAAACATATAGAGATGTACAGTATATATTATTTAATTATATAGACAATATAAAAACCCAGACAATGCTTATAGCAATAATAATAATAATAATAATAATAATAATAATAATAATAATAATAATAATAATAATAATAATAATAATAATAATAATAATAATAATAATAATAATAATAATAATAATGAGGAGGAGGAGGAGAAGGAGAAGGAGAAGGAGAAGGAGGAGGAGGAGGAGGAGGAGGAGGAGGAGGAGAAGAAGAAGAAGAAGAAGAAGAAGAAGAAGAAGAAGAAGAAGAAGAAGAAGAAGAAGAAGAAGAAGAAGAAGAAGAAGAAGAAGAAGAAGAAGAAGAAGAAGAAGAAGAAGAAGAAGAAGAACAACAACAACAACAACAACAACAACAACAACAACAACAACAACAACAACAGAGTTGGAAGGGACCTTGGAGGTCTTCTAGTCCAACCCCCTGCCTAGGCAGGAAATCCTACACCACTTCAGACAAATGGTTATCCAACACCTTCTTAAAAACTTCCAGTGTTGGAGCATTCACAACTTCTGGAGGCAAGCTGTTCCACTGATTAATTGTTCTGTCAGGAAATTTCTCCTTAGTTCTAAGTTGCTTCTCTCCTTGATTAGTTTCCACCCATTGCTTCTTGTCCTGCCCTCAGGTGCTTTGGAGAATAGTTTGACTCCCTCTTCTTTGTGGCAACCCCTGAGATATTGGAACACTGCTATCATGTCTCCCCTGGTCCTTCTTTTCATTAAACTAGACATACCCAGTTCCTGCAACCGTTCTTCATATGTTTTAGGCTCCATCTTTGTTGCTCTTCTCTGCACTCTTTCTAGACTCTCAACATCCTTTTTGGCGACCAAAACTGAATGCTGCTGTTGTTAAAGGGATTGCAAAGAATTCCTGTAGCCATGCTCTTCATGCTTTCTATACCTTGTTTTAAGAGTTTTCAACCCACCAATTTAACAAAAGAACTTTGAAACAATATTCAAACATAACATTAACAAAATGATCTGGTTTCCCCCCCCCCCCCCCCGCACCAACTGAAGAAGCAAGAACCTGATTCCTTTGTGGGTTATATACAGAGGAACCTTGCAGGTCTTTCTGACCACATTTGGTGGGGAAAAAGCAGTCATGTTTCTAGAAAAAGATTATTAGCTCATAATACATTCTGTTAAGAACCCCTTCATGTGCCTCTGATATATACGAGGGTGAGTCAAAAAGTAAATCCATTTTCTTTATTTCAGGTGAAGTTTTTGATAAAAATACCTGAAATGTTTCCCAGTTATAAATGATTATATCATTTACGTTCTGAAATATTTTGTTTCTTACTTTTCAGGTTTGTAGACTCGCAAGGAAAATTCAAAATGGCTGCCCCCTTAGAGTTGCATCAAAAACAAAGAGCAGTGATTGAATTCCTTGATGCTGAGGGGGAAACCCCTGTGAACATTCACAGACGATTACAAAATGTGTTTGAGGACAATACTTTAGATTATAGAGGGTTTGAAAGAGGGTTTGAGAGGCAAACATTATTCCAGTGATGAGGAAGTGAAAACTGCAGTGAAGAAGTGGCTCAAAGAACAGTCAACAGAATTTTATGAGGCAGGGATACATACTCTCATTCGAAGATGGAACATTGCTATTGAGAGAAACGGTGACTATGTTGAGAAGTAGGGATGTGATCCACAGAGGACCAGCTTCATTTTGATGTATGCTACATGTTCCTGTGTTGGTAATTATACCTGTCCTAAAGAAAATGGCATTACTTTTTGACTCACCCTCGTACAATCACACACAGAGAAATTTAGCAGTTAGAATCAAAATATATCCATTATATGTATTATAAAATCACATACGAATCCACCTATAATTCTTTTTGCATTTAAGTGTTCAGTATAATCATATCACTGTGCACCGGATAGCAATGGATTCTTCCATGATGAAGCCAAAGGAAAGCTCTGCAAGCCAAGGGAGAAAGAGTAAGGCCATATTCTACTAACACTAATAAGATTCCTTCTGATCCTGATGAGGTTGGATGCTGGATGTTTTTTCTAATTTCTTTAAAGATGATCATCTTGGAAAGCTAGATTCCCAAAAGCATTGTAACGAACTGCTGTTGGGCACCGTTGAAGGTCCTAAAACATTTGTACGCATGTTCAAATGCTATGAAGGAATTTGAAGGGCAGACCAAGGTTATACTTATCCTAGTTGTGATTGTAATATTCTTTCTTGACCTGCTAGTTTGCTATCCTATTTTCAAAACAAACTAGTCCATTGATCCTCCAAAGTCTACAAGCAGATCAGAAAAGCAGCAGAGACTCACTACTCTGAGCCCAGTCTCCATTTAATTAAAAGAGCTGGCTAACTTACAAAGAAAGTAATGCTTCTGTGTTCCTATTTCTGTGAATTGAAGAACCTACCCCACAATAGCAACTCCCATGTATATCAAACACATTATTTTTAACTCTCTTACACATATACAGTAACCCCCCCTTCCTTCTTCACTCCAGACTAATAGGTAACCAAGAGCAAGGAGCCCCCGCTCATTCAACTGGTCTATTGCCAAGTCCTAATACCAGAATTAGAATCCCTCATTACCGGTATATTGTCCATCAATCCAAGAGGTATTACTAAGGAGAGCCTCCTAATTAACAGAACCTCCTTCTCCCTTCTCTTTCTCTTAAACTTCCAGAAACAAAAATTCTCCCCAGTGCTTTTGTCATTTCTTGAATGCTTTCTACAAATAGCTGCTTTACATGTCAGCTGAAAATTTGCTGTTGCAGCTACCGTTCAGCGCACTGAGATATTTTAAGAGAATGAAAATTAGGAGTCCAGCAACACTTGAAGAATGGACCACTTATTTAGTTCTGCTGGAGGTGATGGTGACGATGACAGTTCCATTTTCATAAGGGAATAGAAGGAAAGGTGAAAAGCAATGACAAGGTGATGCTGTAACAATGGGCCCTTTTAGAAGGCTCAGGCCCACACCAGCTGCTCATGCTGTTCCTGAGTGTAGAGATTTTATTAGACATTTAAGTTGCCAAAGGGTTCCCAAGTGTGGTAGGTAAATGGAGACCCTCCATTGCTCAAACATAAATCCCAGCATCTTTCCCAATTAGTTGTTCTAACTAAAGTGGCTTGAGATTGTAGTTCAGCTATGGGTGGAGGGTGTCACAGGTCCTTTATACCTGATACAATCGTAGAAACAAAATGTATTTTTATTTTGGGGGTTAGTGCAAAATAACCTCAAGGGACTCTACAATGCTTTGTTGTTCCCTTGAAGGGATACTTTTGGACTGGTTGAAAGATTTCATAAGTCTCTCTCAAGCCAAGGTATGGAAAGCATGCAGAATATGGGTTCTGGAATTCCTTGCATTCCACTTGCAAGCATTGGCCAATGTAGGCCCCTGTATTTTCTTCTATGTAGCAAAGCAATGTACTGCATCTTTCTGTTTGTGGGCACTGAGAAGCATAAAGCAGGCTATATAGGCTTTGGTTAGGATCACTGATCCCTCTAAGCTGTGCGGCCGCGAGGCCGCACACGTAATGAGAGAACGCCACATGGAAGTTTCTAACTTCCGTGTGGCATTTTCTAATGGCAAAAGCTGCGCGCCTGCACGGTTGCGCACATGAAAAGAGAACGCCGTGCGGCAGTTTCTAACTGCCGCGCGCCATTTTCTGATGTTACAGGGAACATTGGTCAGGATCCCATGCCCAAGAGGGAGAAAGGGGGAGCTTAGCATGAAACTGTCACCAACTTTCTGAGCTGCTGCTGTTGCCGAGATGCTCTTCCCATAGGGTTGAATTGGGAATATTTTTCTTCATACCCTGCCAGATCTATCCCATTTTTGAACCTGATCTTTCTTTTTGACAGCTTCTCTCAACTCACAAAATGTGCTCCCATTCTATTCAGTTCTTGCAGAGTTCTCCTGTTGACAGACAGGTAGATTGACAGAGTCCTGAACTCCTTTGTATAATTTATTTTCAGCATTCTGTTGGCAAAAATAAAGAGAGTATTCTTTAGAAGTTTCATTTACTTTCTTGTAACATCCAAAATGTGGATGAAAAATATACAAAATGTATTTCTATTTTTTTGTGGGGGTGTTAGTACAAAATAACCCCAAGGGACTCTACCATAAGCCAAACTGACCCCCCCACCCCATCCTCTTTTGTCTCGCTGGAAAATTGCAGTCTAGAAGAGATGGCACAATTCCTTCTGTGCTTTAATGAGCACTGCTTTTAATAGAAGTGCTCATAGGAGGGGCAATTCAGGGCATTCCGTACAGCCACCTTTAATAAATTGCTGCCTTCTGTTATCACTCTGCAGAATCAACTCTTTTTCCAGCTTCTCCAACCCTCCCCAATTCAAACAGAGGCTTTTCTTCTTCCTCTCTCTCTCTCTCTCTCTTTTTTGGCAGCTGCTGATGACTGGCAGCTCTGACAATTGTTCCCAATATTTTGATTGCAGAATTGCCCTGTTATTCCAGCAAGTCTGAAATTAGATACAGGTGCAAATTAACTGGCTAAGTCACAAGTGCATTAAAGTTGGTAATTTTTCTGTCAAGAGGCATGTTGAAAGGTTGCTGTGAATTGCAGAAGCTGTTTGGAGCCAACCGGCTGACACAGGTGCACCTAAAGAGAGGAGCATATTCTTGGAAATGATGTGAGGAAAGTACTCATATTCCCCATTACCCTTCTGATAATAAAACATAGGACATGGGAGAGAATTTAGATGCCTCTAACCAGCAGAAGCTCTGGAAAACCTGCAGAGTTAGAGTCTTGGATGAGATCATACCGACCTATTAACAGTGATTCTCAACTTGTGATGGAGGAGCAAATATGAAGAATGTGGATCAGATAATATTTGTGCACAAGGCAGATTCTTTATTGGAAGACAAAAGAAAAGACCATGGGTGAAGCAAGAGCATATGAGAATTTCAGAAAATGTATAGTAGGTTTCGTGGTCAGTTCTTTCATCCTTCAAGAATTGGCCAATGATGACTGATTACTGCTTTGGTAAAAGAAGTCCCTAACAAATGTCACGTATCAGGAAGTGTCAGGAAAATCCCCCATAGTTATTCTAGAATTATGACAGAGAAATATAACACTTTTCCTTGATACTGATCAAAGTAAAGTGCTTCCCCACCCCACACCCAGGGTTGTCTGCAGTGTGGGTCAAAAAAGTGAAGATGACAGTCATGCCCATACTTTCAAAGCTCTGCAATGGCACACAACACACATAAAAACATGGTCGGTTTTTGATTGTATAGTTGTGGGCATTATCCCCTGTAAATGCCCTTGCCCATAGCTATGCAGCTTTCATTCCAGAATCAGGTCAAAATTCTCAAAACAACACATCATAGACTGAAGTTTTAGGTCTCAGCAGTCAGTAAAGAGTTCCTTGAGTTGTTTATTTCCACCCCAACCCCCAAAGAGTTATGCTGTTCAGAAATAACAGTGAGAGAAGATTCAAAAGTAGAGTGGTCTAGAACATCCCAATTGGTCACATTAAGCAGAGTGCACTATTTCTTCTTCTTTTTCCACAAATTAAAAGGTTAGATAAATATATAGGGATAACTGTAGGAAAGGAGAATCTAGTCAATTTAGACTAGGGAATTAAATGAGTTCTCCATCCTTAATGACTGATATTACCCATGCTGTTAGTGCTTCTTCCAAGTGTTCCTACATGGAAACATCTGAAAGTTGGCCATTCCTGAATATGTATTCTTTTGAGAGGAACCTCTCAAAGAAATATGCCTATCACCATTTTTTTTAAAAACCCAGTATTACAAAAACACCTTTTTATTGTCCACATATTTTAATTCGTTATACAGATTAAATAACATCTTCAAATTATTTTATCTGTATGGAGTTCCTCTTGTCTTTTTATCATGTGTGGGGTGAGGTTTTTTTTCTTGGATATAGCAATCCTTCACTCTTTACATTTTTACTAGAGGTTGTTTTTACATATATTGTACACATACAATTTTATCAAGCTATTCCCTTTTAAGGTAAGCAATGATGAACAAAGTACAGAGAAACAGTAAGCAGAATAAATTAGAGGTATGAAATAACAGAAAAGCAAATATAGATAAATCTAATTCACACCAACACCATTCACTACACCTCTCCATATCATTTTACTCTTTCCCTGGCTCTCACTTCTGTATAACAAAGTCGGCAGAAGCACACACTTATATGCAGTAATTTTCACTTCTTTCCGCAAACATTCTCTGCAGCAGATCACATCATACACACTATATTTCTATCATCATTTGCACATTTTATAATGGTTATATCCATGTTTCCCATTTTAATAAGCATTCTATCAAAGTGCATAAATTAATCTGCTTGTTCTTGTTTTCGTCCCTGTATACCTCTGCAGTTGATCACTCAATTTACCCTTAAGATTTGGATTTTGTTATATGTTATTTTATATTTAAGTACATTAATGTACATTGGAAGCTTGGATAGCTCACATGTTGAATAACTGAACAAGTTCAGTTGGGTGACATTAATTAGTAAAAAATTCAATTAAACTTGCTTCCTAAGTTTATCTGAAGATCACATGAAGGTCGGAGGAATCCTGTGCTCCTTGAAAACATGATACAAATATTAGAAATAAATAGACACAACATGAATGTGGATCAGATCACAGCTCTCTGAGAAGCATTTCTTCTTGATATAGATATTTTTCATAGCATTCTGAAACCAAAACTGTAAGTATAAAGCCTGCCAGGTCAATGCTTTCAGCCACCATACTATTTCCTAAATCTATTGATACATAGTTCTATACAAGCAGCCAAATTATTTCAATGTGATAGGTATAAATAAATTTGGATCACATTTGAAAACACAGAAGCAGGCCTTCTCTGTTGCTGGATAGCTATGGATGTGAATCTTCTACCCCAATTTAGCCTCTATTTTGCTTTGAGGAATGGAGTCAAAACCTTTCTTTCTAGGTACCGTATTTTTTGGAGTATAAGACGCACCTTTTTCCTCCCTAAAAGTGGCTGAAAATTTGGGTGCATCTTATACTTCGAATGTAGCTTTTTTTCCAGCCCTAACTAGGTGCTAACAGATCTTCCCAGCTCTTACCTTGCAGGCTTTTTCATTGTTACTCTCTCCAAAGAATGTTTTTCCAGCCCTAAGTCTTTGCAGAATTTTTTTTCATTGCTCTACTTGCTCCGAGTAAGTTTTTTTTCTAGCCCTAACCAGGTGCTTACTATCTTCCCAGCTCTTACCGGCTTGCAGGCTCTTTCATTGTTATTCTCTCAGAAGAAGGTTTTTTTAAGTCCTAACCAGGAGATGAAATAATGTGCTGAAGCTGCTCCAAATAAGTTTTTTTCTAGCCCTAACTAGGTGCTAACGATCTTCCCAGCTCTTACTGGCTTGCATGCTCTTTCATTGTTACTCTCTCAGAAGAAGGTATTTTTAAGTCCTAACCAGGGGATAAAATAATGTGCTGAAGCTGACCAGACTAAGGATGCTAGCCAGATGAATACCTGGTAGGCAGATTGTTTTCCCCTATTTTCCTCCCCAAAAACTAAGGTGCGTCTTATACTCCAGTGCGTTTTATACTCCGAAAAATACAGTATGTCTTTTCAATTTAAATTAGCAGGTGATTTTAGCAGTTTTATCAGATTTCATGAAATTATAGGAGGTCAGTTTTGGAAAAAATCTTGGAGAATGTTTAATCCAATCTCTATCCAGTGAAAAAAATCCAGCCCCTCCTAGCATTCCCTCTGGGAATAAAGAAAGAATCTAAATCATATGAATAAATATTGTTAGTTGGTCTTTTCAAAAAATGCTGAAAATCTTGGCAGCCATCCCATTTCATCCCCCCTTCATATATCTGTATGCTTACATCTGAAAAAATAATGTACCTAATGCCATAGGTACACCTGCTCTACTTAAACAACTGCTAGATATACAGAATATAAGTAACTGGGGCACACCTGCTGTATCTCACCTGGCCTTGATGCATCTGGCTTGTACAGTTTATCCTATGCTGTCTGCACAAGAAATTTGCAGGTAAGATCAGCCCTTCCTTTGACGAGTTTTAAAATTTCTGTTAAACACTCACAAATCGCATCTAAAGATGCCCACATATAGTTGCCTGCACAGTTGGGTGCTTCCGAGTATTGGATTCCAATTTTACTTCGTATAGTTATCATTAAAATGAGCTTTACAAAAGATCAAATAGGCTTCTGGTAATAAAAAAAATGTTCATTCAACTTCAGGTATCAGTAATAGCTTTAGCTGTAACTTCCTGAATGCACAACATGCTAATGACCCATTGCTGAATGTTGCTTGGTATAGGATAGTTTTCATCAATAAAAAAGTGGGTTAAATTTTTGTAAATAAAATATAGGAATAAAATGAATGCAGCACGATTCCAGCAGTGTGCCATAAGCTAGGAGCAACTTGACACTTAACATTTTATCTCAAATATAATTAGACACAAATTAGATTATTTCCCACATATTTGGAAAATAATCTAAACTGGTACTTTGCCCCGAGATACTGGAATCCCATCAGCTTCGCGAAAATGCTTGTGGAAATCTTTGATAGCATTTCTTCTAGAACTGAGGTGCAAGTAGTTCCCCATTTGTGAGACTTCTCACCACATTCTATTTTTTTATTCTTCTTATTCCTATTCTTATCCTATTATCCTATTATCCTATTTTTATTTTATTTTTATTTTTTTATTATTTTTATTATTTATTATTTTTTTATTATTTTGCAAAATATTATTATCCTATTCTTATTCTCCTTTTCCTCCTGGCATGATCATATTTTGCCATCATCCTCCTGTCAAGGAATGGCTTTGTTTTTCCAATGCACAAAAACACATACTGCAAGCTAATAGCAAAGGTAGGAAGGAGAGCACCAATTGTGGGATTTCTATTGGCCAGTGGAAGAAGCACTGGCCATCTTGGTTTCAGAGAGGTGAACATTCATTGGATAATCCAAAGACAATGCAAGAGAATTTGAAGAAGGAACTCATAAACTGTGTGAAAATGCCCTTAGTCTTATTCATTTAGGGATGTTTTCTTACAAGTAATTTCTATTTCAGATTGTATCTTTAAAATTGCTAGATGTAAAAATGGGACAGTAGAAAGGCTAGGGAAATAGGGGTGTAATTATATGTCAACCTTGAAAAATGCAGCTTGGTTTAACAACATTGAGCTCATTAACAGTGTTAGGGAAAATGTTTAACTTTTTTCATAAGGAAAAGATTAGGGACCCCATGGTAAAATTCTCAAGTAGCACTAAAATATGATTATTTTCTCCATTGTATTCCCTCTTCTGCTCTATAACCAGGGGTGTCTATGAGGTAAGAGTGTGTCAGAAAAAAAGTCAATAAGGCAACCTTGATCATGTGATCAAACCTCCTGCCCCCTTACCTAGATGTGCCCGTTTATAGCAGAGATGTGGGTTTAAATTCAAACTGAGACTATGACACAAGGTACAGCTGTTAAGCCTTTACATCCCATGATTTTTCCCAGTGAAATTTCCCCCTAGAAATTTATTTGTTTCCAAAGGTGCAATGTGTTGATATTGCAATTTTGGTAGCATATTGTAGCTGGGAAACAGAAGGGGAATTTTTTTCCCTGGAAAAAAAATGTATGAGGAAAGAACTGGTATTGGAAGGATGGCAGTATCAGAGCTAACTGTTTTTTTTTTAACTTGACTGCTTCTAAAGTAATTCTGTCTCCTATTTTTCCATTCCCCATTCCCCACTTTTGCTTCTTACACATCCTTGTAACCATTGTAGGTATAACATGTATAACAGGCCTCTCACACGATGTACTTCATTCATTTGATGATGTGATCTGTGATCAGTGAAAGCTTATGCAATAATAAATAAATTAATCTTTCTTATTTATGCCTAACAGTTCCAATGCAGAGTTACTATAGCTATTTTAAACAGGGAAAATCAAGACAAGTTTTTGCCTGGAAAAACAAAGGGGAAAAAATATCCGCACATCATTAAGGAAGGCACTGATAATTATTAAAATAGTCCCTTGCATTCACAAATATATAATTATTTGAAAATAATTAACTTGAATATATGTATTTATATTCAAAATATAGATTTTGATGTGTAACATTAGCATTTTAACTTAACTAAGACTCACCACTGAATACTTAATTAATGCTTTGAGGCTAGAACGCCACTCATGGCTGGCCATCCCATTTAGAATCTCCTTAGAATTTGTCACCAATTCAAAATAAAAACAACGGAGGAACAGAAACCTCCCTATATCCCTTGTTAACTGCGGTTTGATCTTGCACTTATTGATAGAGAATGAACGTTAAACTAGGTGAGTTGTGAGGTGAAGAATTAAAGTGAGCATTGTGAGATACGTCGATGGATTGAGACGGATGGTTATAGAAACTGAATGAATAAATATAAAGAAAGATAGCATTTTCTTGCTTTTAACCACTCCTGCATGGGGTTTTTTTGGGTGGGTGTGGTTGTTAATGCTCTTCATGTCCTGATTTGCTTTTCCTGTGGCATTAATGTCAGCTCCTCATGGTAGACTAGACCAGCGGAGGGTTCCAGTTATTTTTGCTACCGGTGTGCATCGCGAGCATGTGCAGAAGTGAACTCGCGTTCCATCGGGCGATTTCACTTCTGCGCATGCTTAGGACGACATTACAAGCCGAAATACAGCTGAGGAGCTTCTCAGCTGTGCTTCGGAGGAAGAATAAAGGTCAGTATTGAAACAAGGGCGGGTGGGAGGGCTTTTGCCTGACAGCTCAGGACGTGGAGAAGCGCCAGAAAATGACGTCATCGCTGGGCTCCTATCGGAGCTGCGCTCCACACCGCACCGGTAGGAACCCACCACTGGACTAGACTAGGAAACCAATGTCATGTAGGTCATACATACTGTTGCTTTTATTAAAGCTATAAAAGATCTTGAAACACTGAATGAGTTTTCCCCCTCCTCTTTTTCTTCATGAGAACTGGTGGTGGTGGTGTGGTTTCTAAGACATTTACTCACACTACATTCTTGCTCCAGACTTAGAGCTCCTTTTTCTGCCTTGGTAGAAGCTCTTCCTCCTGGTCTTCAAGGCCGTCCCTTCTGCCTCTATTATAAGTGAGAACCCTGAGGGATTTGATCAGAGATATATGTTCCATTCCCACAGCGATCAATTGTTACTATGATCTAAATTACTACAAAGAAAAAGCCAATCAGAAAGCAGAATGGCTGTGAATACAGAAAGCTAGATGAAAGAACCAGCAGTGAGTGATGTTCAGAGTCAACTTAAATTTTCCTTGCACAAACTTTTTAAACTGCATGGAGTAAAGGGCCCAAATGTAGGTATTCCCCCGCAGGGGTGGGTTCCGGATTCTTCTACTGCCGGTTTGCTCAGGGATGCGCCACGCGGGGGCTTTGCGTGCAGGGGCGCATTTGAGGTACTAAAAAAAACAAGATGGCGGCACCTATGGTGCCGCCGAGAGAACCGGCTTGGGGGCGTAGCAGGCCTGGGTCACTGCCGGTTCCAGCAACCCAGGCCACCAAGTTACTAATGGTTCTATAGAACCGGTCCAAACCGGTAGGAACCCACCTCTGTTCCCCCGTATCCTTCCCTCATTCATCCTTTTTCTCTCTGTTTGAGATCTGACCACATTGCATGCCGAGATCTCTCTCTCTCTCTCTCTCTCTCTCTCTCTCTCTCTCTCTCTCTCTCTCTCTCTCTCTCTCTCTCTCTCTCTCTCTCTCTCCCTCCCTCCCTCCCTCCCTCCCCCCCTCTCTCTCTCCAGGTGTGTGCATGTGTGTGGATGTCTTCGTGTCAGTTTTACTCCTGGCAACTGCCTGGGCAAGTCCCTGAAATTTTCTTGGCAAAGTGTTTTGTCTCCTTCTTATGGCTGAAAAGGTGACTGGCTCAAGGTCACCAAATTGGGGTTATGCCTATGGCAGGACTAGAACTCACAGTCTCCCAGTTTCTACCTTGAACCACTGCATGAAACTGGCTTTCATTGACATGCTGGGATTCATCTGAACATCAGCAGAACTGCAATTTCGGACTCTGATAAGTCATCTGATGCCAGATTATTCATTGATTAGTCTTAAGTGGGATGTAGGAGAAAAAGGACATCAAGTAACAAAACAACTTTGCCCCATCCTTTTGCAATTAACTACAAATATCTATAAAAACAAGAATAAAAAAGTTCACTTCAGCAAGAGTTATCAACTCTTCTTTCTTGGTGATATTATGATTTGTGATCTCATCTTTGCAGGAAAAAAAAGGTTAGAAAAATATGCAAAAGATCTTCTTAGCACTTATGAGTAAAGATTCATTTAATTGAATATAATCTTGAACTGAATGATACAGAGATTTCTTTGTATCCAAGCTCTGAGGATTTCTTCCTCATTCAGGGGAAAGGTTAATATCCTGAACATAAGGATAAACTGAGCAACATAACCTGAGGGGAGGAGAAGAAGCAATGGATGAAAACTAATCAAGGAGAGAAGCAACCTAGAACTAAGGAAACAATTCCTGACAGTTAGAACAATTAAGCAGTGAAACGACTTGCCTCCAGAAGTTGTGGGTGCTCCAACACTGGAGGTTTTTAAGAAGAGACTGCAAGCCATTTATCTGAAATGATATAGACCTCCAAAGTCCCTTCCAATTCTGTTATTCTGTTAATAATAAGTAACAGATTTCAGAGTCATCTCACAATTTTGCAAGTATTAAAGGTACTTTATATTGTAATCTTTCCGGTACATCTTTCCAAAAAGAGATCTGTAAATGTGTTGGCAGTGATAGTGCCCAATTATTTTTGTTACACTGGATAAAAGAAAAAATGGTTGTAAAACCACCCAGATCAGGCATCACAAGGCTGGGTGTTGTCAAGTCACTTTTTCCCCTACTACAATCTTCCAGATTTTGATAAACTGGTTAGTTATGGATGGTTTCTCTACTGATTTCCCCTGTCCGACAATCACAATTTTGCTGCCATTAATAGAAAATGAATTAAGCCCTTGTGAAAAATTGCCGCATCAGTAAAGATGAATAGAAGTCTAAGAAGGTCAAAATATTATGTACGATCTTAGCAATTTCAGCAAAAAAATTGGAGTGGAATGATACATTTCCAAATCTTATTTCCCACTGATGTTTATAATAACTGATCGGCTTTTTAAAAAAAAATTCAAAAAACTTCTTAATAAAAAAATTATTAAGAAAATGGGTGGCAGTGTTGCGCTTCAAATGAAATTTCCAATTAACTTTTAACTATATTATATTAGAAAGACTTAAATTATTATTGGCTCCAGGGCCAAGAATAATTAAAATCAGGAACTTATAACAGGTCTGGCAACTTCTCAAGGGGGAAAAGATATAGAAAAGGAAATGATAAATCTGCTAGGGTGTTTCCCTATTTTTAACTGGAGACATGGACATCAGAAACATAACTCTTCAGAGGCACTTTTAGAGTAAATTGCTTTCCTAGAGCAGATATATAAAATGATTTCAAAACAATGAAATCATATCATCTGTATGTGTATAACTATACATACCTATTACATATGTATCAGGGGTGGGTTCCTAATTTTTTTACTACCACTCTGTGGGCGTGGCTTATTTTGTGGGTGTGGCTTGCCAGCCATGTGACCGGGTGGGCGTGGGCCTCGGGAGCTTGGCAGTGGCCGGAGAAGCAGGGGGGCATTGCCCACCCGCAACACACACACCCGCAGTGGGAGCAGCAAGACCGCGGCAGCGGTTCTTCTAGGAGGCTCCATACGGCCTGAATGCTTCGCCCCATTCGATGATCCTAGGCTCCTGCCGCCCGTTCCCCCTCCCCTCAGCAGCTCGAGAAGCCTCGAATGTGCGAAAATGCCTGGGATCATCACCGCGCATTCGTGGCTTCTCGGACTGCTGAAGGGAGGGGAATGGAGATAGCTCCTGCCACCCATTCTTTCAGCATCTCACGTGCTCCTCAGCCATCCTCCCCTGCTTGGACTCACTGTGGGGTAGGAAGGCAGCTCATGTGCAGTGCCAGAAGCTCGGCTTCTGGGCATGCACAGAAGAAATTTAAAAAAAAAAATTAAAAAATTTTTTTTAAAAAAATGGTGGCGCCCAGGCTCCAGCAACCGACCGCACTGGCCTGACGTCACCAGCGGGCCGCTACCGGTGCTATAGAGTGGACCGCACTGGTAGGAATCCACCACTGATATGTATACATGTATACATACATATACATATTACATATATATTCAATCATGTTTTACTGTTTGTACTTTGCTTATAATCATATATGCTTGACAAATAAACAAATACAAATACAAATACCTTTACCCAAAGAGAAAGGCAGACAGCTACAATATTAAAATATAGGCTTGGTCTCTCAGCTGAATCAATATTCTATGATGTTAAAGCAATTTTCTCATTCTTGGTTACTGTACGATGTGTAGATTTCAATTCCCATGCTGGCTGGGGAATTCTGGGAGTTGAAGTCCACATATTCAAATTGCCCACATTGAGAAACACTGAACTAGAGGAACAGAAGAAATTTGTCCCTGTGCTCTGGAATGCCTAGCTTTGTTCAATGTCTATTTGTTGGATGTGCCCTGCCATATTGAATATCACAAATCCTGGCATTTCGTTTGATATTTTCATTTTTTAAAAGGGGAAATAGGATAACAGAGTAGAGGCTGACATATATTTTCAACATGTAATTTGAATATCAATATAGAATTATGGTCCATCTGTTTCCAGTTTTCTACACAAATGTAAAAGAATAAATCTTGCAACATTGCACTTGTTCCAGGCCTCATAATCTCCCTGGGCAGCTAATCAAGAAAATCTTAGATTTGTCATCACTTGTTTCATTATACTGACCAGAATAACTTTCTTGAAAACATAGGATTCAAAAAGGACATGTTAGCATTCACAATTTACTAGTACCATTGTTTTACATTTAGTTCTTAGTCCAAAGACTATGTTATCATCTCCTTTATTTGTCAATAAATATGCCAGAGTTTTTGTTATAATTCAGAATTACAAAAAAAAAAGGAATTAAGGCTGAATGAATATCAAATAACTGTACCCGTTTGGATTTTTTTCATATTTTATGCATCTTAGATTGATTATTATGAAATTGAAGATCATCTTTTCAATTTGAGTAAGGGGAGACCCTTGAATTTTTTTAGATAAAAATCTCAAAGTATACAGAAAAATACTGCATTACTGAACATACTTTTCTGAGAATAAGCTTCTTGAAATTCATTGGGAGTTTATTCTGAGAAGACATGTAGTGAATTGGTCACACTGAAAATCAAATCAGTGTGAGCAAGGATTGGAACAGAAGGCTGCCAAGATCTCTTCAAATTCTATGATTCTATGACTCTTTAATCATTCCTCTCTTATAGCAATAGCAATAGCACTTAGACTTATATACCGCTTCATAGTGCTTTACAGCCCTCTCTAAGCGGTTTACAGAGTTCAGCATATTGCCCCCAACAATCTGGGTCCTCATTTTACCAACCTCAGAAGGATGGAAGGCTGAGTCAACCTTGAGCCTGGTGAGATTTGAACAGCTGAACTGCTGAACTGCAGTGCTGCACTTTAACCACTGCACCAGCTCGGCTCTATACTGACATCTTGAGGCCTAGAGCATAGTGGGCTGCAAGATAAACACAGGAACAACAGTCCTGTTAGCAAAGAATTGAGGGAAGGATGAAACCAAAGAAGAGATGAAGCTCCAATAAGGTCATTGCATACTGAAAGATAAAGTATTAGGTTATGCTGAATTTGCACAAAGTTTCAAATCAAATGCAGATGATGCTAATAGCAGCATATATTTTTTTCAGATGTGACTCTCACATGATGAAAAGTAGCTTAGCATCAGCTGCATTTTCAAGATCTCTTACATCCACAATAAGTTGACCCTGTATTAACTTAGTGCTCCCAATCAGTCCACTGTATGTGATTTTCCTGTTTTGTTTGTTTGGGATATAATTTGAGTGATTGCACTCCTCAACTCAGGTGGAGGTAAGTGCCACTTTCCACTGTGGGAAAATAATCAGAGGCCATGAAGTATCTGTCATGTGCCTTTCTTACATACACTCTTCCATTATATTCCTCGTATGTTTTTATGCTATAGCTTTATTTCACGGAAAAGAAGGGAAAGGAGAAAATTTGAAGAGAGGCAGCAAGAGGGGGAAATTGGAAACAAAAAAGAAACAACAAACAACAAAAGCATTATGTTACAAATAGGAATTCATCGTTACTAATTTTTAAACATATTATTGAACCTTGACTACACGGAATAATATTGATTAATCTTTCCATTGTATCAATAGATTGAGAGCCAGTTCCTAACCAGATTCATTGTCTTGGTGAACCGAGACTGTGAATCTGGGACTGCTTTGTCTTTCTATGTTTAGATAATCTTTTTTGCTGCCCCCCTCCCCCCCCTGCTCTTTCAAGGCTTGCTCAATCCATAATCTTTCCTATAGGGGAAAGTTTCAAATTTGGAAGATATAGTTGAAAAAATGTCTTCACGGTATTGATCTTTGTAAGGTCATAGTGTTGCAGGAAAGAAGGGATTTCAGACCACAGGAGCCAATATAAGCTTGATTTTATTTGTGCAAATAGGTTCAGAATAATAAAGCAGAAACAACGTCTGATCATCTGAACAACCTTTTAAGGAAGGGCAAGATATTATATACTCATCAGGGATTTGCTTACATTATAGATGCTGATTACATAGAGCTAACTTGTGTGCACAAGTACACTTGCATCTATGTCTACATAGTTTGTGGTTTAAGCTAATTCTGGGATTTTGCAGTCTGTGGTTAAGCCTATGCTCGGAAGCCTTGCATTGTTATTTCCCGCTGTATTTTCCCAGTACAGAGACTTTTACTTCATTGTAAGGCCTCTTTAATATCAAGTGCTGGAGGGCACCCTACAGGTCATCCAATCCAACCTCCTTTCTTATGTCTTGTTTCACTTTGTACCCTGCCTCAATAGAGTGCTTCTGGATTGAAATATGTGACATTATTAAAGATGCAGCAAACAAAAATATTGAGAAATACAAAACACAAAAGAAGGTAAAATGGCTTGTCTGCTGATATGCAGAAAATAATCCAAGGTAGATAGAAAGGAAAAAGCAACAAAGAAAGAAGAAAATTTGTCAAACTAAATATTGAGTTCCAAAGAAGACCGAGAAGACAAGCAGTTAATATGCAAAGAAATCGAAGATAAAAAAATAAGTGGAAATAAAGGAGATTTTTAAAAGATCTTTTTTTGCAACTATGGGCCTAGTAAAAACAAAAGAAAGGCAAAAGTTCTCCGGGTGGTGGTGGTGGTAAAATAGAGATGGCACAAATATACCGAGAAAGTATAGAAAAAAGAAACCCAATGAAATGAAATGTACAAACTTTTCACTGAATTCACTGAATTCACTGAATTAGAGCCAGGCATTCTCTAATGGTAGAGAATTCTCTGGTAAATTATATTGGCCCACCCTATCACCTATTGAAGAATATATTAATGATGTTCATCCATCGTATTCGAAGAGGATCTTGACATCTATAATTGGGTGTGTGTGTGTTTTGTCCTGCTATTTGGAGCAAGATGGAATCTGGGAAGAGAGAGTGAGGCTGACTAACTATGCGCACCTCTCCCTCACTTTAATCCAATTCAGGCGCAAGTCTTGAAGAATATACAGTATATGATAGCTAGGAAGCAACAGAACAAAATATGAAGCAGCTAAATATTTCAAAAATGGGAAAGGAATGCACTTAAGATACACACCCATCTACAGAATATATTATGAGAAATGCTGGAGTAGGGGAAATAGAAATTGGAATTAAAACTGCTGGGAGAAATATCAACAACTTCAGATATGCTAATGCTATCACTTTGATGGCTGGAAGCAAATAAGATTTTCAGAATTTCTTGTTGAAAGGGGAAAAAGAAATTGCTATCTGCTGCTCAATATAAAAACCACCAACACCACAACTAACATTATGTCAACAAGCAATGCAAACCCAAGGCAACTAGCTGGAAAAGAAGTTGTAGCAATACTGTAGTGGACTATATCTTCCAAAGCTCATAAATTCATAGGGATGGTAAATGAAGCCATGAAATAAAGAGATCTCAGAAAGGCTGAACACAGAAAACTACATACAGTCTTTGAATTGTGATGCTGGAGAAAATTGTCGAAAATATCTTACTGTGAAAACAAATCATTCAGTACTGGATGCAGTAAAACCAGACTTACTCACTGGATAATAATGAAGCTAAAGTGTCAATAGTTTGGACACATCATGCGGATGCAGGAGCTATTGGAGAAGCCTTTGATGCTTGGAAAAATCAAAACCAATAGAAAAATGGGCAGCAGAACAAAGGTGGCTTTGATATAATTGATAACATACACAGGAGTTTACAAGAACTAAAGAAAACCAGTAATTGTTTGTCTTGGCTAAATTATGCCAGTGGAATTACATAACTACCCAACAATACTATATCAACAGAGTTACAAATATTAAACCAAAATGGATCAATACTGGGATAATATGAATTATTATTGTCTCATTTGTGTTATATTTCTTACATAATGAGTCTGATAGTCAATGCTTTCTAAATCTTTTCTGGGGTGGCTAGTAAATACAAACAAGAATATTTTGTTGAATTAAATGCTATTTTAAGATCAAAAGTAGCATCCTTAATTTTCTTTAAGACATTTAAGCAGTTGATTTGTTAATATTAAATTGTAGAAGAAGAGGCAGAGCCTGGGGCTGGAGTCAAGAGAGGAAACAGTCTGGGGTAATTATCTTCCCACAAGGGATCCAAGTTCAGTCCCCCTTGAATTTTGTTAACTCATATCTAGCAGCAATTTAGTGTTGACCCTTAGTTGACTAGATTCTTGTGTATAAGCATGAAAAATAAATCAATAGGAACTTAATGTGTGCTGTTTATTCTTCCCGCCTCACATGAATTCCTTATTCCAAATTTCTTAGAAGTTCTTTAAAATAAACAATATTCTTTTAATTATTTTTTTTAAAATCTTCACGCATTGATATGTATAAGTACTATAAAATGAAAAAACTTGACAAAAAAAGTCTTGTAGATTTGGTATAATCCAAAGCATACACCAGTGCAAATAGTAATTCAGGAAATAGCAATAGCACTTAGACTTATATAGTGCTTTACAGTGCTTTACAGCCCCCTCTAAGTGGTTTACAGAGTCAGCATGTTGCCTGCAACAATCTCAGTCCTCATTTTACTGACCTCAGAAGGATGGAAGGCTGAGTCAACCTTGAGCAGTTCAGAATTGAACTCCTGGAGTGAGCAGTGAGCTAGCCTGCAGTACTACATTCTAACTATTGCACCACCACAGCTTGGTGCAGATGTTGCTAATGCATCTAAATCATATCTGAAATTAAGAAATGTTCAAAACGAATTACAAAATGTAAGGCATTTGATAAAGTAGACTACAACTTACTACTTGATAAGATAGAAAAATGTGGGTTAGACAGCATCATCACCAGATGGATTTTTAACTGACTGACCAATCCCACTCAATGTGTAATCCTCAATGGAATTGCATCTACATGGAGGGAAGTATGCAATGGGGTGTCCCAAGGCTCTGTCTTAGGCCCAGTACTCTTCAACATCTTCATCAATGGTTTAGATGAAGAGATAGATGGGAAAGTCATCAAAATTGCAGATGACATCAAGCTGGCAGGAATAGCCAACACTCCAGAAGATAGGCTTAAGATACAGAAGGATCTTGACAGACTTGAACATTGGGCGCTATCTAACAAAATGAAATTCAATGGTGAAAAAAGTAAAATTCTACATTTAGAAAGAAAAACCAAATACACAGGTATAGTATAAGTGGTACCTGGCTCAATAATACTAATTGTGAGTGGGATCTTGGAGTCCTAGTGGACAATCACTTAAATATGAGCTAAGAATGTGCTGCAGCTGCCAAAAAAGCCAACGCAAACCTACGCTGCATTAACAGAGGGATAGATTCAACATTGCATGAAGTATTAATACCACTTTATAATGCCTTGGAAAGACCACATTTGGAATACTGCATCCAGTTTTGGTCTCCACAATGTAAAAAAGATCTTGAGACTCTAGAACCGTGATGGCAAACCTATGGCACACGTGCCACAGGTGGCACGCAGAGCCATATCGGAGGGCACGCGAGGCATTGCCCTATGTCAGCTCCAGTGCGCATGCGCATGCTGGCCAGCTGATTTTTGGGCTTCTTTTTGACCATTTTTGCTGTCCCCAGGCTTCAGGGAAGCCTCCTGAAGCCTGGGGATGGCGAAAAACGGGCCAACCGGAAGTTTGGAAATGAAAGAAAAAACTAAAAGGGAGAAAGAGAAGAGAGAAAGATAGAGACCATAGCAAAGAAGGTGTTAAAGATAGAAAAGAGAGAGCTAAAAGAAATATGAGGGAGGCAAGCAAAAAAGAAAAAGAAAAGAGGATTAAAACTTTGGAGCACGGTAAAAGAGAAGGGATAAAAAAAAGAAAAAGGTATAAATTAGTAGTAATATTTTTGAATATAAGCTTGCCAATAGAAAATATGAAGATTGAAAATATGCAACTTTTAAATATGTGTTGTATGGAAAAGAAGAAAAGTAACATTTTTGAATATAAGTTTGATGATAGAAAATGTTTGATTAGTTTAGTATTATATAAGTATGAAAAATTGTTTATTGATATAAGGATAAAATATAATTATGAATAACATGTAGAAATGAAGTTATAAAATAACATAAGAAAAGATGATGATTGAAAAATAGAAAAAATATAAAGATTGAAATATGCAATATATTTTTGAATAAGTTTGATATTTGAAAAGATGAAGATTGAAAACATGGAATTTTTAAATAAGAAACAAGTGGAAATGAATTTACATGTATTGGGATATAAGATAATAATTAGTGTGTATGTTTAATCAATTTACTAGTATTATATAATTATGAATATGAAATGAAGTTATAAGATAGAAAAGATGAAGATGGAAAAAGAGAAGAAAATATAAAGATTGAAATATGTAATTTTGAAATATATTTTGTAAGGAAAAAATGATGTGTAAAAGAGGATAATTAAATTATAAGTTGATTTTTGATTAATGTTTAGGAAATAAGTGAAGTAAAAGATATTAATATTAGGAATATATAAGTTGGGAAATGACCACATCTTTGTTTGTTAAAATTAAAATAGGGAGAAAAAACATTAGAGGGGAAAAAGACTAAAGACAGATATTAAGAGGAAAAGAAATGTGAGAGATGTATTGAAAATGAAATGATAATGGATTGTAATTTTGTGAAAAAACAAGAAATATTGTTAAGAATATTGTATGGATGTATGAAACTCAGAACACAAATGCTCACGACATGAGATGTTGAAAGAACAAAAACAAATAAAACTTATTGGGGGGGGGGGGAAGGAGAGAAACCAGCTAGAATTAAGGAGAAATTTCCTGACAGTTAGAACAATTAATCTGTGGAACAACTTGCCTCCAGAAGTTGTGAATGCTCCAACACTGGACGTTTTTAAGAAAAGATTGGATAACCATTTATCTGAAATGGTATAGGGCAGGGGTGGGTTCCACTTACCTTCGCAACCAATTCGCATCAAGATGTTGTGCGTGTGTGCATGAGCGTCCCCTCGTGCGATTTGGCTTCTGCGCATGCTCAGAAGCCGGAATAAGCCTGAAACACAGCTGAGGAGTTGATCAGCTGTGCTTTGGGCGAAGAAATAAAGGTCAGCATTAACCCACAGGAAGGCGGGAGGGCCCTTTTTCAAACAACAGAAGAGGAGAAGGGGGAAAATTCACAAAAAAATAAATAAAAAGATGGCGGCTCACACAGACCGGCACCAACAGTGACATCACCAGCGGGTTGCTACCGGTTCGGGTGATCTGGTCCGAACCGGGAGGAACCCACCCCTGGTATAGGGTTTCCTGCCTGAGCAGAGGGTTGGACTAGAAAATCTCCAAGGTTCCTTCCAACTCTGTTATTCTGTTATTCTTCTGAATATACCGCTCTTTTGCAATTTTAGGCAATTCAAATTCCTCTTGAAAGCATTCAGATGGTTTAAAAGTTTGATTATCAATAATGTTGGTCTAAAATATCCCTCTTTATCCATGAGAGATGTAGATATAGATGTAAATATAGAGCCAGCCTTATATAGTGGTTAAGGCATCAGGCTAGAAACTGGGAGACTGTGAGGTCTAGTCCTGCCTCAGGCAGGATCTTGGGCCACTCGTTGTCTCTCAGCCCTAGGAATGAAGTAATGGCAAACCACTTCCAAAATCTTGCCAAGAAAACTGTGGGGACATGTCTAGGCAGGCACAAAAAATCAAGACTGACTTGAAGATACCAAAACTAAAGATAGAGATGATAGAAATACAAATATAAATACAGATGCACATAAATAGACACATACACTTATAATAGTACACTTACAATACTCTTTCATAAAACATACCCAAACATACCCAAGATATTTTGGATTTCTAATTCATTGCTATCTCATCTTATAGTTATAGAATAAAGAGCTCCTACATATGCAGTTTTCTTTACTGAGTGTATATTACAGGCTTCCATTGAAATAGAACAATTGCAATTCTTACAGTGAGAAATGAGATCATATCAGTCAACAAACTATCAAATTGTGCATTCGGAATTTATTGTAATTTAATAACTGGTGTAATAACTGTACTAGGGCAGGGGCCCCCCAACCTTTTTGGCACCAGGGACTGGTTTTGTGGAAGACAATTTTTCCATGGACCAATAACAATAGCAATACAGTGTTTTCTCACAGCAAGTTCTTACCATCTGAAGTAAAAGAACAGCTGCTGAAGAATACACCAGACTTTCCAGCATGCCAGAAATGCCAAATTGGTGACTTACAGCACTGAAGGCATAACTTTTCATTCAACTCTCTTACTTTGAATGTTATTGGTAAGATAAATCAAACAAGAACATGACTATGATTTTTCTCAATGCAGAGAAAGCTTTTGACAATTTGCAATAGTCTTTTGTCCTTGCATTTTTGCTATTCTTATTTTTTTTCCACATGGATTCAGATTATGTATTTAAAAAACCAAGAAGCTAAGATAATAATAAATGGACTTATATCACAACATTCCCTACGCTGAAAGGGAAAAGACAAAATTGTCTTCTCTCCTCCTTGATTTGTATCCCTTCCTTATTTTCCAATTTGAGTCACTGGAAAATAAAATACATGAGTAATTCTGGAGTTCTGGGTGAGAGTGCCATGGAGATGTCCAAGATAAGCTGTAGACGGGTAAAGGGAAAAGGCCACTAAAGCTTTACTCTTGGGTTCCCTTTTTTATTTACTGAAATCATGCAAATATTGAAGGGCTTCTAGTGTGTGACCTTGGACAATTTACCCGCTCCTAAAGCTACCATAGGAAAGACGTCCTATATTAAAAATTATTAATTTCTTCCTTTGTTAATTTGACGCAATATTGCACAATCCAGAATATACTGTAACTTTTTAAAAATGGGTTTATTGTCAGAAACATTATAGCATATAGTTTATCCTGGGCATTCATCATAGTAGAGATATATTAGATTAGATTAAAATCTGCAGCCATAATTATGTGATCTAAGCCAAAATAAATAGATTCTTTAAGCCTCTGTATTTGTACCAAAGAATGTTGGAAGTCAATCTTTTCTTCTTTACTTTTGATTTTCTCTTTCTTTTTGCACTTTCATCTTACTTCCTGTCTGACTTTTCCCTTTTTTCAATTCTTTTTATTCCTGCCTAACTTTTACTTTTTAAATTTTTTTTGAAGAACTTATTTGTTGTTCCACTATAAGGGTTGATCATCCTCTAATCAAAGTTATCTCTAAAAGATTTTGAATTGCTTCTTGTGTATACTTGAAGAAATCTTCCTCTTCTGAAATAATAAAACTTCAAGTTAAATTGCCCAAGTGCATAAACAACTCTTTCCTTTTGGAAGGAACCTCTAAGGCCTATTATGTTGCACAAAACTACCAGAAATGTCAAATTGTATGACATGCGAACTCCAACATTTCTATACTCAAGTCAAGGAAAAAGAATAAGAGAGGGAAAAATCTTGACTGACCTAAATTTTAAGAATATAAGAAACCTGAATTTAAAAAAGTTTTAAAAATAAAAAAGGCCAACCAAAGATTTCTAAAGAAAGAAAAAATGTTTTTGTTAATTAGTTATATTGTTTGCAAAAAAGCATTAGTATAAAATCTCCTTCTGGGCTATTTGTGGAAGATGATTGAAAAAAAAACCCTCATCTTCTTTACTTTCCTTTAAATGGTTCCCACTTGTTGGACCAAATATAGAATGTTCTGAACCAAGGGTCTCCAACCTTGGCAACTTTAAGACTTGAGGACTTCAACTCCCAGAATTCTGGGAATCGAAGTCCACAAATCTTAAAGTTGCCAAGGTTGGAGACCCCTGTTCTGAACTACTGTGTTTCTCCAAAAATAAGACCCTTTCTTATATTTTTTAAACCCCGAAATAAGTGCTTGGCCTTATTTTCGGGGAGGTCTTATTATTTTGGGGCATGTGGAGCAAGACGGGGCTCCTCTTGCCATCTTATCTGATTTCCAGCTCTGTCTCCCTAACCTTAACCAGAGGAAATGGTATTTTGGGGGGAGGGCTTATTTTCGGGAAAACATGGTATAGATATGAAGAATCTCATAATAATGAGATTAGGCTTTCTAGATGAATGGAAGTGGAAATGCCCCAAACAAGCAACTCCAAATTCAACTTTATGCTCCATCTGCAATTATAAAAATAACATCCATAAATTTGTCCATGAAAGACTGATCTTACTCACCAGTGTAAGGAATGCCTAGCAAATAATAAGTAACTTCTGCAATGAAGAACTTTTAGGTGGTCTTCTTCTTCTTCTTCTTCTTCTTCTTCTTCTTCTTCTTCTTCTTCTTCTTCTTCTTCTTCCTCTTCCTCTTCCTCTTCCTCTTCCTCTTCCTCTTCCTCTTCCTCTTCCTCCTCCTCCTCCTCCTCCTCCTCCCTCCTCCTCCTCCTCCTCCTCCTCCTCCTCCTCCTCCTCCTCCTCCTCCTCCTCCTCCTCCTCCTCCTCCTCCTCCTCCTCCTCCTTGAGTTTTGAATCTAATTCTTCACAGGACTGACATCTCTGTCCTGAAAAACTCTGAACTTAACTCCAAGACAACAATACAGACAACAGTGCAATTACTTGTTGTACAGCTGTTTGGCTTATATAAGCACATTCCTGGATAATATCCATAACATGACTTTTCTCATGTTTATAACCATTTTTACTGTCATCCAGAAAAAGAAGTATAACACTCAGGAGTCCCACAAGTAACATGTTTGGAAACCATAATAAAAACCTTATATTTAATTAGAAGGAAGATCTGCCCATTATTTTACTCCTTTCTCCTCTTCTTCCAACAACACTGCCTGTATTCAGACAAGTGATGTGTCTGTATATCATCTCTCTCTCTCTCTCTCTCTCTCTCTCTCTCTCTCTCTCTCTCTCTCTCTCTCTCTTTTTTTTTTTTCTTTCTTTCATCTCCATCTATCTATATCTACCTACCCATCTATCTAGCCATCCATTCCCTTCCTTGTACTGCAGTGCCAACATCCCCCCCCTCTTTTTTTTTTTACTTTGTGAAGTTTTAAATCATTGTTAAGAAAAAGGCCAGGTTGTGGCACTTTGAAGATAATCTTACTTCAGCTAAGAGATTCAAATAGAATTGCCTTGAAACAACTGAGTTTCCTTCTGATACAAGATTTGACTGAATCAGAGGCACATCCCAACATTCAGATATCTTCACTGACACTAACATACATATGGCTACAGTGATATCACTCTATGGGAGGTTAAAGTCTCTCCCCTTCCCCTCCAGCAACCCTGATTAAAATGATTATTTCTCTGCTGCTACTAACAGTCATCTCAGCTGCATCAGAATCATTAGGGAAGTGTTCTCATCAGTTCCCTCCCTCTAGTTATCTATATACAGATGACGAGTTTACTGTTTTTATGCTTTTAATGGCTCTGGGAAAACCATTATTCCCCCGTCAGAGCATTGAAGGGGGGAGGTTTAACTTGCTCCTAGAAATCTGGATGTCACCCGTATTTGGCTCCTTCTGGTGAGTTAATTTTTGAGCACTTAGGCAGCAGGATAGATTGGATGCGGGTCTTCCAGGTTGCAAGAGTCTCATCATCAGCTGCAGACTATCTACTGTGCACCACAACTGCTAATGATTCCCCAGTCTTTTCTTCTTTCGCATGTTCATACATTCATATACTTGTTCTCACTTCCAAATGCAGTTTGCTTTTCCTGACCTAAACTAAACTGTGTTTGTACTTTTGGCTAACACAACTTCAATAGAAAAAGAATCAGAATACAAAATACAAACGTGGAGGAAACGAACTTGTAGACGACCCTCACTCTGTCAAAGACCTTAGAGTACTCATAGCCAACGACCTAAGTGCCAGAGCCCACTGTAACAACATTGCCAAAAAGGCTCTGAGAGTTGTTAATCTAATCTTGCGTAGCTTCTTCTCTGGCAATATTACACTGCTAACCAGAGCATACAAAATATTTGTTAGACCAATTCTGGAATACAGTTTACCTGTATGGAACCCACACCGCATATCATACAATCAAGAGAGTCCAGAAATATTTCACAAGAAGAATCCTCCACTCCTCTGCTCGCAATAAAATGCCTTATTCCACCAGACTTGAAATATTGGTATTAGACAATTTACAACTACGTCGCCTCTGATCTGATCTAAATGTAGTTCATAAAATCATATATCAAAAAGTCCTTCCTGTCAATGATTACTTGCTTCAACCGCAACAATACACGAGCACATAATAGATTCAAACTTAATGTAAACCGCTCCAAACTCGACTGCAGAAAATACGACTTCAGCAACAGAGTGATCAATGCCTGGAATGCACTACCTGACTCTGTGGTTTCTTCCCCAAACCCCCAAAACTTTAACCTTAGACTGTCTACAGTCGACCTCTCCCCGTTTCTAAGAGGTCTGTAAGGGGCATGCATAAGCGTACCACTGTGCCTACCGTCCCTGTCCTACTATCCTATTGTCCTCTTTTATCGGAACTTTTTACTGATGTTATGTTTATACAAACAACTACTATACTGTACATGTTTGACAAATAAATAAATATATAAAATTAATAGCCAATAAGCTGGCTTCCCGTATGCTTGAATGCACCAGAAACTCCCCAATCTGTTCCTTGATTTCCTGGTTCCTCTGCAACTGACCCACCTGGTTTCCTTCTCTTGTGGGGAGAGGTGGGAGGAACAATCAGTATGACCAAACATACTGATTTCCTACATCTTCATTTCTTCTCCAATCTATTTTTACCTGGCCCATTGAGTTCTCGATAGCTCTGTGCTGCAGGCTATTCTTTAAACCTGTCATAGCCGCCCCTGTTTAGTGAGTTAAGAGACAGATCCCTTTGCCTTTTTCTTTCTGCATCTTAAATCACAATTTGAAATTAGGTTACCAAATTTAGAGATACCACAAATACAGATGCTTGTATGACTCCAACCCCCATCCATACCGACATCTTGTTTTTTTTAAAAAAGCACATTTACATAAAAAACTAAGATAATACCCATCACAGATCAGACTTATAGCTTCAAATACTAGCCTGAAATTTGGCATTCTCTAACATTAAATACCTAAATTACAATTAGCAAAAAGTTGGCTTCTATTTATGTAGGTATGAATCATAAATTTTCTTCTCATCAGTTAGCATAGCAAAACTGGAATTATCAATAGCTGCTTAAGACCTCATTATAAACTTAGAAACGTTAACATTGCTTATCTTATAATAATCTGGCTCCTTTAGCATTAGTGTGATGTATTTAATTTATAACATAATCAATACTGGAACTTGATTATTCTTATACTGTATGTCTTCCTGAAAAAGATTTTCAAAATGTTTTAGGTAGAATAAACTGATTTCAGAAGCTATCTTCCTCCTGCATTTGGTGCCTTTCCATTTTGTTTTGCTTTGTCTTTATGTTAAAAAGCATTTAAGGCTTTTTCATGAATATTATTCACACTATGTAGTTGAAAAATCCAACTGGTATGCAGCTCACACAGGTCCCTTTTCTTTTCTTTTTTAAACAGATTTATTTGGAGGCTTTGAAACAACATTAAGGCTTTTACGATATCTGTATCAGTATCTCCATACCACTTTGCTGGTGGCCCTTGGGAAATAATATTGAAACCGTAAATCTACTGGCAACAATTCTGAGCAATTAAGGCATTTAAAGCAGCCTCTTCCTGCCAACCTTAAGAAACTAAGATTTTGGAAATGTCTTCTTGTGGATGGCATGACAGCATGCAGATGGTACATCATGAGAGTTCCAAATTTCAGCTTCGTAAATTTTAAAGTAAAAAGGTACACCTACACTTTTGCAGTTTATATTATTTATTAAATTTACATGTCGTTTTCCTTCATACATAGCATTCAAGGGAGAAAAACACAAAATAAAATGTATATAATAACTTGTGGATGGCATGACAGCATGCAGATGGTACATCATGAGAGTTCCAAATTTCAGCTTCGTAAATTTTAAAGTAAAAAGGTACACCTACACTTTTGCAGTTTATATTATTTATTAAATTTACATGTCGTTTTCCTTCATACATAGCATTCAAGGGAGAAAAACACAAAATAAAATGTATATAATAACTGAGTCATTAAAGAAAATCAGTTCAAAGCCATTAATAAAACAGTACAACTTGTTAATAGTTCGGGAAAGTTGATTAACTGACTGAACGATTGTGTATGTCAATCAAGATGATGTTAACTCTTAGCAACCACATAGATAGATTTTTCTCCATGATGATCTGTCCCTATCCTGGTCTTTCAGGTTTCTAACAGTGTGTCCATCAGGAAACCAGTTGGCTTAAAAATTAAATGATCCTCAACATTATCACGATCTTTATTTTTGCCAATTGCTAGAACAATAATGGAAAAAAATGGAGTCAGATTTATATAAAAATTATTCCTTCGGTTTATCTACCTACTTCTGAAATATATCTCTATTCAAACTTTTTTAATGATATTTCATTTTACAAATATATAGAAAAAATTGCAGACTTTTGAGGGTTGTTGGCGATACAAGGTGGCCAAATTACCCCGTCTTCTGATATTTAACTGTAAAAATGCCCCAAAGCTTGAATTTGTTTGTAAACAGGCTTCTGTTTCTCTAAATAATTTCTTAGAATTATCATATGACTACTATATGCCTTGAAAGAGTTTCATTCAACTTTCCAATTTTTGAAATAAGCAAAGTTTAAAAAAATGAATTTTAGTTTATTAGAACATGAAGATATTACAAAGCAGCAAAGGCAAACAAAGCTCTCCTAGAATTTTTACTCAAAAGCATATATTAAGTATTCCCGTCCTGCTATGTTTAGGACTAGTCTATTTTTTTTTTAGTTTTATCACAAGGTGGTGTCTTAAGAGAAAGTGGAGAAGCTGGGCTTTCCTAAAATCAGGAGACTCTAACTCCCACTATGATTAATCATGGGAGTTACAGTCCAGAACACATCCTCCCTTTTCTTTACAAGTGGTAGGTTTGGTTCAAATAAGAAATCTTTAGGCATTTTAAACAACAACAACAACAAAAACATCACCCACAATCAAGGCAAAATGTTTTCATGTTGTTCCATATCTGAATTAGGTGCCAGTGAAATAAATCTAAAAACCTAGTAAATTACTATATTGGAACTCCCCAGGATGGAAGGATACAGAGAGAAAAGGAAGTAGTTTGGTGAGAGCCTTCTTCTCCTTTCTCAATTCCATCTGCAACACAGCAAGCATCTCTTCTTTTAGATTCTTGGTAAGTGTAGCTGTATTCCATGACCCATGCCATATAGTATCGTACAAAGGCATTCTAGTGATTATTAGTCTATATCCAACTGAGAAAGTTAAAATTTCAAGAAAGTAGTCTGCTTGAAATCTTTTGCAGTAGCTTATCGCTGCTATCAAAAACTCTTGGAATGAAGGCCAGGCAGAAGTAAGGCCTATGAAGAACAGATTTTGTGGCCTTTATCTGCAACAATAATCCATAAGAGGAGGCAATCTACTAGCTTCCAATCTACTAGCTCTGGTCATAGACAAATTGTCTCAATTACTTCATCTCTATAAGAGGATCTTTATAAACTACCCACTCATAACTGAATTCAACCATTTTTAATTATGAGAGAGAGGAACTTTGAACAACACATCCCTTAAGAAAAATAAAAAGTTGGGATGATAAAGTAATTATGTTGTTGGGTTTTATTTGGGAGGTAAAGGTAAAGGTTCCTCTTGCACATATGTGCTAGTCATTCCTGACTCTAGGGGGTGGTGCTCATCTTTGTTTCAAAGCCGAAGAGCCAGTGCTGTCCGAAGATGTCTCTGTGGTCATGTGGCCAGCATGACTAAACACCGAAGGCGCACGGAACGCTGTTACCTTCCCACCAAAGTGGTCCCTATTTTTCTACTTGCATTTTTACATACTTTCGAACTGCTAGGTTGGCAGAAGCTGGGGCAAGTAATGGGAGCTCATTCCATTACGCGGTGCTAGGGATTCAAACTGTCAAGCTGCTGACCTTTCTGATTGACAAGCTCAGCATCTTAGCCACTGAGCCACTGTGTCCCTACTATTTATTTGGGAGACTACTTTCAATTCTGCAATTATTATAGTGCTCATTGGATGACTTTCGGTCAATGTAACCTTCCTCACAGAATTAGTATAAATCCCCAAATGCACGTTAACCTCTCCAAGGGCACAGCATCTTTCATTAAAATGGTGCCTTCAAGTACAAAATAATGGATGATACTGTATATTCCATCATCCTAGCCATAATCAGAATCAAGTAGAGTAGCGTTATAGTGAGTTAGGCAGCAAACAAATTTAATAAATAAACAAATAAATAATAAACTTACCATTGTTTGTGCTGGATGATTTGATGATTTGTTTATTTATTAAATTTGTTTGCTGCCTAACTCACTACAGTATAAGGCTACTGCATCTGGAATGAGAAGGCAGAAAGACTTAAGAATTTATCCATGCCAGCTCAACTAAAGGACAGAATTGGAGATATGCAAAACAATAGGAGGTAGCAATGGAAGGAATATAATGTTGGCTTATTTTATCAAGGTTAAAATAGATGTTACCTCTGGTAACCCTTAATGGATTTTTGCTGATTAGGATTGAACAATGAAGCTGCAATGATTATTTTATAGATAAATGTGATATATGGAAAGAAGAGATCATTTGCTATATATTAAGAGAAGGTAATAAGTTACTAAAATCATTTATACTTGATGTGATAAAGTGGGAAGTTATTTTTTTAATATATTTCTTTTCTTTTTATTTATTATTTTTCTTGTTTTTTTCTATTTTTTATTTTTTAGTTGGGATGTTTGTGTGTGTGTGTGTGTGTGTGTGTGTGTGTGTGTGTGTGTGTGAGAGAGAGAGAGAGAGAGAGAGAGATATTTACTTGAATAGTCAGAGAATTGTGTTTATTAAATAACTCACCAAAGAAAATGTAGAATTTAGTGTTCTTAGAAATGTCCCCTACTCCTTAAACTACTTGATTTGGAAAATGAAAGTGACTCATTGAAATGCTCACATGCATTATAAATCAATATTTCTCTCCAAAGTTCTACCTTTTGAATATAAACTAGAATTCTCGTTGATTGCTGTCAATAATAGGATTTGATCACCTGACTAAGCATCTGTATAACAATTTTTTTCTCCACTGACACAATTACAATACAACAGTTGCAAAAGTTGTGTTTTGTTGTTATTAATCCTAATCATAATAGTAGTACATTATTTAGGCAAAAAAAGAGCATTCGTTCAGAGAATAAAGCAAACATTGATTATTTTTCTCTTTTCTATGATCTGAGTTGAAGTTGTTTGGGAATTTGTATCATCTGAAGTATTTCTATATTATTGATCAAAGGTAATGTGATATCCAAATTCTAAGGTGGTTTTCCTTCCTTGTTTTATGGCTTGAAGTCTCCTACAGCATTTAAATGCATCAATCAGGCAGGAAAGCAGAAAGAACTTTGGTGTGCAGGGCACATCATGAGCATCCATAACTTTCATGTGTTATTTAAGAAACATGCAAATTCAATGCATCGAAAACTTTGACTTCCTTTCTCCTTCCAGGCATAGCGAGATTAGAACTTGCCAGATTCAGATCATACCATCTCACCTCTCAAGCTTTTTTTTCTCTTTAATTTCAGGAAAAAAAATGTTAATAGATGTTTACAGCCACAGCTTCAGTATCAGTGGATTTTCCTGGCACGGGGTGAGTAGTTTTTGTAATTAAGGCAGCAAGACTACAGTTACTCTTTGGATTCCAATGGCAATTGCCTTGCTAACACAGCTCAAAATTATATGATTGCTATGTTGACAGATTCTGACTGACTGTTGATATTGCCTGTCAGGAAAGGAAGAATGTCCCAACAGGTTAATCTATATATTTCCAGGAAAAAGATAGGATGCACAAATTAGGCATATGTGTTTGCTTCAGCTTAAATATTAGGAGCTGTACAAAGTTCACATTAATACACTTTTATATTCAGTGGCCCAGTGGATTCTACCACTTTGCATTTATTTTTGTGATAAGCTGTCTGCTAAAACTGTTGCTTGATCGTAGGTTTTTCTCATCTCGAGCGAATGAGATGTGACTTTATGCATATTGGATACCTCTTAATCACCACAAAGGGACTTATTAGTCGTACCAGCTGAAATGCCTTATGTCCCAATCACAGTAGATTGATTTAAAATTAGTGACTTAAATCACCAAGTGAAGCTGCGATTTAAATCATCAATTTAAACCAACTTTTCCATTTGGTCCTGAATTATTTTTCAAAGGCAAGAACGTACTCTCCAGTTAATACAGCCATGATGAATACATGTTCATTCTCAATTAAACCAAGCGTGCACACAAATGCAATACTTTTTTAGCCTACCTTGGAGAATAATGTTAAACTGACATGCATATATTAGCCCAATTATACAGCTTAATGATGCTGCACTTGTATATTTTAGATTATGTTAGAAAATGTATTCTAACCCCACGTTCTAGAATCTCTAATAAGCAAGGGCCAATGGAAAATAATCTATTGATATATTTCTTTAAAAGCTCCCAAGGCTTGTAATAGGTAGAAGGATAAGACTGAAGGACATGGCTCTACAAAATAAAATATTTATCCCTTTAAGAATCCTGCCTTATGTCCTTCCTCCATTTCAGAGCAGATATTCTTATCACATAAAATGTAGTACCTATGAATCACAAGCCATAAGTAGCCCTCAAATTCCAGTTTTTGCCACTTCTGAAATCCCTTGAAAATTGACCACTGATTTTTGGCAATCAGTTGTAAAAAAAAAAGAGGTGAGATTCATTTTCCTGATTTTCAACTACAAGCAATTCTCTTCTTGCTGACCTCCCCCATGTTAAGAATTGAGAAGGCTTGGGAATATTATGGGCATCAGTTAGAAGGAATGAACCCAGGTAACCACTTGTCAATAAGATCAGTGGCTACCTCAATAATGTTTACCCAATTGGAAAAGTCCCTGTATTAGCTAGGAGTCTTGTCCAGTGGTGAAATTCAAAAATTTTCCCTACCGGTTCTGTGGGTGTGGTTTGGTGGATGTGGCTTGGTGGGTGTGGCTTGGTGGAGGGTCATGTGACTGGATGGGCATGGCCAACCTTTTTTTTTTTACTTTTTTTACTTTTTTTACTAAACTACCCAAACCGGTAGTTTAAAAATGCTACAAAAAGTTTTTTAAAAGTTCTGACAATCAGCTGTGACAATCAGCTGTGCCCGTGATCATCAGAACCTTTTTTTTTACTTTTTAAAGCATTTTTAACTACTTATTTGTCAGAACCGGTAGTAAAAATGCTTTAAAAAAGTTTTTAAAAAGGTTCCGAGGATCACGCGGCACAACTGATTGTCACAGCTGATCGTTGGAACAATCTGAGTTCCCAGATTGTTGGGGGCAATATGCTGAACTCTGTAAACCACTTAGAGAGGGCTGTAAAGCACTGTGAAGCGGTATATAAGTCTAAGTGCTATTGCTATTTTTTTTAACTTTTTTAAAGCATTTTTTTACTACCGGTTTGGGCAAATAGGTAGCATTTTTTTACTACCAGTTTGAGCGAATCGGCCCGAACCGGTAGCATGTCATCCCTGGTCTGGTCCAGTGTTTTGTTGAGATTCCGAGCCTGAGGCATTCTCCATCCATATGATGTGCTTGATATATGAACCAGCTGAGGTTCCTCCATAAAAAAAGATAACAAAAGCCTAAGAAGAATGGAAATTTGTAAGACCCAGAAGTGGGCTTCAGGTTGGAATGGGCAGGGGCCTTTGCTTTCTCTTATGAATGAAGGTGAATATAGGTGTATATATTCACCTATAATGTCCAATCCAATCTGGATCAATCTGGTCCCCAACCCACTGGGACCAGAGATTTTGTCTTTTGAGCTTTCAGACTCGTGCTGGAGCCCACCTTCAGGGAATATCTCTCTAGCTTCTAACTTCTCTTTGCTTTCTCTTGCTATGGTAACACCTGGCTCATCAATCATGAACACAAAAAGCTGATCCAACATTCAGAAACCTGATAATAGCCATATTCTGGTCACCATGGGATGTCTGGCCCCTTTGTTCCTTGAGGGAGAAAAACTGATTATTGTTCCATTTTTCTTTCTCCCCTTTTGCGTAAATGTTACAGTGCTTTGCTGTCCACTGTTTCCACAATCTCTTTGGCATTGACTGTAATTTGCTATGAATTAGCCTGTCACAAGGGAGTGCTTAATGGTTGGGCTGCAGGTTCACAGATTATCTTAAGCAACTGATATTTAGTTCAGAAACTTCAAAAAGATTTAGTAAATGTCATAGGAAAAAGTGTATTATAGATCTCAGGGCTTTTATCCAGGCTGTGTCAACACAGCATGACTGTCCTGGCACTGGATGGGAGCCAGCCAGAAGGAGTATTGGGTCTTCTAAAAAGAGAATTTAAAGGGCAAAGAAAAAGTACTTAGTGCCAGCAAACAAAGCACCAGCCTCTCTTCAGTCTCCACAGCTTGTTTTCTGCAAAAGGCAGGTATTTATATCTCCTAGTACTTTACTTTCATGCAGATGTGTTGTGGCATAGCATTTTCTTTGTTATGCAACACATCAGGTGGAACCCTTTGTTTAATCTTACATTAGAGTGCATATACAATAAAATACATACTCAATAGTAAGAAATATTTGTGTGTGCTTCCAAAATAAGACACACCAGAACATCACTTTGGTTCGTTGTGGACAGGTGTCTGGTTAGAACAGTTCCAAGATTACTATCTTGAAAGATCTATAATCCTTTTCCGTCCTTTTCCCAAAGGAGCAACATTGAAACAATACTATCCAAACCATTTAGCAGGCAGTTAGAAATTATGTGTGATGCTGTCCATCATATGATGGTGCTGATCAATGGAGGAAAGAGGTTCTGGTGTGTTCTACAGGCTCAAGGCAGGGGTGAGATTCAGCAGGTTCTGACAGGTTCTGGAGAACCGGTAGCGGAAATTTTGATTTGGTATGGAGAACGGGCAAATACGACCTCTGGCTGGCCCGAGTAGGGTGGGAATGGGGATTTTGCAGTATCCTTCCCCTGCTATGCCCACCAAGCCATGCCCACAGAACCGGTAGGGAAACATTTTGAATTTCACCCCTGGCTCAAGGTCTATGTCCAAACCCAGGGTGATGGAAAGGTTTGTACCTATGGCTAAAGGCTGAAAACAGTTTATTTAGTAGATTGAAATCTCAGCACATGAATTGAAAATCCTACTAGGGTTGTAGCAATTTATAAATCCATCAAGGGTTACAAGTTTAATACATAAGGACAATTTCATTTTATTTGTTTTTAGTCAGGTTATTCTGAACTATTTCTGCTTATATTCTTCCCTCTTTGAATTTTATTTATTTATTTATTTATTTATTTATTTATTAAATTTATATACCGCCCTTCTCCAGGGGACTCAGGGCGGTGAACAGCCAAGTAAAAAACATTAAAATACATTTAAAATAAAATATTCAATATGGCCCTAATTTAATACAATTAAAATTTAGTAAAATCTTAAAATTTTTAAAAACCCCAAAAACTTTTTCACGCCAGCCCGGCTTGATAAAAATAATGTGTCTTGAGGGCAAGGCGGAAGGTGGACAGGTCGTGAATTGTTCTTAAGTCTGGAGGGAGCTGATTCCAGAGGGTGGGTGCTCCCACAGAGAAGGCCCTCCCCCTGGGCATCACCAGCCTACACTGCTTGGCTGATGGCACCCCGAGGAGGCCCTCTCTGTGGGAGCGCACTGGTCGATGGGAGGCAGTTTGTGGCAGCAGGCGGTCTCGGAGATACCTAGGTCCAATGCCATGGAGCGCTTTAAAGGTAGTAACAAGCACCTTGAAGCGCACCCGGTAGACCACCGGAAGCCAGTGCAGCTCGCGCAGGAGGGGTGTTATATGGGAGCGCCAATTAGCCCCCGAAACCACCCGCGAATTGGGTATATGGGAGGTGGAGATAGCAGCTGATGCTATTATTTTTGCTGTGTATGTGTTAACTATACATTCCTATGCCCATACATTGTTCCACTAACTTTTACATCAGTGTTCTACACTTTGGGGCAATAGAAATAGCTTGAAAATAGAAACAGTCTTGATCTTCTCCTATGTGACCCTTTGCAAAAGTTGAAGAGTCTTCTCCTTAATTATCTTCCTAAAAGCTTAACTTACTCATACTCTACTTATGAAATTTGATTTCCCATCTTCTCACTTTCCTTACTCCCCTTCTCTGCATCTATTCCAGCTCTTCAGAATCTCAAAATGTGATGCCAAAACTGAATACACTATTCCAAGTATGGTCTAACCAATGAAGAATAGATACTCAGTCATTTGGAAACTATTTCCAGATGACTGCCAATTTGATGGAAGGCACACTAGCAATTTCAGTGGGAGCATGAGCTCCCCCAAAAGTCAGAAAAATCAAGGTTGAATATAGGACAACCCTATATTCCCTAACCCTAATAGAAGGAACTCCCACCCCCCAAAGTAATGGCAAATAATTTCTGTATTGTTTGAAAGAAAGCTATACGACCATGGCTGAATCATTTAGAGAGGTTTTTGATCACCATGTCAAAAGGTATTTCTTTAGTTAATAGGGAAGAACACTAATTTTTTTCAAAATGGGGAGACTATCCCCTGAAGCTTTACAAATGGAAGTATGGAATGGCCAAGACATTTGTAGAAAGAGAGAGTATATTCAACAACTGACTTCACTGGAAAGCAAAATGTGAGAGACAGTAAAAGCTCTCAGATAGAAAAGCACCAGGTGTAGATGAAATACCCATTGAATTGTTTAAAGCCTCAAGAGAATATGCAGTATAACAATGGTAGGCCTGAAAGAGATGTTAGCTGGAATTAAAATAGGAGGATAAAATGCTATCAGTTTTAGGTATGCCAATGACCCGTCTTTGTCAACCAAAGTTAAAAAGGATATAGAAGACCTTATTGTGTTCATGCTGAATATTAAGAAGACAAAAGTAATTGACCAGCATGGTTAGTGAACTTAGCTTAGTAAACCTGGTTAGGAGCAAGCCAATGTTAACTAATTCCCATACACCATCTTTCACCTCTGATGGTGAGGAATTTCTTAGAAATACTTTTTTCAGTAATTAAAGGCTTTCATCATTACACTTTAAGAGCCGAGTTGGTGCAGTGGTTAAATGCAGCACTGCAGGCTACTGCTAGTTCAGCAGTTCAGCTGTTCAAATCTCACCGGTTCAAGGTTGACTCAGCCTTCCATCCTTCCGAGGTGGGTAAAATGAGGACCCAGATTGTTGGGGGCAATATGCTGAACTCTGTAAACCGCTTAGAGAGGGCTGTAAAGCACTATGAAGCGATATACAAGTCTAAGTGCCATTGCTATTGCTATGCCTGTTTTGAAAGTTTTATCATTTTGGAAAATTTCATTCCCACCCTCTTCATAGCTGGGTAATCAATATAAACAGCAATTATATTACTTGTACTCCAGCGGCAGGTTGCTCCCGGTTCGGACTGGTTCTTAGAACCGGTAGCTCGGGCAGTGGGAGGCTCCGCCCACCTACCCGGGACGCTTCTATGCATGTGCAGAAATGTTGTATGTGTGTGCACACACGTGCGTGCGCACTGGTAGCAAAATAATTTACAACCCACCACTGTTGTACTCTGTCCTCCAATTGTTTTTAAAACTCCAAACATGTTTTCAACAACATCACAAATTCATTGTGCTGGATTTCTATGCAGATATGAATGTTGTAAATGAAACTCTTCCTTCCTTTCAGTTCTTTTCCTTTTGAACTAACTGTATCCTTCAGTTGCTGCATTTCATTCGGGAGATTAATCCAACCTGGTCTCAGTTAATATCTTATTTGACTTTTTATAATAAGAACTCAAGCTGATCTTCTTTATTTCCCACATTTTGAACATTAGTATATAAACAATGAAGGCCATTAATTTTATGCCTCACAGTTCTTCTTGATTTAAAAGAAATCTGCTTGGCATATAGAATAAAGGCTGTGAGAGCTGAAAAGAACTCCAAAATCTGAGGTACCAATATTAATTTAAAAACAACACCTCTACCCACCTCCTGTTGGTACTTAGATATGTGGCAGATGGACAACTACAGGAAGTCATTTCAGAAAGGTGGTGGCTGGTTTAGATTTCTCAAATGCTCAATTCATTAAGATGCTTTAGAATCCTATACTTGACTAAAATGGCATTTAATGTTTGAAAACTCATGCCATAATTAGTTTGATAGCCTTAAAATACTTATGGGCATCCTGTTGTTTTTAACTTAAAAAAAGCAATTTAAACTTAAATCGAAACAAACAGTCTTGTAGACAAGACTTCAGACTTGATCTCAGCAGGATGTCCAGGGACTACTCACATTGTGGCAAAAATGAAAAAAAAAAGATTAATTTATATTTCTCACATATCAGAAAGAAACACAACATCTTGCAGAACCGCAAAATACAATGCAATGGAAACTCACGAAAGATTCTCCAAAGGCCAGTTCAAACAGTATTGAATTTTTCAAGGCCTTAGGTTTGGACTTTGGTACGTGTAAGTGGGCACCATCATTGGCAATCAGCCTTCTGATCTGAGCTTAGTACAACACAGTACAGTTAGTCCTCCACTTACAACAGTTCATTTAGTGACTGTTCAAAGTTACAACATCACTGAAAAAAGTGACATGACCAGGGGTGGGCTTCAAAATTTTTAGCAAAGGTTTCTTTGCCTGGTTGCTGGATGGGCATGGCCTAGTTGGCCTCCTGCACCATGGGGGGGGGTGTTTTTGCCCTCCCCAGGCTCCAGAGGCATTCCTCGAGCCTCTGGGAGGGCAAAAACAACCTCCCCATGCTCCGGAGGCCCTCTGGAGGCTGGAAACAGGCCCATTTCTGCAGTGGTGGATTTCAAAAAATTTCACTATCGGTTTGGTGGGCGTGGCTAGGTAGGGGTATGTGACTGAATGGGCATGGCTAACTTGACATCACTCATACCCACGCCCACTCGGTCACATGACCTGCCACCTAGGCATGCCCACAGGAAAAGGTAGGAATTTTTTTGGAATTTCCACCTATCTACTCCCACCCTTCCTTCACCAGTTGCCCTCATTTCCCCTCCTTTAGTGGCCCGCTTCCTTCCCCATCACCGCCTCTTTGTTTGGGCTGCTTACCTTCCACGGTGGCTGGTCCAGAGTCTGGAAGGCAAGCTGACAGGAGTTTTCAGTGGCCCCCAGCCAGCCGCCGCTGCTGGAAAGTGGCTGGCAAAGAAGTCTCCCAGCCACCGCTGAAAACTACACGGAGGTCACAGAAAAAACTGCTGCTGTGCCGTCGCTGCCATGTTCTTCGCACATGCGCATCCCATTGGACTTGCAAGGCAATGGGATACACGTGCATGAGGACCATGGCGGCAATGAAAATGGCAGGCAGGGTGAGAAAGCAGTGACCAGGGGACTGGTTTGGGGGCGTGACCAGCCAGCCATCGCTACTGGTTCGGAGACCTTGACCAAATTTCTGCCAATGGTTTGTGCGAACCAGTGCAAACCGCCTCTGTTTTTCTGGCCTTCCTGAACTTCCGGTAGGCCCGTTTTTCACCCTCCCCGAGCCGCCGCACGCACCCTGCACTTACCTGCATCCAAAACGGGCCACATGGGGACTCCTGGGGCAAAGTGGGTGGGACCAGCCAGGAGTGGGATTTGGGGGTTCTCCGAACTGCACAGAATCTTAGCTAGAGGTTCTCCCGAAACCCTGCAAACCCCCAGCAGCCCACCCCTGGACATGACTATTTTTCACACTTATGACCATTACAGTATCCCCATGGTCATGTGATCAAAATTCAGACACTTGTCAACTGACTCATATTTATGACCTTTGCAGTGTCTTGATATCATGTGATCACCTTTTACGAAAGCAATGTCAATGGGGAAGGAAGGAAGCAATGTTATGATTCACTTAACAACCATGCTACAAACTTAACAACTGCAGTGATTCGCTTCACAATTGTGGCAAGAAAAGTCGTAAAATGGGGCAAAACTCACTTAACAAATGTCTCAACAACATAAATTTTGGGCTCAATTGTGGTCGTACGTCGAGGACTACCTGTACATTTAATACTGAAGGGGAAGCCTACCTACAGTTCCCATCTGTGAGGCAAAGTATTTTGTATTTAAATCAGAAAGTTACCATTTTGCTTCTCAAAGCAGCTATTTTGTGAACCACCTCTTTATACTAGAAGAAATTAATATGGTGGAGGAAACTGGTGTTTGCTGACCATGGTGTATTATTGTCTTACCAGTAGCCATGGTTATTACACCATAATAATGGTTTAATAATAACCATGGTCTTACCAGTATTACTGGATCTTACCAGTAGATCCCAAACTTGTTTTTCTCTGCTGCATAGCAGAAATAAATTAGAGCAGAGCTATTTTGATGGTAAATATATGTGTTGAATTTTCTGACTGACACCTCTGGAAAAGGATGACAGGATATAGTGTTTAAAATTGGAAAGGAATGATTTAAGTATCGTAAATGGAGGAAGCATGATAATGAAGGAATGCTTGTTGCCTTGCTAAATTTTAATTGCTGTGGGTATAAATATCTACTTTCCATATGCTGGTGGCTAAAAAGGTAGGGTATCCAGAGAGAGAATCAGGGCATATCTTCTAGTTTATGAATTCAAAATAATTATTTTGCTTTGTTAAATTGGAATCCGGAGTTTTATCTCTAGACGTAATGTTTACCCATTGATTGTACCAGTTGTGACCTATGAAAACGTTAGTGAAGTAGTACCTAAAAAGCCATTGATTGGCTACATCTGAAAGACTGCATTTATTATATCAGTGTTTCCCAACCTTGGCAACTTGAAGATGTCTGGACTTCAACTCCCAGAATTCCCCAGCCAGCGAATGCTGGCTGGGGAATTCTGGGAGTTGAAGTCCAGACATCTTCAAGTTGTCAAGGTTGGGAAACACTGTATTATATCACAGAGGTAGCATTAGAATAATGGAAGCTGTCTCTCTAAGGCAGTGATGGTAAGCCTATGATATACATGCCACAAGTGACATGCCATGTCATTTTTAATGGTATGCCTGTGCACCCTGTTTTTGCTCAGTTTTCTGAGGCTGCAGAGGTTGCACAAGAATGTAGCATGCTCTCATGTGACCTCCAGACCCTCTAAAACTCACTTGAGAGGGCCCAGGTTCTCATGTCCTCTGGAACCTCCAAAAAGCATGAGAAAATGGAGCATGCTTTCCTGCTATTTTTAGAAACTGCAAGGTGATGCAAGAGCATTTCCCCAAATTTCCAGAGCAAAGGCCTCATGAGATCTAGAGGTGCCTCGAATAGGCATTTTTTTTCCAGAAACTGAGGCAAAATGTTCATTGGACAAAGTATTGTAGCATTTCAAACAATAATGAATACATTGGAAGTGTGGGCCAGGACACTTGCTCCCTTTGCTCTCTTTCCAAGTTTTTAACAAACCATTGTGCTTTTAAATGTTTAATTGAAAGTGAGATCTACCATAGTTAAATGACTGGCACTACTCTAAATGTTTTTAATAATGAAACAGGTTTAATAATAAATCTGTTTTTCATTATTATTATTTTACATGTGTCTGAGATTGTTAAATTGTTCTGTTCTGAATTTGTTTTACTCACCTTTCCTTTCTGTAATTATTTGCCATTTCTTTATGTAATGCATAACACCTTATAGGAGTGGACTGTATTTTTAAATTAATTAATATGTACAGAATTGTTTCTTCTCTCTCTCCCTCTCTCCCTCCCTCTCCCTCCCTCCCTCCTAGGGTGCCCAGATGTCCTGATTTTATCAGGATTGTCCTGATTTTTAGAAGCTTGTCCTGATTCTGAAAATGTCCTGATTTTGTCCTGAAATTCGAGTTCCCGTCCTGATTTGTCCTGAACTTTTGTAAAATTTTAGGATAATCAAGATGAACGTTAAATGAAAGTACATTTGCACTACTTGTGTTTTAGTTCAATCGCTTCATTTTCAGGCAGATTCTCTTATGTATTGTTACGGAAGATTTCGTGTGCATTTTTAGCCATGAAAGATTCATTGTTTGATGAAACTAGCGAGTTGAACTCGTTGCTAAAAGCCTCTTCAGACGAATTTAATAATTTGCCGATTGATAAAAAATGGTCCACTTTGTTTCGAAGCAACAAATTCTTTGATCTGAAAATTCTAATTAGCATAATTTTTTCAATTCCTACGTCAAACGTGGCTGTGGAAAGAGTATTTTCCCTGTGCAAGAAGCAGTGAACAGACGATTGAAATCGATTGGGTTTTAAAACTGTGAAATGCTTGCTTCAAATTAAAATAAATCATTTTTCCTCATCGTGTGGTGAAATGTATAAAAAGATTTTGGGCGACGAAAATTTGCTGAATAAGATATCATCTAATAGTAAATATGTGTGAATATGATGTTTTATTGGCTTTGTTGGAGTAATAAACGTTATCTTGAGAAGTGCTATTTTTTTTAAACTGTCCTGATTTTGGATCAAAGGTATCTGGGCACCCTACTCCCTCCCTCCCTCCCCCTCCTCCCCCCTCCCTCCCCGAGAGAGAAAAGCCAGCAGCTTCAACTGATCTAAGGTATGTTGGGCCTGCACTGTTTCCGTAAAAAAAAATCTTTTTTTTTTCCATTGATGTTAAGTCAGGCAAAAAAATAAAATAAAATCTCATTGTGCTGTTCTGATAAAGTTGTGCGAAAGCAATCAAAGTATCTATATCACAAAAATTGAACATAAGATTCTTTCTGGTACTATTGGCTAGGTCACATAAATGAAAGAAGCTGCTTCTACTTAAGTCACACATACACTGCTCATGCTACTATAGCTTGAAGTGATCCACAGGAGCAATGTCATCATTCCAACAAACTCCTCATAATAATGCAGAACTCCAAGACAAAGTCCATCAAAGTAAGATTTTATTAGAGAAGTCATATTGGCACATCTGGGGAAAACCCGAATCTGAAATCCTGCATTTCCCCCCACCCACACTAAAACTCTCACCCTGTCCTCTCCAGTGACATTCACATCACATGGCCCAATCATTCCCCTGTCTCCGCTGCCGCCAAACTTCGGTCACTCCCTTCCAGGTGCCAGCAGCCTAACCTTGATCTCATGTGAAAGAATGTTATAATTACTCCCTTCGCTACTTTCCCATTCTCATTGTGGCAGCCCTGTAAAAGTCTGACCAAACATGGATCCAGGGCTGACAAGTTTACAATGCCTTGGTAAGGCCACACTTGGAATACTGCATTCAGTTTTGGTCGCCACGATGTAGAAAGGATGTTGAGACTCTGGAAAGAGTGCAGACAAGAGCAACAAAGATGATTAGGAGGCTAAAACATATGAAGAACGGTTGCAGGAACTGGGTATGACTAGTTTAATGAAAAGAAGGACTAGGGGAGACATGATAGCAGTGTTCCAATATCTCAGGGGTTGCCACAAAGAAGAGGGAGTCAAACTATTCTTCAAAGCACCTGAGGGTAGAACAAGAAGCAATGGGTGGAAACTAAACAAGGAGAGAAGCAACTTAGAACTAAGGAGAAATTTCCTGACAGTTAGAACAATTAATCAGTGGAACAGCTTGCCTCCAGAAGTTGTGAATGCTCCAACACTGGACGTTTTTAAGAAGATGTTGGATAACCATTTGTCTGAAGTGGTGTAGGGTTTCCTGCCTAAGCAGGGGGTTGGACTAGAAGACCTCCAAGGTCCCTTCCAACTCTGTTATTATTATTATTATTATTATTATTATTATTATTATTATTATTATTATTATTATTATTATTATTATTATTATTATTATTATTATTATTAGTGTAATCTCAGATTGGTGGGTCTGAATTGGTTTTTATTTTTACATATTCATGAACATGAAACATTTGTTTAGTTCTTAATATTGTGTTTTCCTTCGTTAATTTGTGGCAGGATTGTCAATATCTAACCAGTGTAAGGCTGCTTTTAATATTTTGGAGGAAAACCTTGGTTTGAACTTCTGTCTTTAAAGCTTACCTAAAGAGTTTAGTGAGTTCACTTTAAGGATCTCAGTTGCCAGTCAATACCTGATCTATCTCCTCTTTGACATTGTTAGTCAGATGAGGGCTTAATGCATAGAAACTTGACTCTTTCTCTCTTCAGCATCAGCTTTTTAGTGCTTGTTAGAGTCCTCCATCCAAACATTGGAAAAGCATTGGCTTACTCTGCCTTTTTTCCTCCTCACCCAATGTACTTAATGACCTTCAGGCAATACAGCAATCATTTTAGAGCTCCCATTCCCTCCAGCTCAGTTTCCCTGCTCTCAGCAACAAAACACGTGCAATAAAAATATTTATTACATTCCGTGGGGATATCATTTTTAGAGAGAGCCAGACTTTGATATCTCCCCAAAGGCTGACTGAATTACACATTGATTAGTCGTCCAGCTTGTGGCCTTCTTGCTTCTTGCAAGCAGAAACCTAAACCTGAAGTTTTAGAGGGGGGGGGGGGCTATCAAGTATTGCCAAGCTGAAACGGCATCAAATCACCACAGGCATTAATCCTAATGTTGAGGAAGAAGAGGAGGAGGCAGCAAAAATGTTCTGAAATATCAGGGTTTAGACTTAATTATAGTGAATTTACACATGGAAAATACCTCCAAACATTATTCACATCTCAATTAGACAAGGTTAGGTATTCTCTTTGTTCCTTCTTCTGAGAAGCCTACAACTGCAATTTTTATCAGCGGCAAGGAAAAGAAAGGAAATGATCCGCAAACAAAAAAGCTATTTTTTTCCCCTAGAAGCTGTCATGGTAATTTATTGTTCTGGGAGCTAAAACTATGCACTAGTCAAGTATGATTTGGGAAACAGTCCAGGCTGATGGAGTTTGTGAAGATGTTCACTAAATTGGAGAGGGAAGAAGATAATGAGCAAGGTATCACGGGCATCTTCCTTTTTTTCCATTCAAGGACAGGTTTTGGAATGCTCACCAAATTGCCAAGGATCGTGGCACCTTATATGTTAACTTCTCTACTTCTGACACAAAGAAGGGGCTGCATGGCTAAGTCTGGATAGTCAAGCAAAGAAAATAATGTCCTTGTGGCCACCTTTCTACTTTTTAATTGGAAATTATACTTAGTTATCCAATAATTACAATCTAGCAATTAGATATTGTTATGGTCTCCCTATTTTCAAGCAGTAGGAAGTTCCAGAGCAAAGTTACCCAAGCATGACATTCCATAGAGAGCAGATCTTGATGCATGAAAAGATTTTTCTTGATGCATGGAGGGATTACTTGACAATTTCCATCTCAGTCCATTCAATTTTCTTGCAGCAGCTAACTGGGGCAGGGGTGTCAAACTCATGGCCCATAGGTCGGATGGGTCACACGCTGGCCACCCCCACCCCCGGTTTAGTGAAGGGGGAAAAAGTCATGATACGTCACATGATGATGTGATAACATGAGTTTGACACCCCTGAACTAGGGGGTCCACTGTTTCTTCAGTTTTTTTGCAGTGGCAACATTTGTTGTCTGTTGCTATCTTCTCAATTCTGGCTTTGTATGCATTTGTTCTTAAAGCTTGGCCTTGTGCAGTGAGACTTACCCCTTCCCTTCTGTCTAATTCTTCAACTTTCCTCTTAGTCATTACCAGTTGTTGTGGATATCTGTTTTGCCTGCTAGTTGCTTGTGTGTGTGTGTGTGTGTGTGTGTGTGTGTGTGTGTGTGTGTGTGTGTGTGTGTGTGTGTGTGTGAAGGGTGGGTTCCTCCCGGTTTGGACTGGATCGCCCAAACGGGTAGCGACCCACTGGTGATGTCACTGTCGGTTCCGGTCCATGTGCGCCGCCATCTTTTGGGGGGGGGTTGTGAATTTTTCCCTTTCCGCTGCTTGAAAAGTGCCCTCCCGCCCGCCCGTGGGTGAATTCTGACCTTTATTTCTTTGCCCGAAGCACAGCTGATCAGCTCCTCAGCTGTGTTTTTGGCTCATTCCTACTTCTGAGCATGGCGGAAGCCAAATCGCACGAGGGGGCATGCACATGAGTGGAGGGATGCAAACCGGTAGCGAAGGTAAGTGGAACCCACCCCTGGTGTGTGTGTGTGTGTGTGTGTGTGTGTGTGTGTGTGTGTGTGTGTGTGTGTGTGCGTGTGTGCATGTGTGCATGTGTACTGGGCATATAATACTTTGCCTCATCATGTCTCTTTTCTATTCTTCATTTGATCTTCCTTGTAAGCCACTTTAGTCTCTTTGGTATTCAGTAATCCTTCATGCTGAACTAGTTTCAGTACATCTTCTTCACTGTCCTTCAGGTATTCTTCCAAATGTTGCTACTTTGTCATCCCATTGTTTTCATGTATCATATCATATTCCAGTTCATGTATCATATCATATTCCAGTGAGTGTCACTCTCAAAGCCCCTAGTGAAGTTAAGCCAAGAATAAATATTCTCAACTATCCCACAATTTTTCTGGCCAATATTTGAGATATTTTTAATAGAGTTTCGTGAACCTTCAAGCAAAATATGGCTGGGAAATTTCTGTCATTTGGGTGCCATTAGATCACACCCATTATCCTCCATCATTGGTCATGCTAATTGGGTCTGATGGGAGTTTGAATGCTGTAATATATGGAAGTCACATGTTGCCAAAAATGTCACATATATCTATCTACGTGGTTGCTAGGAGTCAAAAATGACTTGGTGGCATATAATCAATCAATCCTCAGTCCCACATTGCCTGTCCTTTGTATGAAAGCATTCTACAAAGATTTCACCTTCCTTTTTCACACTCCTTGTAAATCTCAGTTTTGTTTGCATTCCAAACAAAGAAAAGAAAATGTCAAAGATCTTTTTTTGTGGGTACATAATAAAAATGAAGAAAAATCTTCCCTCTTTACTCAGATTCCATTTACTAGAGGACAAGTAGAATTCGTACCTTTCTAAGAGACCCAGAAGTACAATACAACAAAGAACCTGCAGCACAAATGAATTTTAAACCATTAGTCTTAACCAATTTTATACCAATACCATTAAATTAGCAATGAAAATAAGCAGCAGAGTACTTAAAGAATTAATATCAAATGGTTAAATGAGAATGGAAGTAGGCCACTTCTTTGGAGACATATTAGAAAATTCACCGGTTCCACTTTTACCAGAAAATGCATCCATACCATGGAAGATATTTGTGCAGATAAAGTTACTTCTAAATTTTTTTTATCTAGCTTTCATTGCTTAATAGCCTACTCCTTGGCATATTTCCTCTGAAGTAAGCCCTAATTGAAGGATATCTCAATGAGTATTTTTAGGATTTCAGACCTAGTTTTACATGCCAAGGCAGGACATGGTGCAGATGGAAAATCTGGAGGATCGAAACAACTAGTCCATATGAAATTCTACATGCAAAGAATGTAAATGTTTGAAGGGATAACTGAACTTTCAGAGCAAGGCTCAAAGGCACACCAGAGTAATTATGGATGACTGTCACATGCATACATCTGATTATATTAATTTGCACTGATTTCTTTTACATTCAGTTACATTTGTATTTTTGTTACCAGTTCTCTCAGGTGAAGATCTCTTATTAGAGCTATTCACATTTCATTTGGGTTTTCACCCATCCTGAACAATGTAATTTGCAACTTGTATTTATTTATTTGTTTATTGCTACTACAATGTTGACTTACCTTTTTGCTTTCTTCCCTTTGTTTACCATTCTAATAACTTATATTTGTTCTGACAGAAAAGTTGGGGGATCCTTTTCATTTGCTTCATGGGCAAGATTTCCATTTTGAGAGGAAACATTCTTTTCTTTTATAGCTTCTGACTCTACTGTTCAACTATGAGAAAGTCTCAAACTGTGATGTCTGTTTCATGTGAATTTGTGTCCTTGTTCCCTGCTCTTGAGGGCCATTTTGTCCTGAGCTGCTTTTCATGAAAAGCAGAACTTAAAACAAAGAAGCAAAAATTTAACAGGTTGTGAAATGGAATGGTGAAACTATTCCGCTCCCTTCCTCAACAGCAACAACAGGGGTTAATAGAGGAAGGTTATATAACATTGGCTGTTTTCCTCTATTTTAACAGGTACAGGAGGGTAACCTTTTTTTCTTCTTTTAAGTGGATGAAATTGCTGGGTATTTCTCAAGCTTCCTCTTCTAGCACATCTGATAGGACAAACTGTGAAAATGTGGTTTGAGGTTTTTCCCCCCTCTCTGTAATTCTTAGAAACTGTGTCCACCAGCGGTGGGTGGCTCCCAGTTTGGCCCAGTTCTGTGAACCGGTAGCGCCAGTGGTGAGAGGCTCTGCCCACCCGCCTGGGATGCTCCACCCACCCACCCGGGACGCCTTGCACATGCGCAGAAGCATCGCATGTGAGCACAAGCGCAAGCACAAAATGGTAGCAATGGGTTTTAGAACCCACTACTGGTATGCACAGTAGAGAAAACACTTATTTTCCTAGTCTAGGCTGAGTGAAAAAGAACAGGATACTTTACCTAATAATTTGAACACTCAGAGTTGGAAGGGACCTTGCAGGTCATCTAGTCCAGCCCCCTGCCCAAGCAGGAGACTGCCTCTACCTAGGATAGAACTCACAACCTCCTGATTGTGAGGCAAGAGCACAACCTCTAGGCCACAGGAGCTGTTACCTACTGGAGTCCATCTTAAGTACATTGACCAGAGTTGGAGAAGAAGTTGATATTTCAAAATTATTTCTTAAACCAGCTTTATTCTGGCTGAGTTTATGCATAGGTGAGAAACAGTTGAAAGCTTCCCTGTGAAAAAAAGCTCTGTTTGCCTCTTCCATTTGTCTGTCACACCCTGAACGCTATCCAGGTTTTTTTTTTTGTGAGTTACAGGTAGTCCTCGACTTACAACCACAACTGAGCCCAAATTTTCTGTTAAGTGAGACATTTGCTAGTTACGTTTTACCCCAGTTTACAACCTTTCCTGCCATGGTGAATCCCGGCAGCTGGTAAATTAATAATCCAGGTTGTTAAGTGAATCTGGCTTCCCTATTGACTTTGCTTCTCAGAAGGCCGCAAAAGGTGATCACGTGACATTGGGACACAGCAATGGTCATAAATATGAGTCAGATGCCAAGCATCTGAATTTTGATCACGTGACCATGGAGATGCTGCAAAGGTGGTAACTGTGGAAAATGGTCATAAATCACATTTTTCAATGCCGTTGTAACTTTGAACGGTCACTAAGTGAACTGTTGTAACTCAAGGACTACCTGTACTTCCTCTGATTAGCTTCATAACCAGTTGTTGTAAGAAGCTGTAATTTCGTCTTGTTTGAATGTGTTCTGAATGTTGGTTGGTGCATTAGTATGAGAGTAGTTGAAATTCTGATGAACACAAACAACTACACCTGTTCCCCGATTAAGTTTCCCATTATAGTTTTCCTCCTGATACTTTCTTCATTTCAGGGAAATCTTTCACTGAAATCTCTCACAGTTCCCATTATTGAGGGAAAAGGTAGATATTTTCATTTCTATCAACTCTATGGAACTATTTGGTCTTAGGAGTTTTTTTTAAAAAAACTCCATCTATATTGTCTTCAATATTTTCACCTCCAATGCACCCTACTTCTACTTTCCATTTATTTCATAACCAGTGAAGACCGATCTCTCCCCCACCCACCCACCCACCCATTTCTCTTTTATCAGATCAGCGCAACACCTGTGTTTTAAAATCTATATTCAAGGTGTCCAAATAGTGTTCAAGGTTCCAAGTTCTCCAAAATTCTCAATGGAACATGATGTCAGGCAGCATAAAAGAAGAGATGGGATGGAGGTGAAGTAGATGATGTTCAAGTCATAATTGCATTTTTAAGGTGAAATGTGGGAGATGGATATCATTTTAAGGAAGCCTAATTGAGTCACAATGGAAGGCAATTCCTTGCCATTAAGCCATGCAAGATGAGTTAAAAACAAGATGCCTGGAGGGCACAGGTTGTCTGCTGTGACTTTATAAGATGCTGAGGAGTTTTGACCTAGCATGATCTGACAGGTTTGGATGACTAAATTAACAATGATTTAGCTGCCATTTTTTCCAAATATAAAATCCTGTTGCTTTTGCAGTCTGTTTTGATTTGAAAACTTAGATTTCTTGATCAATGAAACAATATTCTTGAACGTTTGTGTAAGTTGTGTTGTACTTTAAAAAAAAACTAATTTGAATAGTTTTCATTTTAATACTAAATATTCCAGTTCCATCTTAGTTTCAAGCTTCTAATCCGGGGGTGGCCAAACTATGGTTCTTTGAAGACCTGTGGACTTCAACTCCCAGAATTCCTGAGCCATGCATGCATGGCTAGCTCAGGAATTCTGGGAGTTGAAGTCCACAGGTCCTCAAAGAACCATAGTTTGGCCACCCCTGTTCTAATCTAACATTGATAAAAATACCAATATGCATAATTTTTATTTCTACCTACCTTTATTACTTCCATATATACCACAATAACTCAAGGTGGCAAACATACCTAATACTTCTCCCTTTTCCTATTTATTCTCAGCAAGGAATAGGCTGGGCTGAGAGAGAAGGACTGGCCTAAAGCCAACCAGCTGTCTTTAATGCCTATGAAAGGACTAGAACTCACAGTCTTTTGGTTTCTAGCCTGATGCCTTAACCATTAGACTAAACTGGCTCTTATATATATCCTGTCTTTCTTCCCATTTATATTCTGCCTTTTCCCCAAAAGCTCAAGGTGACTTACATGGTATCTTCCTTGAGGTAGCTGTGAGGTAGATTATGACTGAAAGTGCTTAGCCCAAGATCACCCAATACATTTCCATGGCTAATTGCATACTTCCATTGCATTGTTCTCCAAATGTCACTTCAGTGTGCATTTCCTACAATTCTATAAGCAAAATTGTTCCTCTCAATGGATAAGATGTTTATACTGAAAACTGAAAAACAAACAGGCAGAAGCATAAGACGGCTCAATCTGTTCTCTTTTGCATTGCTGGCTCTTCCTGAAAATAAATATTTCCCTCCTTCCAGTCTCCCAAATTATCCAAATTGAATCAACATTTGGTCCAACACCATTAAATACTTAAATCTTAACAGTTACAGCTGAGTGAACCAAAAAATTGCTTGACATACTGTATTTGCCTGCACTGTCTACCAAATTGATTATCTCATGCATGAAGGATAACACTAAATTATCAGTAATCCACTGGATCTCTATGCCACTTCTGACAAATTGAAAAGAAATTGCTAAATCCACGGCGTTATATGTGTGTTTACATTCTTATTTCACAAGAATACCCCAATTCAATTATTTAACAGAGTTCTGTGGCTCTGAATTATCTGTTTGCTGCTTTGTAGTCCATTTGGGACAATAGCCATTTTAATTCTTTCACTTCTGCAGACAAACAATTATTTATTTTGTCTACAGTCCCAATTATTCATCTATTTTTTTAAAAAAATACCATTCTTTCATCAAACTAGATTATTGAGGATAGTTTATTACAAAAATTGTAAGAGAATGAAGTAATAACATTAACTGTTACAATAAGAACAGATGAAAATGTCCAAGACATCTAAAAGATGTGACACAGAAGCTCAATTGCTATGGCTTTCAAGGCTGGGTAGCTTGGATTTTACTTTACTGCCAATATCCTAGCTCTTGTGTAATATGTAGTGTAAATTGGTATTGTCTTACTCTTTGTCTAATATATCTAATGTATCTTGCTCTGGGAACAGCAGAAAGCTTATTCAGTGGTGGCTTATTCAATGAACCATGTTTAAGTATTGAGAATGAATGGATATCCATATTAAATATATCCCCTGCCTTTGCGTGTGTCTGTGTACATATATTCTACTGTTCCCAAAATAAGATACATTAAATACCGATATGTTAGACAAAGATAGAGCAACATCAATGGCTTGCACAGAAGAAAAGCAGCAAGGAAGTGGCCCTGTGACAATAGTGAATTCTATATCTCCACCCTTGACAGGACAGGAAAACCACCATTTTTAGTATCATTCTCCTTTGGAAAACAAGCTCCCAAAATCTTTGCATGGTCTCTAGGGCTGGAGTAAAAAACCAAGTCAGTAGGAGTTGGCATGCATGGGCTTAGAAAGAAATAAGTCACAGGTATAAGAGCAGGGAACATGGGAAGAAAATTGGAATCATAGAATCATAGAGCTGGAAGGGACCTTGGAGATCATCTAATCCAACTCCCTGCCCAAGGCAGCAGACTTTATTGCATCCCAGATAAATGGCTGTCCAATCTTTTCTTGAAGACCTGCAGTGATAAAGCTCTCACAATTCTGTTCCATTGGTTAATTGTTCTTTTTGTCAGGAAATTTATTTTTAGTTCCAGATTGAACCACTCATTAACAAGCTTCTTGTCCTTGCCTCAGGTGCTTTAGACAATAAGTTGACTTCCTTCTCCCTGTGACTGCCCATCAAGTACCCGAAGATAGCTATCATGTCACCACTAATCCTTCTTTTGGTTAGGTTAGACATATCTAGTTCCCTTAACCATTCACCATAAGGGTTATCCTCTAGACACCTTATCCTCTTTGTTGCTCTTCTCTGCACTCTTTCTAGGGTTTCCATCTCTTTTTTGTATCAAGCCGACCAGAACTGGAGACAGTGTTCCATGTGTGGCCTCACTAGTGCCCCTTCTCATGATCTTGATGCTATCCCTGTTGATTAGCTTTTTTTGGCAGCTGTAGTACATTGCTGGCCCATACTTAAGTGACAGTTCACTAGGACACCAAGATCCCTCCCACAGTTACTACTGTTGAGCCAGGTAGCACCCTCTATATAGATGTAGAGGACTACATGTAGAGTATGGTTGGTCAGTTAACTGCAAATCCATCTGAGGATAGTACTGTCTATCCTACATTGTTCTATCTTACCAAGAAGTAGGCTGTGGATTACTTTGTCAAATACCTTACTAAAGTCCAAATAAACTATATCCACAGCATTTCCCAGATCCACTAATTTAGTCACTTTATCAAAGAAGGCAATAAGGCTTGTCTGGCATGATATGTTTTTAACAAACCCATTCTGGCTTCTAGTGATTGCTTTGTTCATTTTCAGGTGCTCACAAGTATGCTGTTTGATTAACTTTTCTAGGATTTTCCCAGGTATTGATGCCAAGCTGACTAATTTGTAGTTTCCTGAATCCACTTTCCTCCCTTTTTGAAGATTGGAATTACATCACCTCTTTTCCAGTCTTCTGGCAGTTATCCCCCTTGCTCCAGGAACTCTAAGATTTTGTTCAGTGATTCCAAGATCACATCTGCCAGCTCTTTCAGTACCCTGGACTGCGAACCACCTAGTTCTGGCAATTTGAACTCATCTAACGTGGATAATTTTTTAAAAAACATATTTCTTAGCTATTTTGATCTGTGTTTCTGTTATGTCTCACATTGAGCTGCTTTTGATGGGTTGCCTGTTTTTTTTCCCTTTTACATGATGATGTTCGTCCATCGTATTCAAAGAGGACCTTGACATCTCTAATTGGGGGGGATGTCAAGACTTGCGCGTGAATTGGATTAAAGTGAGGGAGAGGTGCATAAAGACAGATGCAAAGAAAGAATTAAACAGCTCTGCTTTCTCCTTCCTGCCTGTCACCTTCTTGCCATCTTCTCCCATTAATGGATCAATTATTTCCTTGCTTTTTTTCTTGTTCCTTGCATATTAAAAGAAACTATATATGTTGGTGGTGGTCTTGCCTGGTGTCTTTTGTTTTTCTTTCTGTGTGGTATTGTTTTTGTTTTGGCCTTTAGTATTCAGTTTCTCAGAGTTTCCCATGTGTCCTGAAGTGTTTTTCCTTCTAGGATTTCCATCCACGGAATCCATCCTAATCTGTCTCTTATTTCGTTGAAGCCAACTCTCTTAAATTCTAAAACACTGGTCTGGCTTAGCTCTGTTGCTTGTGCCTGCATTATTGCATATTCTAATATGACATAGCAACTCTCCCCAAAGTTCCTACAATTTCCATTCCCTCAATCACTTCATCTCTATTAGTTAGGATTAAGTCCAATATAGAAGGATATAAATTGTTCAAAAGAAACACAACTAACAGAATCAATTTTAAAACCTCCACCTTTTAGATGACAAAGTTGTCAGCTAGACACATCAGAAATCTGGTCAATCTCCCACTTGCTGCAGAGTTTGTTTCTCAATTGATGTCAGGATAGTTAACTTCCCCCTTTACTACAGTGGTACGTTTCCTGCACACCTTGGCTAACTGATTAGTTTTTCTATTTCCTCTGCTTGGTTGGGTGGCCTGTAGTAAACATCTATGGCAATGTCATTTATTTTTTCCTCTGATATTCACCCAAATACTTTCAAGAAGGCTTGCATCCCAAGTATTGTGCATTTCTGTTGAGGGGCACATACAATGCAATTCATTCCTCCCCCCCCCCCTTTTAAGTTGGTTCTGTTTCTTTTGAACACTTTGTATCTTTCTAGCACACTGATGGCAAACCTTTTTCGGCTCGGGTGCCAAAAGGGTGCGCGCATGCACGATAGCATGCGCACGCCTGCCCACACCCATAATGCAATGCCCTGAGCATGCACACAACTCCCCCGTGCTGCCCCCCATGCATGCGCACAGGCCTCACTGAAGCTTCTGGATTTCCAGTAGGCCCATTGGGCTGTTTTTCACTCTCCCCAGGGTTCAGGAAAGCCTCCTGAAGCCTGGGGACTGCGAAAAATGGCCCAACGGGCCAATTGGAAGTTTGGAAACGAAAGGAAGTGGAGCTGCCCTACTACTTACCTTCAAATAGTTGCAACCAGGCCTTGCACAACTCAGCCCATTTCTTCTGCAGCCGGGAAGGCTTTCCTGAAGGCCTCTGCAGCCGATAACAGAGCTCCGGATCGATCCAGAGCTCTGTTATCGGCTACACAGGCCTTCAGGAAAGCCTTCCTGGCTGCAGAAGAAATGGGCTGAGATGTGAGAGGCCTGGCTGCAACTGTTCAAAGCCAAATAAGTTCCTGAAGACCTCTGACAGAGAAAAGGAGGCTGAGGGTGAGCACACAAGTGAACTTCCGGTTGGCCCGTTGGGCCGTTTTCACCGTGGGGAGAGCGAAAACGGCCGAAAAGGCTGAAAATCAGCTGACCAGCATGCACATGTGCACTGGAGCTGACATAGGGCAACGCCTCGTGTGCCCTCAGATATGGCTCTGCGTGCCACCTGTGGCACGTGTGCCATAGGTTCGCCATTACTGTTCTAGCAGTATGTTCTAGTCATGGGTTTCATCTCACCAAGTTTTAGTAATAGCAACAATACTGTCCCCGCCTTCAAGTACAAGGTCTTCAAGTTCTCCCTGTTTGTTATCCAGACTCTGAGTATTAGTGTATAGGCATCTAAGCTCATTATGGCTGACCTTGCATTTGATTCCTGGGTCTCCTGTTTTACCCCTGAGTTCCTCTTCCTTCTGATCACTACCTTTCTCATTGTCTGATTGGTTGTCTTGAGGTGGTTTCCACACTCCTTTATTTATGTTTTTAACTTTCTAGTCTAGTCTAAAGCCCTGACATTTCATGGTAGTCTCTCATACACAACTAAGCCTGACCCCACTTAGCTCAAGAAAGCTAGCTGTTGCCACCTGTTGAGATGCAGCATTAGATTACAGATAATCTGTATTATGAACACCTATGCAGTAGGTGCAGTAGAATCTTCAATGGGTCCCAATTCAACATGAAGCTATTTGAATAGAGCCCTACCTCACACCACCCCATCCATCATGTTCCTGGGCCTGTATTCATTACAGTACAGATTAAAAATAAGGATGGAAAGTCAGGACAAATAATTCTCCTTTGTTTTTATTGTCCCACAAATTGGCTTGGACCCTTGGCCAGCTCAATTTTGAATGGCTTGTATGTAGAATAATGTGTTGGAATGAGATTGGGAGAGCCAGATTTAAGTCTACTCTAAGAGTGAAAGCTGATTGAGTGATTTTGAACCAGTCACCATCTCTCATTCTAAATACCTCATACACAGTAGTAGTTTGTGGGGGGAAAGGGTGCTCTGTATGACAGCTTCTTGTGTCCCTGGAGGAAAGATCAGATAAAGATGAAATGAATAAAGTTGGAAAATGCATTGCAGTAATTCAGAATATGAAAACCCATAAAGAAATTCTGATAAAGAGAAAATTATTTTTTAAAGAAGAACTATCTTGTAGCAGGAGTATTTATGAATTTCATTCATATTCCAGGATAACAAATGTCACAGTCAAGAAATGGGTTGAAATTTTGGGTATTCCAAGGGCTGAATTATTCAGTGTAAAATAGGCTTCTGTATATCTCTATTATCATAAGCCTTTTTCTGATGAACTGCTGAAGCATACACTGCATGCATAAATATACTGAAGGTGCTCCTGCTAGCTAGAACACTAATGTTGGTAAGCCTGATATTGTCATGATCTTTGCAAGATCAAATGTTGACTTTTAATCAAAGTCCTTACATATGCAGAGGTAGTCTCCTTGAAAAGTGATGTTGCATGTGTCATGTTGTCATTATGGAAATTATATAACTCATTATTTGCATGATGTGATGATGTGTGTGACATCATCATAACTTGCTACAGATTCCTGTAGTCAAGGGGTGTCAAACTCAAGGCCTGCGGGCCAGATCCGGCCCGCAGGGTGCTTAGATCTGGCCCATGGGGCTGCCCTGGAAACAATGAAGGACCGGCCCATGGTGCCTCTGCCAGTGAAAACACAGCTCAGGAGGGCCGTGCGCAGCCCTCCCAGGCTCCGTTTTCACTGGCAGAAGGTTGCAGGAGGCCATCGCAACTGGAAATGGAGCTTGGGAGCCCGTTTTCGCTGGCAGAGTGCTCGGGTTACCACAGGCACCCCCGACACGACATCAAGCTAGCTACACACCCCTGGCCATGCCCATCCTGCCCGCCCCCCGAGGTCAAACACAACACTGATGAGGCCCTCAATGAAATGGAACCCCTGCTGTAACATTTCCTGAATACAGCTAACTGGCAGAACTGCTCACATCTTCATTCAGTGTTTGAACACTAAATTTGAAGGGGGACAGTTCTTTGATTTATTCTAGAACAGGGCTGGGAACAACCTTGGCAACTTTAAAACTTGTGGACTTCAACTTCACATGATGAATTCTGGGAATTGAAATCCACAAGTCTTAAAAGTTGCCAGTGTTAGACACACCTATTCTAGAACCTGAAGCGAATACTTAATTTTTAATAATTAAAAAGCCTAGATATGGAAGAATAACACACGAGAGAATGTTTTTAATACTATATATAAGTGATGGTTTGTTCCTTTTTGAAATAGTTGATGTACTGGACTCAAGAATATCTATACTTATTATTACATTAAATATTGTTTGCAAAATATCCTTTTGCCTCATCATGAGGAGGGAAACTTCCTGTACATATTCTCAGTTGCAGTTTCATTGGAAAGATTTTGCTATCACAGGACTTCAACATTCACTCCTCCCTCCTTCGCTTTTCACCATCAAAAGAGCTGCTTCCTCATTTATCATTTTCCCAATTTACACTCTTCATTTTTGCCTGCTTTTTCTTCCTGCTCCCAACAACCCTTTTCCTTGGTTACCTTTGAGGTTTAAATGCTTGTTATTCAGAGGTCTTCCACCATCAATTGCCATCATAAATTCCCCCCATTTAATTAATAAAATCTTAGCCTAAACTATTTCAGCCACAAAGATGAGTTGTAAGTTTCATCAGTTTTGCTTAATTCTCCACATTATTCCTGTGCATTTCTTCTGTTCACTTTCAACAGACTAGAATTCTCCAGGGAAAGAAGCATTGTGCTCAATATGTTACTTATATAGTGGCTGTGATAGGAAAAATATGGATAGAGAGGTTATAGCTTAGTACCCAGACATTTTCTTCAGAACTATCTCATATGTGATTTGATGTTTGGCACATCTACCTTAAAATATGTACAAATTATGGGGAAAATATTCACCTGAGTCCTAAGTCTGCTACTGAGGAAATAAACAGACAATATTAGACTAGATAGTCATATACAATCACTGGTGGAGTGGTTAAAGAGTTGGGTTGGATTGGGAGAGCACTAGGTCATTTGACATAACTTTGGGCCATGGAATTGATGCTAGGAAGAGAAATGTAGATCCACATGTTTCCTGTCAAAATTGTCTAGAGAAAATATGAGACAGAAATATGGCTAAATACATGCATATCTATATCAGTTTATCTTTTAGTGTAAACATAAGAATCAATATGATGCTGTGACCAGAGGTGGACTCCTACCGGAGCTGTCCAGTGCGCAGCTCTGGTAGCGAGCGGCCGATTGTTCAATTTGCACGCGACCGCTCCGGAGCCCTCTCCGCCGGTCCATCGTGCATGTCGCCATCTTTTTGGGTGAATTTTTGGGTGATTTTCTTCTGCGCATGCGCAGAAGCAAAATCGCGCCGAAATCTCACGAGGGGACGCAGGCGCACGTGAGATTTCGGCGAGATTTTGCTTCTGCGCATGCATGGAAGCAAAATCTTACCAAAATCTCGTGTGCGTGCGCATCCCCTCACGAGAATTCAGCAAGATTTTGCTTCAGCGCATGCGCAGAAGCAAAACTGCACGAGGGGGCATGTGCGCGTAGTGAACATGCGCGCATCCGAAACATGGAGATGCGCGTGCAGCACACCAGCACCGGTAAGTAAGCAACCCATCCCTGGCTGTGACCAATTCTTTGATTTTGAACTAAGTAAGAGAGATCTGAATTCAGATCCCTTAGTCAGCCATTCTTTAAGTAAATGCACATGGAACAATTGCTATATTGCAGTCTGACCCACTTCACAAGATTCTAATGTGAGGACTAAGAACACCATGAACTCTACAATCAGGTTCCTGGCTAACGGATAGGATGAAAAGGGGGGAAAACCCCAAATAACTGAAAATAAATATATGTTATGCTTGTTAGAGAGATGTGGCCACACTGAAGGAAACTAATAGCCAACATAACTCTGTCTGCCATAAGTATAAGCTTTTCTTTTGAAGGATTTATATAAATAAATGAATATTGCCAGACAGAAATAAGGAGAAACTTCCTGACAGTTAGAACAATTAATCAGTGGAACGACTTACCTCCAGAAGTTGTGGGTGCTTCAGCACCGGAGGTTTTCAAGAAAAGATTGGGACAAGCATTTGTCTGAAAGGGCATAGGGTTTCCTGTTTGAGCAGGGGGTTGGACTAGAAGACCTCCAAGATCCCTTCTGCTATTCTGTTATTCAAATGCACAGCCATTTTAAAAACAGATGCTCAACTTCCACAAAGAAAGTTCTACATTCTTATATTCCTCCTATGTTTGCTACCCAGAGTTGAACTTGTGAGATAGACGGCTATATAAATAAATGTAATAAATAAATTTGTATCATTTCTTAATAAATCAATTGCAGTTATGGAGGTAACACATTAAAAAGTGTACAAACCCAGGTATAAAAAAAATCTCCAGGGGAGGAAGGATTACTACTGAGATGTTCTGTTTTAGTGGCTCATTAATAGTTAGAATATATTAGTAGCCATTAATAGCCAATGATGGGAGAATCTCCTCATTGGGTGAGCTGGTAAAAGTACATTAACAGCCACCCAGAAAGAAGAAGTGACAATTAACTGGTGGGATAACAATATGAAATGTCAAAGGCAGAGAAAGCAAGTGCACTTGTTCATTAGTATATTAATATGTCTAATTTTCTGTCATTAAACACTGCACCTGTCAGTTCAACTAGATCAGTGGTTCCCAAACTTTTTCAGTCCACCGCCCCCTTGGTGCTACAAACTCATCCTCACCGCCCCCCACCCCCACCCCCACAGGTGGGCGTGGCTTAGTGGTCAGGTGACCGGGTGGGCATGGCCAACTTGTAAAATGTGGTGAAACTCACTTAACAACGCTCTTGCTTTGCAACCAAAATGTTAGGCTCAATTGTGGTCATAAGTCTTTCTTTCTTTCATTCTTTCTTTTTTCTCTCCCTTCCCTCTTCTTTCTTTCTGTCTTCCTCCCTCCCTCTTTCTTTCTTTCCTTTCTTTCCTTCTTCCCTCCCTTCCCTTCCCTCCCTCCTTTCTATTTCTGTCTTTCTTCCTTCCTACCTACCATCTTTCTTTCTCTTTCTTTCTTTTTGTCTTTCTTCTTCCCTCCCTCCCTTTTTCTTTCATTCTTTCCTTCTTCCCTCCTTTCTTTTTCTGTCTATCTTTCTTCCTTCCTTCCTACCATCTTTCTTTCGTTTTCTTTTTCTCTTTCCTTTTTCTTTCCTTCTTTTCTCCCTCCTTTCTTTTTCTGTCTATCTTCCTTCCTACCTACCATATTTCTTTCTCTTTCTTTCTTTCTTTCTTTCTTTCTTTCTTTCTTTCTTTCTTTCTTTCTTTCTTTCCTTCTTTTCTCCCTCCTTTCTTTTTCTGTCTATCTTCCTCCCTCCCTCCCTTTCTTTCTTTCCTTCCTTCCTCCCTCCCTTCCCTTCCTACTTTCTTTTTCTGTCTATCTTCCTTCCTACCTACCATATTTCTTTCTTTCTCTTTCTTTCTTTCTTTCTTTCTTTCTTTCTTTCTTTCTTTCTTTCTTTCTTTCTTTCTTTCTTTCTTTCCTTCTTCCCTCCCTCCTTTCTTTTTCTGTCTATCTCCCTCCCTCCCTCCCTCCCTTTCTTTCTTTCCTTCTTCCCTCCCTTCCTACTTTCTTTTTCTGTCTATCTTCCTTCCTTCCTACCCTCTTTTTTTCTTTCTTTCCTTTTTCTTTCCTTCTTCCCTCCCTCCTTTCTTTTTCTGTCTATCTTCCTCCCTCCCTCTCTCTTTCTTACTTACTTTCTTTCCTTTCCTTCCCTCCCTCCTTTCTTTTTCTGTCTATCTTCCTTCCTACCTCCATCTTTCTTTTTCTTTCTTTCCTTTCTTTCTTTTCTTTCCTTCTTCCCTCCCTCCTTTCTTTTTCTGTCTATCTTCCTCCCTCCCTCCCTCTTTCTTACTTACTTTCTTTCCTTTCCCTCCCTTCCTACTTTCTTTTTCTGTCTATCTTCCTTCCTTCCTACCATCTTCTTTTTCTTTCTTTCCTTTTTCTTTCCTTCTTCCCTCCCTCCTTTCTTTTTCTGTCTATCTTCCTCCCTCCCTCCCTCTTTCTTTCTTACTTACTTTCTTTCCTTTCCTTCTTCCCTCCCTTCCCTTCCTACTTTCTTTTTCTGTCTATCTGCCTTCCTTCCTACTATCTTTCTTTCTTTCTCTTTCTTTCTTTCTTTTTTTATTTTGTCGTTCAGAAACAAGGAATCATTGTTTTTCTTCAGGACTGACTTGAGGCTGTTCCAGATGCTGGGGCCAGCCATTGCAGGCTGTCAGTTCTAGAAACACAGCTGGATGCCCCTGGTACCGAGGGACAGGCTTGTCTGCCTCGGGGGAACTATATCTCCGGCATGCCTTGACTATGTTCGCCCACCATTTCTCTTCCAGGCAGAAGTGTCCAACCAGGGCCGTTTCATTGAGGAATTAAAACTGCAAGCGGAGGCAGCCGCCGCGGGGAAGAGCTCCGTGCCTCCGGAGCCATATCCTCCTCCTCCTCCTCCTCCTCCTCCTCCTCCTCCTCCTCCTCCTCCTCCTCCTCCTCCTCCTCCTCCTCCTCCTCCTCCTCCTGGAGCTGGCGGTGGTGGGGAAGCACAGGGCCAGGAATTCCTGCGCTTTCCTCCAGCACCGAGAAGCGCCGAGTGGCGCTGGGGCAGAGCCAGGCTGCCCGGAGATTAGCCAGAGAGGGTGTGGGCTGCTCGCGAAGATGAGGCATGCCTGAATATTCAGTCATGCAGTCATTTGCCGCCGGGGCTGCAAGTTCGCTCCCTTGACCCAGCCCTGGCTGCAGCCCGCCCAGGGTTTAGGGGTTGTTCGCGCGCTGCCTGCAAGCACGCGTGGATTGCTGCGCACGCATGCACACACACGCGCACACACACACACACACCGAGAGGCACAACCAGGCTTCGAAGCGAAGCCTGAGTGGAACAGGTGGAGGGGCGGAGGGGGGAAGAGGAACGAATCCTGCTTCTTCTGGCTGTTTCCTCGGCTCTGCGCTTTAATGCCAGCCTGGCAGCCTCATCTTCGTTTTTGCAAAAAATGCCTCTCCGGCCCTTCCTTCATTCCTTTGCGAAGGTGAAGCCTCTTCCTCCCCCGAAAAGATCTGGCCCTGGCTCCGCAATGGGCCAGCTGGCCTTTTCTTTTCCTTCCTTCCTTCCTTCCTTCCTTCCTTCCTTCCTCCCTCCTTTTTTTCTTTCTTCCTTTCCTTCTTCCCTCCCTTCCATTCCCTCCCGCCAGCCCTGGCCAGGCAACTGCCACCACTCACCCAGGCCGATGGCTTGGTAAGCATTCTCTGGGTCGTGCACCAGGTCGCAGAGCACTATCAGGCCTGCTGCCGTGTCAACAGCTCGGGGTGCTGCAGCTCTTCATTGAGCTTGGGGAGGCCTCGGCAGCCGAAGGCCATGGGCGCCTTGGTGGGGTCGATGTTGGGGGGGCAGCTGGGCCGAGATCTATGGGTGCGCCATGCCGGAGGGGAGCCGGCCGAATTGCATGTGCCAAGTTGCTAGGCAACAGGAATGCTGGGCGGGAAAGTCCGCACACGCGCAGGTTCCAGGGCAGGACGGGGCCTTCCCGTGGGTCTGCGAGTGCTCACCCGAGCAGCTTCGGGAGCGTTCGGCTTCCCTCGTCGCTGTGCTGTGCTCAGAGCACTCTCCCCCTGCCGATTCACACCGCGTCCTGCGCCTTTGCCCACCGCCGCTCTGCAGAGCCTCCCCGCCTTTTCCGATTCTGCCGCTCCTGGGCGATTGTGTGGACATGGGTGGCGGCGCGGGGACAGGACCTGCAAACCACCTACCGCCCCCCTGGCCCCTCTCACCGCCCCCCTGACACCACCCTTGCCTCCTACCGCCCCCCTAAGGGTTCCCACCGCCCCCCGGGGGGCGGTACCGCCCCCTTTGGGAACCACTGAACTAGATAGATCTCATGTGTGTTTAATGCAATTCAATATATTGCTGCTGTCTTGAGTTTATCCTCTCAGCCAGCTTCCATGTATTATTTACTGTATTTATTTATTTATTTTGCTGTTCTTATATGCCACCCTACTCCCTGGGGAGATACAGGCCAGCCTCAGAAAGTCTTTTTCTGATTTGATTTGTGTTGCATTTTGTTCTTGAGAAAGAAGGTGCTTTGTGAGAAAAATTTCGAGATTATCGAATAAGTGATCTTTTTGAGCAGCATCTAATCAACAATGATTTGTGAAATTCCTATAAGGGTGAAGACACAAAGGAATATTTTGATAGGTCTCAAAAGATCAGATCAAGGTAAACCACCGGTAGTTAGCAAATGATGTTGCAAAATCCTGGGTGGGGAGATGAAGGGAGGAAATTTCATGTGTTGCCTAATTATAGGAAATCAGATTCAGGTCAGCTGATACTGCCTTCATGCTAACAGAGAGGCTAAGTAGAGGACATATAAGGGTTTTTGAGTTGTCACAATTGTCCTGGCCTCAGCAAGCACTAAGTGTAGAAAAGCTAAGCAGGGTAAAACTTGGTTACTGGCAGAATGGGAAATCACCAGTAAATCTTAGGTCTATGCACCACCCACCAAAAAGAAAGAAAAATCTGAAGAAAAGGCACCGGCAAACACTTTTAAATACTATTCATTTTAAACAACGCTGAAAGTAGAAATGTCACAAGGACATTATTTATTTATTTATTTATTTATTTATTTATTTATTTATTTATTTATTTATTTATTTATTTATTTATTTATTTATTTATTTATTTATTTATTTATTTATTTATTTATTTATTTATTTATGAGACTTATATATCACCTCACAGTGCAAGCGTGTAAGCGGTTTACACCATTAAGCAATGTATATTTTTATATTGCCCCCAACAATCTGGGTCCTCATTTTACCTACCTCGGAAGGATGGAAGGCTGAGTCAACCCTGCGCTGGTGAGATCTGAACAGCTGAACTGCTGATCACAGTCAGCTAAAGTAGCCTGCAGTACTGCACTCTAACTGCTGCGCCACCTCGGCTCTTAACTATTTAACTCATAACTATTTATGCAATCCCATTAGAAAAGGGGGGTACACACATGCATCATCACAATGGAAGGGCTAGAGGAGGAGAGGCACATATTTACTGTATTGATTTAGACATCTCTGTAGCATTTACATCAAAATATAATACAGTTTGTCCCAATGTGATTTAGTGCCTTCTGCTTACTTATAGCCTACTATTGATGGGCCCCTTCAAGGTCACTCCTGCTGTCCAGCTGGAAGACTGTTATCTTCAAGACAGATTGTCTAACTAGACATTCTTTCAAAAAGAGGATGCCTCCAAAGAAACGACTCTTTCACCTGCAGCCCTTTTCTCCTTAAAGTGGGATATATACCGTTATCTTCTCAGTAAAACACAAGGAAAGACATGGCTCATTTAACCTTAATCTCTGAGGTTTTGGAAATATAAGAATTCTCATGATGTTTTGCAACACATTCAGGTCAAAATAGTATCTGTGGGACAGTACAACCAAAGAGGAACATGAACGTAGGCATATCCAATCATTTCCTTTTTAGTCAAGCATATTTACCGTATTTTTTGGAGTATAAGACTCACCTTTCTCCTCCATAAAAGAGGCTGAAAATTTGGGTGCGTCTTATACTTCGAATGTAGCTTTTTCAAAGCTTCCCCCCCCCCCGGTGCTAACGATCTTCCCGGCTTCCTATTCCCTCCAAAGAAGGTTTTTTCCAGCCCTAGGTCTTTGCAGGCTTGTTTTCATTCCTACTCCCTCTGAAAAAGTGGTGCTTTTCAGCTTTAACGCAGTGCTAACGATCTTCCTGGCTTGCTGCATTTATTTTTATTCCTACTCCCTCCTATTTTTATTCCTACTCCTTCCTGCCCCAAGTCTTTGCAGGCTTGTTTTCATTCCTACTCCCTCTGAAAAAGGCTTTTTCAGCCCTAACCAGAGGATAAAATAATTTGCTGAAGCTGAACAGACTAAGGACGCTAGCCAGATGAATACCTGGTAGGTAGATTCCTCCCCCCCTATTTTCCTCCCCCAAAACTAAGGTGTGTCTTATACTCCAGTGCCTCTTATACTCCGAAAAATATGGTATGTATATACAAAAAGAGAAGGTCAAAGAACACGAGGCAGACCCAAAAGAAGATGGAGAAACAACATCAAAGACACACTACAACAGCATCAATTAACAATGGTTGAGGCCACCACAAGAGCAACAACTAGAACTTTGTATCTCCCTGGACACCCGAAAGAGTAAAAGAGGAAGTAAAAAGATTGTTATGCAGTGCTTAGAAAAAGAATATGTTAAAAGAATTACTATGGGTTTTACTCTGTTAAAAATGAATTGGAAACCCTATTGGACATATTATTGCTACAAAACGTTATTGAGTTGAATCTGGAAAGTGAATATGTAAATCATTGTATGATTCTGTGGGCAAGGAACTTTGGGTATAATGTAAAGCTTGAACAATGGGAGAACATGTGAACGAAAGGTTTATAATTTACATTGTATTCTAATTTAAAAGAAAAAAATAAGATGATGTATCACTGGAATTTTACACCAAATGAACTATCAAGAATGTATAAAGGTATTTCAAATGAATGTTGGAAATGCAAATGTAAAGAAGGGACTTTTTATCATTTATGTGATAAAGCAAAGAAATATTGGATTAGGATTCATATCCTAATACAGAAGATTCTCAAAGTGAATATAAAGATAAAACCAGAAACTTTACTAATGGATTTAATGGAAAAAGATTTGGAAAATGTTTTTGGAACGTTGATGTCATATATGTTGACGGCAGCAAGATTACTTTATGCACAAAAATGGAAGGACGTTTTAATCCCCACAATGGATGAATGGTTGCAAAATCTGATAGAATTAGCAGAGATGTCTAAATTGACTCTTCGATAAAAGGAAAAAAAAACACAAGTACTTTTGTTTCTACTTGGAAACCGCTTCTGGACTTTGGGCTTGAGGTGGGGAAAAATGAAACTTTGATTTGGGTTTTACTGATTAGATAGGTCTGTTGATATAGAAATGACTAGTTTATACTATTATATAAAAGTAAAAAGTTGAGGTTCAATGTTATTACTTATTCTACTGCATCAAAGGGAGTTGGAAATCAATGCCGTTTCTTTCTTTTTTCCTTTTTTATTTATTTTATTTATTTTTATTTTATTTATTTTATTTGTCAAAACGTGTACAAGATAACAGGTATGGTATAAACATAAACAAAAGCAAATTAGGTATAGGTAAATTTGGACAATAGGACAGTAGGACAGGGACGGTAGGCATGATGGTGCGCTTATGCACGCCCCTTACAGACCTCTTAGGAATGGGGTGAGGTCGACTGTAGACAGTCTAAGGTTAAAGTTTTTGGGGTTTGGGGAAGAAACCACAGAGTCAGATAGTGCATTCCAGGCATTGATTACTCTGTTGCTGAAGTCGTATTTTCTGCAGTCGAGTTTCGAGCAGTTTACATTGAGTTTGAATCTATTGTGTGCGCTTGTGTTGTTGCAGTTGAAGCTGAAGTAATCATTGACAGGTAGGACATTGTGGCAGATGATTTTATGAACTACATTTAGATCAGATCTACACTTTTCTCTTCCCTATTTCCTCCCTTACTTTTCCTCTTATTTGCTTTTGTATTTTTGTATTTCATATTATAAACTAATAAAAAAGGCAAAGAGGAAAAAGAATTACTAAAGCAATGAAATTAGAGGCATGAGATAAGGGGGGGGAGGAAACAGAGCCAAAAGTCAAGTTTACACCAAATGCCACTCCATGCCTATTAACAGTAGTGGACATCTCTTGCTTCCACCAGGTCCAATCACAACTTCATATATTGCCTTTTGTTCTTGAAATTTCCCCATTTCTCTTTTTTGGGATCTCATCAGCTCCAGTCAACCACAAATGTTTCTGTCATTTCTTTCCTCTTGATTGATTCACTCTTCCTTCAGACTTGCCTCTATTATGATGCAATGAAGTGATAAAGACTGGATTGTTTTGAAGGACTTGAGGTTGTTGAGTGTTGCCTGTAGATAATCAGTGCTGGATAATTGAACTTCATGAAATATTTCTATCTACATACATATTTTCATATTCATACAGTATATTCAAATTATTTGGAAACTGTTACTGATTTAAGCTGATTATACTATTTAGATATGTTCATAGATTTTGTAAGTGTACCATGGAGATTTTAATATTTCTATACATATGTTATTGTTTAGATGTATCATAGATAAATGTTGTTTATAGTGCTACTGCTACTAATATAGTTGATTCATAACACTGAAATCAGAAAGGTTCAAGGTGGTTTGCATTAAAAACTTAGCAAAGCAAACAATACAAATGCAGATGACTCAAAAATTAAATGATACTTTGGGAAACCACAGACACACGCACACACACACACACATACACACACACACACACAAAATCAACCATCCCTCATCATCTGTCATTCAGTGCGATTACAAAACATCATGTTATACTGAGGACATTTTTGTACATCACCATGATTCTGGATAGAGATGGTGATATTCAATAATTATAATAATGTTCAGATGTGGTGTTTCTTTATGACCAGACCACCTCAATGTTCTTCTTTCATGCTGGGCATTCACTTTTGTATTAAGGTCACTTTTATTCAATACCCATTCACTCTTGATCCAACTGATTCTTCTTTTAGCCCATACAATTTTAAGCATCTCATTTCCACTGCTCAATGTTGAACTATGTCCTCAAGGTTTCATTTATTGTCATGCATGCTTAACTTCCCTCATTACATTCAGCAACCAACCTTCACCTACATATTCATGCAAAATATACTATTATTAAAGCCTATTCACTTTGTCCTACTGCAACCTCTAATTCAACAGTAATATAATAATGTTTTTTTTCTCACATTCATACATTTCTCAGTGACCTACAATAAAGTGAAATCATGATTTGAACACCCCATGCTTGCCATAGAGCCAGACTCCTCAGATTTTGCTCATTTCTCCAGTTTTACTCTAAGTACACCTCTGTCCTCATCATACTATTCTCACATCACCCATGATTTTCTTTTCATCGTTTCCCTTTTTGGAGTATAAAATTCACTGCATTCATTTCAGTTCCACTCTTCAACGTATTATTATTATTCCCTTACAAATCTCTAAAATGCTCCTTCCGGCATTCCTGCATTTCAGTTCAATTCCCAATCACTTCATCACGTTCATTCTTAATTGCATTCTGCTGGAGGTTTAGCCCTCTATACTTACTTCCTGAATAATTTGTTATTTCTTTCACAATCACTTTTCTTTTCTTTTGCCTCTTTGAAACTTAACTGTCCTTGCTCTTTTCTTTTTTCTTTTTTTACAAACTTGCAAGGATCTTTTTATCTAAATTATTCAATATATTTCTCTTATCCTCAGTTTTGGAAGCAATTATTCTGTTATATGCATTTGTCTCATCCACAGCCTCTTTCACTTCATTATTCCATTAAGCATCCTTTTCCATATGTCCTGCTAGTATAACTTTACATACTTCTGTGGCACTCGGGAACATTATTTTTGTCAATTTATATCGTCTTTTATTATGTCCCATTACCCATTCATTCTTTTGGGTGATTCAAGTGTCTTCTAATACTTTTTCAAACAGAATTAATACTTTCTCTTTCTTCCGTCATTCTGCTTTTACTCCAGTTTCTTCCTTTTCTTCTATGTTCATTTTCCCATAAGATTTACTTGCACTCCTACATTCAAAATCTCTCATTGCCCTTTTTTTCCTCACTAATTTTCAGTCTTTGATCATAAACTGTCACATCAAGCCATAGGCTTTTAAATTTATGTTCATTTTGTGCATGTGTATGTATTAATAGACTTATGCTTAGCTCATGTATTTGAAACAAACAGCCCTTTTTCTAAAGCCATACTTATCCTAAGAGTCACCATTTTGCATTCATCCTTGGCTCTTTGAAAGGCCCGGTGACTATTTCTGTACTCGCCCTTCTCATTCCCACACATCCATTCATACTACCGGACAGAATATTTTCTCTCTTGAATTGTGCTCATTCAGAATCTGGTACAAGTTTTCCCAGACTGATTCTTTTGTTTCCACCATTTATAACTGTAGCATGCAACACCAACAACCATAGATTCCTGCATTCATATGCACACCATTAACAATCTAGAAGAGATAAAACTAATGTATGCTAACATAATTTTTTAGCATTTTCATTCCTAATGAAATCTACACTTTCACTTCCCTCTGTGTATTTATTCATCATCACTCCACAAAATATTGTAAGCTGCCCAGAGTTACCCTGTGGTAAGTTGGACGGCCAATAGATTTTTTTTTCAAAAAGTTTTTTATTTTTTCCTCCACCACTTTTACATTTCAATGAACCTTAAATCATTACAATAAAATACACAATTTTACATTTATACTCCATCATTTAAAAATCAATATCTTATCCATACGCTTATATCATCAATCATCAGTCTATTCTGCTTTTCTTTCCATTGCACTCCCCCTCTCTACCTCCATCTCCTCCTCCTACTTTCTTACTCCTTCACTCCTCCTTTACTCTCTCTACTCCTTCTCTTCCTCCCCTTCTACTTCCTCTTACACCCTCTTAGCCTTCCCTGAATACTCTTTTATCCTCTTATGTTTAACAGACTGATGATAAAAGTAGATTTGATAAATAAAATCAGAACAGCTTTTAGAGCTAATGTATTTCCACCCCTTCTCTTGCATGTAATAGACACAAAGCAATATTTCTTTAGAGGCCCTGGTTTCTAAATTCCCCTCTGTCCTAGCTCTTCTCCTCTGAGCATACTCTAGTTTCAGGGGTCTCCAACCTTGGCAACTTTAAGACTTGTGGACTTCAACTCCCAGAATTCCTCAGCCAGCTTTCTCAGCAAAGCTGGCTGAGGAATTCTGGGAGTTGAAGTCCACAAGTCTTAAAGTTGCCAAGGTTGGAGACCCCTGCTCTAGTTTGTCAATGTTTATTTTAAAATGTGAGTATAGAACAAGTTGAACTCCTCCAGCTGTACAGAACAGAGATCTGAACTCCATGTATCTGTTAATGTGGTCTAAGATTGCATTTGTTCTTAGGGCTTGTTACTATCATTTCTCATTTGTTTCTCCCTGCATTTTCCTTTGCCTCCATGCTCTTCCTATGCAACATGCAGATAATTCCCCCGAGAAGATGTACCTTCGATCACATTTTGTTCTACTACAAGGATCAAGATAAATTGAAACTCAAGCAAAGGATGGAAAAAAGAAACAAATTCTGCATTTTGAAACATGGAGAGGCAGACAAAATGCTCTGTAAACCTTAGAGAGGAATACTTAGGGATGAGCAAAACCAAGGCAAGGAAACTTCAGAAATTCATCACTTGAAAAATGCATATTCAAAATTTGTTGTAGCCATACAGATACAACACCCAAGTTGGCTGCTACCCAGGACATTTAATCTAATAGAACTCGTGATTCTGTGTTTGGGGAGTAATTCTTTCAGGTTCGTGGACAGCCCTCAGTCTAGACGGCAGCAATCTTGTCTCCAGGAAAGTAGTATTGACTTAGGGTGTTTGACCTCTAGGGGACTTGTCATCTTCTATCAAAGAAAGTGTTTGTTTAATCCAGGATCTTGTGTCTGGAAAAGACTGGTTTTGTCATTTCAAGGAAATGAGAGGGGAGGGAGGGAGGGAGGGGGAGAGAGAACACAGGAGTCCCATTCACAGATCCTTGAAGGAAAAGTGACTTGATAGCTTTACACATCCTCCTTCATAGCTACCATCCTGATTCTTTTGCATATGACTAAGCAAAGAGAAATCACCCTACAGACTGCACTTTAAAAATGCAGCAGGGATTAATCTGAGCCCTTTTGAGTCATGGAGAAATACCTGGTATGTCTCCCATACCACCATTTCCCAGTAATGTAGGCTATGCAAAGAGCTAGGACGTCTTTCTCCTTTCACTTTCACTGGGGATTAGCCCATGAGCCAGATGCAAAACTCTAGACCCGGGATGGCGAACCTATGGCACGCGTGCCACAAGTGGCACGCAGAGCCATATCGGTGGGCACGTGAGTTCAGGTCCAGCACGCGCATGCTGATTTTCGGGCCTTCTGGGCCCACTGGGAGTCAGGAAACAGCCTGTTTCCAGCCTCCATAGAGGGTGGGGAAGGCCCGTTTTTTGTTCTCCCCAAGCTCCAGAGCCTTTCTGGGATCCTGGGGATGGTGAAACCGGCCTTCCCCACCCCCCAGAGGCCCTCCGGAGGCCAGAAGTGGCCCATTTCCCAACTTGAAACAGGCTATTTCTGGCCTCCGGAGGGCCTCCGGGGGTGGGGAAGGCCGTTTTCACCATCCCCAGGCTCCTAGAAAGGCTCTGAAGCCTGGGGAGAGCAAAAAAAACGGAACTTCCGGTTCAACAGAAATTGGCAAATGGAACATTTCCAGCCTCTGGAGGGCCTCCAGGGGTGTGTGGGGAAGGCCGTTTTCACCCTCCCCAGGCTCCTAGAAAGGCTCTGAAGCCTGGGGAGAGCGAAAAATGGGTGTGCCATCGCATGCCGGGAGCGGGGGGGGTCACACACACACATGCGTGAGGTGCGCATGCATGGAATTATGGGTGTGGGTACATACGTGCATGACACCCCGCGCTCACCCTTTTGGCACGTGAACCAAAAAAGGTTTGCCATCACTGCTCTAGACTGCTATCTCTTGCCTAGATGTGATTCTGGAGCACCTGCCTCATGGTTGTTGGGGAAAGGATGCTAGCAATTTGATATCTTTCCTTTTCAGTGTGGTAAAGGGATGTTTGCTGCTTCAGAATAGCTTTGGTGTCTATCTACCTCCTGACTCTTTACAATGTGTCTCCCCTCGTTCCCATTCCAATCCCTGCAACAATATGCAATCATAGCAAAGTACCTGAATGTAAAATTACTGGCAGGTTAGCTTTTCATCATCACCGCTGGTGATAGGTTTTTAACAGAAGAAAGGTGACTTGGTGGCTTGATAGCTACTTCCTTATGATACTTCCTTATAACACTCAGATACTTTAGCAAATGGGCAGACAAATGTGTCAAGGTTCTAGTAACAGCCTGGGTTGGAGACAGTTAATCCCAAGAATAAATTTCTCAGAGCTCTAGTTAGTAAAATGTATTAATTACTTTGTAGTCCTAGACCACTCACTTTTGAATGGCAGCCATTCCAAGACCAAATGCAGTCCTCAGCATACAAATCATTGCACACCTCTTCTCTAATATTGTTGTGAAATGAAAGCATTAGGCTGAGTTCTTGCGAAAAGAAATAAGCTGTGAATAAATTTATTTATTTATTTATTTATTTATTTATTTATTTATTTGTTTGTTTGTTTGTTTGTTTGTTTGTTTATTTATTTATTTATTTATTTATTTATTTATTTATTTATTTATTTATTTATTTATTTATTTATTTATTTTGCAATTCTTATATGCCGCCCTACTCCCAGAGGGACTCAGGGTGGCGTACAGCATATACAAGAACAGCAATAATATAATTAAAAATGAGAACATAAAAAACAATTTTTAAAAATAGGAAAAAAAACCCAACAAACACCATTCATACCAAGGGGGAGATTGAGATGTTAAATGGTCTCTCACCCTGCCTGCAGGAAGAGCCATGTCTTAATGGCTTTCCGGAAGACCAGTAAGGTAGGAATAGTTCGGATCTCTGGGGTAGTTGGTTCCAGAGAGCCGGAGCCCCCACAGAGAAGGCTCTCCCCCTTGGTCCTGCCAACCGACATTGTTTGGCTGATGGGACCTAGAGGAGACCGACTCTGTAGGACCTAACTGGTCATAGGGATGTATGAGGTAGGATATGGTCCCGGAGGTAACCTGGTCCTAAGCCATGTAGGGCTTTAAAGATGATAATCAACACCTTGAATTGCACCCGGAGACCAATGGGCAGCCAATGCAGCTGGTGGAGTATAGGTGTTATGTGGGTGTATCTGGTGGCACCCACCACAGCATGCGCAGCCGCATTTTGCACCAGTTGCAGTCTGGTAGAGCATGTTGCAGTAGTCCAAATGAGAGGTGACAAGGGCATAAGTGACCATGAGTAGAGCCTCCTCCTCCAAATATGGTCGCAATTGGTGCACCAGGCGAACCTGTGCAAAGGCACCCCTAGCCACAGCCATAAGATGTTGGTCTAATTTTAGCTGTGGATCTAGGAGCACCCCCAAATTGCGAACCCGGTCAGAGGGAGATAATTTATCTCCCCCGAAGACCAAGGAGGGACAATTGGTGTAGTCCTTAGGAGGCAACATCCATAGCCACTCAGTCTTGTCAGGGTTGAGCTTGAGCCTGTTCCTTCCCATCCAGATCCTAACATCGTCCAGGCAGTGGCACATCACATCCACTGCCTCCCTGAATTGCGACGGGGTGGAAATGTACAGTTGGTTGTCATCAGCGAGTTGAAAACTCACCCCATGTTGAGAATGATCTCCCCCAACGGTTTCATGTAAATGTTAAACAGGATGGTCGAGAGGACCGAATCCTGAGGGACCCCACAGGTCAGGAGTCTAGGAGACGATCTCTGCCTTCCTGTCAACACTGACTGCAACTTATCGGCGAGGTAGGAGGTGAACCACCACAAAACGGTGCCTCCCACTCCCAGCCTGCCGAGTCGGTGCAGAAGGATACCATGGTCGATGGTATCGAAAGCCGCTGAGAGGTCAGTAGCACCAGGATGGAGGAGTGACCCCCATCCCAGGCTCGCCAGAGATCATCCATCAGGGGGACCAAGGCAGCTTCTGTGCTGTAGCTGCGCCTGAAACCTGATTGAAAGGAATCCAGATAATCAGTTTCCTCCAATAGCCATAGAAGTTGGAGAGCCACCACCTTCTCAACAACTTTACCCAAAAAAGGTAAGTTGGAGACGGGATGAAAGTTTTTCAAGTCTGCTGGGTCCAGGGAAGGCCTCTTAAGAAGGGGTCTCACCACCACAACCTTTAAGGGCTGCGGTACGGATCCCTCCCCAAGAGAAGCGTTGATCGCAGCCTGGATCTAGCTACGTGAAACCTCCCTGCTGTCCGAAACCAGCCAGGAGGGACATGGGTCCAATAAATAGGTGGAAGAGCTCATCGCTCCCACAGCCTTGTCCACATCATCAGGAGTAACTGGCTCAAACTCGTCCCATAAAACCGGACTAAGACTGGCCCTGTCCAGCCGGAGTCCAGGTTCGACCGGATCTGAGCAACTTTATCCGTCAGAAACTGTGCAAATTCCTCAGCTCTGCCCTGGAAGTGTTCCTCGCTACCCCCTTTTGCTAGGAGGCAGCGGATCACCCTAAACAAGGTGGCTGGGCGAGAGTCTGCAGATGCAATAAGAGCGGGAAAATGTAAATGTTTTGCCACCCTTATCGCCACTAAATAAGACTTAATAAAAGTTCTTAGTAGTGTTCAGTCCGATTCAGCCTTACTGGCTCTCCAGTGTCACTCCAGATGTCTCTTGTGGCGTTTCATCTCCCGGACCTCCTCAGTAAACCAAGGGGCTTTCCGGGATCCACTGCCATGGAGAGGTCACAAAGGCGCAATCCGATCTAGAGCCCCCGATGCCGCGTGATTACACACAACTTAACAAATTGGCCAAGTTGTGCAAACATTGCTTAAAATCACATTCCCCCCCCTATACCTGGTCTGCCTTTCTCTTCAAAGACAACCAGACAGATGCAGAAGATTATAAAGGAATTCTCTGATGGGCAATGAAAGAACAATCCATTTTAATTTTTTTATTTTTAAATGGGCTTCAGAGCTTTTATCAGCAAAGCCTTACGTCCATTAGAAAACAAATTAAGTAATTCTACAGGCAGCATAAGTGCAATTTCCATGCCAGAATTAATACTGACTCTGATGCTTAAGGTTCCTTCCCTCATCATCTTACACTAGAGGATGGCAGCTACTTTTTGTTCCTTGAGGGGGGAGCTTGGGAGGATTAATTTTTTATTTTATTTTTTATTTTATTTTATTGGTAATATACATAGATATAACATTGTTTATATACATAAGATGGGTTCTGATAAGAGGGAGCATTAGGACAGGGACGGTAGGCACGCTGGTGCACTTATGCATGCCCCTTACTGACCTCTTAGGAATCGGGTGAGGTCAACAGTGGACAGTCTTAGGGTAACGTTTTGGGGGTTTGGTGACAAAATCACAGTCAGGTAGTGAGTTCCAGGCATTTACCACTCTGTTGCTAAAGTCGTATTTTCTACAGTCACGTTTGGAGCGGTTCACTTTGAGTGAATCAGCACCAGTGCTTTGTGGAGGTCCTGAAGTAGAAGTTACAAATCAGGGTGGCTGGAAAGGAGCTTGTGAAATGACAAATGTGAGCCGAAGTCCTTGATTCAGGAGATAGAATTGGGGCATCTGCATGTAATGTCCCTTTATGAGCCTTGGGGTGCAACAAGGGACATCCATCCTCAGGCTGGGCTAAGTAGGGAATTCAAGTGTATTGAGATGAGTGCAAACAATTTTGAAATCCAAACCAGAGGCAGAAAGCTGTGAAAGCAGGGATCCATTTCCTGACCAGAAGGCAAGGCAGTTTTGATGTAATTAATGGGGATATTTTAATTGGATCTGTGCAAAGATTTGATTCAGTGATTTCCCAATTGAAATAACGTTCCAAATTGAATTGTCGTATCAAACTGTCTGCCTCCAAATCCATTTGGTTGATTTGAATCAATTGGATGATTTGATAGCATTTGGGAAGACAGCATGGGTAACAATGTAGGAGCTCTTCCTTCCACGTGGGCTGGTTAGATGGTGTGATGAGGTCTCTGATAGTACATATCCAGTTGGCCAGTGAGTTTTATCACCTCTTTCAAAACAATGCCTATCAAGATCTTTGGCAGGAGGATGTGCCTTGACTTTTTTTTGTTTCTGCTTTGTGCTTTTTCTTTGTTTTCTGTTCAAATTCACTTGCTCAGGTAACAGCATTTTCGGAGCAGGACCGAGATAAAGGACCTATCTATGTACTCTTTTTTTGCTTCATCATGTTCAGCAGTTTGTTCTTCTATGTGATTCTCTCTACTTTTCTCCAAATGCATATATTATTAATCCTTTTGTTTGTCTGATCTAGTGCCCTGTTGGTCTCAGGATGATTGTGTAAGCTGCCTCAGGTCCTTTTTCTTTCCTTTTTCTTTCCTTTTAAGTTTTTCTCTATCCCTTCCAAATTTAACCCCTCCTCCCCAAATTCCTCTATTCTCTGCTGCTGTTTCTGCTTTGACTTTTTTGCAAGAGAATCTGAGAATGAGATTAGATGGTTGTGTGTAGACTACGACTGATTTCTTGACATTGTCACGTGTCCTGTTCAGTATGCATGAACTTTGGACAATATATTAAGTTTAATAAACTTTAATAAACTTAAGAGCCGCGGTGGCACAGTGGTTAGAATCAGGGGTGGTTTCTGGTTTTCTTCACTGCCGGTTCACTCATTGATGCGCTGCGTGGGCACACGTGCATGCGCAGTGCTAAAAAACCAGCTTCTGCGCATGCGCAGAAGCAAAACACAAAATGGCGGCGCATACGGCGCCGCCGAGAGAGCCTGTTCGGGGGTGTAGCAGGCCTGGGTCGCTGCCGGTTCCAGCGACCCAGGCCGCCAAGTTACTACCGGTTCCATAGAACCGGTCTGAATTGGGAGGAACCCACTTCAGGTTAGAATGCAGTACTGCAGGCTACTTCTTCTGATCACCGGCTGCCAACAGTTTGGCAGTTCAGGATTCACCGGCTCAAGGTTGACTCAGCCTTCCATCCTTCCGAGGTCAGTAAAAATGATTGTTGGGGCAATATGCTGACTCTGTAAAACCACTTAGAGAGGGCTCTAAAGCAATGTGAAGTGGCATATAAGTCTAAGTGCTATTGCTATTATTATAAAATTAATTGTGACAATGATTATAGCGCAGATTCACACATGGAAGAACAAAACTGGTGGTGGCAGGCAGATGCATGCCGCACAAGCTGAGTTGCTGTATTGCATTCCTTCTTGTGAAAGAGGTACTGGGGTGGCAGATGTGGAGGAGATAAGGAAGAGGAACTAGCCTAGCAATTTGTCCACTCTCCTGCAACATTCAGAAGAATCAAGGAGCTTTCTCTACAGAAGGACAATTGGACTTATGGATAAAGAATCCCTTTGTCAAAACTCAGTCATCTTATCGCCTCTTCACCTTTGAGTTCTCCTTCATCAGTGGGCAAGAGCATCATTCATTTTTCTTTGTGTGTGGCTTACAATGGAACTGAAGGTATGGAGAAACGAGACAGGAACCTCGAAGCATTAAATCACTCTGAGCAAGCTGAAAATGATCCAGATTCTGGGGAATCTGTAATCACTGCATGCATAGGATCAGCCAAGTCAAAATTGTGGGGCATTTGGCAACCAGATAATTGATTTCACGTTTAAGGAGACAGCCATAGGCAGGAAGCAATGTGAGAAAGGCAGAGAAAATGCCTTCTATTGAAATATACTTTTCATCTGTTTAAGTCAGCATTATCTACACCAATTGATAAAAACTCTGCAGGGATTCAGAAACAATTCTTTCTACTTCTATCTGGAGATAAGAGGGCTTAAGCAAAGATCCTTTTGTGAATGCAAGAGCATTCTTTCTAGCATGGGGGCATAATGATGTAATATTGCTACTGGCATAATTTGATTTATTTGATAACATTCAATTCATTTGATGATTTACACTAAAAAATAAAAAAAAGACCAAGAGCCTCCATCTCTCATTCCTGAGCAAACTACTAAGATGAGGCAAACCACTTTGCAGAACTGGAGAGCTATTTCAGGCAAAGCTAGAAGTCCTCCGACCAAGACACAAGGGGTGATTCAGAAGATGCAGGGGATATTGATATTATACAACCATCCCTTTCTGGTGACACATAAATGGTTTTGTCGGCTAATGGAGCCAATGGCTCCAGAATACGCCATATGCCTTCACATATTCCCACCCTGCTGGCCTTCCGTAAAGCCATTAAAACATGGCTCTTTCGGCAGGCGGGGTGATATTGAGATCAACCCCCTATGTATGAATGTTGGTTTGTCTTTAACTTTTGTAACTTTTTTTTATTAAATAATCTTTATTCGGTTTTTAAACTTTAAAAAAAACATACATAATAACACACAACATCAAAGAGAAAAAAGAAAAAAGAAAACATTAAGAAAAGGGGGAAAAAGGAAAAAAGGAAAAAAATACAAACACTAATACACAAAAAACGGCATTTCATTTTAACAGCTATACCTTTGTGTAACTAAATCCAGTTTTGCAATCTTACTACATTGGTTGCTTTTAACCTTTATCCCTTTTACTATTTAGTTCAAACTAATCTAAAACGTATTTATACATATTTACATTATTTTTCATATTTATATCCTCGAATTATGTGCATCGATAATAATCATTTTTATTGTTATGAAGGAGATGGTAAGGAAAGATTTTTCGGATCAAGTCTTCTTCTGTGTCCATAATTTTAAATTTTTATTTGATTGTAACCAGGAATACCATTTTGCCCATATTTCATAGAAATCAGAGTTGTCTTTTTGATGAATGTCCATCGTTAACTTGCTCATTTCTGAGCATTCTAAAATTTTCCTAATTATCATATTTGAGGAGGGAATAATATCAGATTTCCAATTTTGGGCATATAATAGTCTAGCTGCGGTTGTTATTTGCAAAATTAAATATCTTTCTTCTTTAGTAAATTTGCTCCGGAAGATCCCCAGTAAGAACATTTCTGGTTTTAATTCCATTTTCACATTTAAAATCTGTTCCAACCAAGATCTAATCTTTTTCCAAAATACTTGAACCTTGGGGCACGACCACCACATGTGGTAGTAGCTCCCTGTTTCCTTTTTACACTTCCAACATTTAGGTGATAGCGATGGAAACATCTTTGCCAAGCGATCTGGGGAAAGGTGCCAACGGTATAACTTTTGTAACTTTTTAAGTCCTACGGGAGTTGGGCGGCCTATAAGAACTATTAATAAAATAAAATAAATATACTGTACTTAGCTATACAAGATATAAATTGCTAGTTTACTTCTCCTTCTGGAATATAAATGAAGGCTGACATTATGCTTGACCCAGACGTGTATTCAATATATTTTTAATATATTCTTGCTAGGTTAAAACTTTTTTTAAAAAAAAATTGCACCCCCATCGGGCTAAGTTAAGTCTCAGCATTCTGAGTGACAGGGCAGAAGGCTAACATGAACGATATCTTTACAAATGGGTGAGTGTGTGGCCTTTATGATTAGAGTTCAGGGCTATTAATGGATATTATTTGCAAATAAACTGCTAAAGTTTTATTTCATAATTACATAACAGAACCATGTCTCTCTAAAAGTGAAGCGAGCAGGCTAACATTGCCCCAGAAAATTCATTTATTTTCTCAGTTGTCAACCTCTTTAATCTGACAACAAAGTTTAACTTCTTTCTTTTGTATGAAAATGGAACATTATATTTTCTCTGTCTTATATTTGCTAAGACAATTTATAATTCAACTCAGCTCTCTGAATGTGGGTTCAAGGCTAATTAGCTCAGTATACATTCTTTGCTTTGGGAAGTTTTTAATCCCTCAGCCGTGAATAAATGAATTACCTATAGACCAGGGGCGGGTTGCTCACTTACATTGCTACCAGCACACTGTGCGTGCATCACCACATTACGCACGCATGCCCCCTCACATGATTTTGCTTCCGCACATGCGCGGAAGCAAAATTGCACCGAAATCTTGCTAGGGGATGCGCGCATGTGCACGATTTTGGCAATTGTTTGCTTTTGCGCATGCGGAAAAGCAAAATCTCACTGAAATCTCGTGCGTGCGCGCATCCCCTTGCAAGATTTCAGCATGATTTTGCTTCCGCGCATGCGCAGAAGCAAAAAATCACCCAAAAAAAACACAAAAAAAGATGGTGGCTCCGAGGCATTGTCAACTGACCGCACCGGGTCGGTAGCCTCTTGATGATGTCACCAGCCTGCCGCTACCGGTGCGATAGAGTGGACCGCACCGGTAGGAACCTACCACTGCTATAGACCAGCTATCACCTATAACTATTGGCCCAAACATTTATTTCTTTTAAGTTTAGAGGAATATGTTATAGATATTACTTTATGTCAGCTTGATTCTTTGTGGCCGGCTTCAGTCAGTCAGTTTCATCTATAGCCCACACTTATCTCTACCTGGCTCCACTACTCAATCTTTATATATTCCCAGTAATAAGACAAGTTTACTGGTCTTTTGACCACAAGAGTCCAGTATATGTGTGCATATATTGAGAGCCAGCTTGGTCTAATGGTTAAGGCATCAGGCTAGGAAACAAGAGAGATGGTGAGTTCTAATCCCACCTTAGCTATTAAAATCAACTGGGTGACTTTGGGCCAATCACTCTCTCTCAGCCCAACTCACCTGACAAGGTTGTTGTTGTAGGGAAAGTAGGAGGAGGAGGAGGAAGAAGAAGAAGTATTAGATATGTTCTTTACTTTAAGTTATTTATTAAAAAAAATAAAGTGGGATATAAATTGAATATATCATGTCTTCTCCACCACTGCCTGCCCAAGCCTTCTAGCCTTTGTTTATTCTTCACTTTGTTTAGTCTTTTAACTCTTGTTTACTATGCCAGCACATACTTGCCAGTTCCATAACCTGGCACCTTTTTGTGATACCAATTGACACTTGTGCCAGGTCCTGACTTTTGCCAGTTCTGTTGCCTATCACTGCCTTCCTGACCACATGCTTTCCAGTTCCACCGGATACTGTCTTTCAACTGATTGATTGGCACTTTCTATCTTCTGTCAGCTCCATGGCCTGCCTACCCACCTGCTCTGCCTGGCACAATCTCTCAACTCCGAATGAATGGCACTTTCCATCTCTGCATTGGATTGAATGGAATCCATTGGAAACCTTGCCAGCAAGCATCTCTAAGATACAGATATTTAAAATAAGGTTAATGAGGCATCCTTCAAATTATTAGCATGTAATATAATCAATCATCCATAACCTGAAATGTTTATATCAAACTAAGATTTCTCAGTGGTTACCTTTTGGGGTCATTTGGGGAAAAAAGTAAGTTTGGTAGCTAAGAAAACAAGTGGCCTTAGAAACGAAGAATGGAGTAATATTTTGTTTTTAAAAATTTTTGGTAATGGAAACCAATAAGTCAATTACCACACAGTCCCTGGAACTTATCACATTGGCTTGGTGCAGCTTTTAAATTTAACATTGAGTGAATGGGTACACAAACCTAACAGTAGGCTTTTCCTCTTACATTGCTGAAAAATTATGGAGCAGATTATGAATGAGAGTTGCCAACAAATGAATATTACTTTCTTCTTTTCATGATAGTTAGTTAAAAGGGTTTTGTCTTTTCAGTTTTCATTGTTGATTAAAATGCTGATTAAAATTTCTTTTCTTAGTTTGAACTTAATCTCAAAGTCATATTAAAAAATGAAATTAGTTGTGTTTTGGTGCCAACACAACTGGCAATGTAATTAAACTCTCCATGGTGTCTATGTCTTAAATCAAACTTTGCTGGCAAACCGCAGTCCTAGGACACTTGTCATTGGACATCCAAGAACTGAGGTACATTCCCAGGAGAGACAGGGCTTCCCAACCATATCAATCTGTCTAATATCCACAAAACTGTGGCTTTCACAGAGTATACCATTACAGTCAGGGGCGGGTTCCTAATTTTTTTACTACCACTCTGTGGGTGTGGCTTATTTTGTGGGTGTGGCTTGTCAGCCATGTGACCGGGTGGGCGTGGCTTCTCGGACTGCTGAAGGGAGGGGAACTGAGATAGGTCCTGCTGCCCATTCCCCCTCCCCTCAGCAGCTCGAGAAGCCTCAAACGTGCAAAAATGCCTAGGATCATCACCGCATGTTCGTGGCTTCTCAGACTGCTGAAGGGAGGGGAGCTGAGATAGCTCCTGCCGCCAGTTCTTTCAGCGTCTCATGTGCTCCCTCAGCCATCCTCCCCTGCTGGGACTCACTGTGGTGTAGGAAGGCAGTGCATGCGCAGTGCCGGAAGCTCGGCTTCTGGGCATGCGCAGAAGAACATTTAAAAAAAAATTAATTTTTTTTTAAAAAAATGGCGGTGCCCAGGCACCAGCAACCGTCCGCACCGGTACTGTGATGTCACCAGCGGGCCTCTACCGGTGCTATAGAGTGGACTGCACTGGTAGGAACCCACCACTGATTACAGTACTATACAACAGTAAGTTAATTGTCAATGTCAATTATCAACTTTCAATTATCAATCCACATTAAGCCTAACCCACAACAGACACAAAGACAGTCCCCCCCCCACATGCTTATCACTCTGCTAAACAACTAATTCCCACAACACTGTCTTATGCCCTGGGATGTCAAACCACTTAGTAGGGCTGTATTACTATTACAATTATTCTTCTCATCTTTCCTATTGCCTATTTCCTTAGCTTCTTATGACTATAACTTTCTTGTTTGTATCTCCTGATTTAATTGCTTTTATTTAGTATTCTATTATGATTTATGTTGATTGATTATTTAGTATCCCATGACTATCACTGAGTGTTGTATTTTATGATTATGATCATGATTTATCACTTATTGCTTGTATACTGAGAGCTTATGCACCGGAGACAAATTTCTTGTGTGTCCAATCACACTTGGCCAATAAAAAGAAAATAATTCTATATGTTGTGGGTTTCTGTGTTTGCTAGCCACCCAGAATCATTTGTATGAGATGAGCAGCTATAGTATATAAATCAAATAAATAAATACATAAATAAAACTTAACGCAGCAACAACTTGCTACTTGTCCAAGCAAAAGCTGATACCCCAGTATCTGAAGCTATTTGCCAACCTATCTGGCATTCCCACAAAACCTAAGGCTCATACGGTTTAAAAATAAGTCACATTGCAAGAAGAACTCAGAGGAAATTCTTCAGTTTTGAGCCAAGCTTGGCAACCTGGAAAAGCATGGGAAGAAAAGTACCGTATTTTTTCGGAGTATAAGACGCACCGAAGTATAGGACGCACCTAGATTTTAGAGGTGGAAAACAAGGAAAAAAGTATTCTGAACCAAATGGTGTAGTAATATATTATTTAATAAATACCAGTGTAGCAGAATACTTTTTACAACCATGTATACTTTTTACAACCATGTATACTTTTTACAAACTTCAAACTTGACAGCTTTAAGCTTCAACTCCCAAAATTCCTCCTCCAGTCATGCTAGCTCAGGAATGGGAGTTGCCAAGTTTGAAGACTCTTGCACCCTTAACCCCTAACCCAGGGGTCTTCAAACTTGATAGCTTTAAGACTAGTGGACTTCAACTCTCAGAATTCCTCCTTCAGTCATACTAGATGGAGTAATTAGAAGGCAAAAACACCCCAGTTTTTGCAAAAAATGGCCCATTTTTTGCTCGTTTTTTTGCAAAATCAGGGCATGCAGAGGGTTTGGGAAGCCTGCAGAGCACTCCTAGGGGGTGGGGGAAGGCAAAAACGCCCCAATTTTTGCAAAAAATGGCCCATTTTTCACTCTTTTTTGCAAAATCAGGGCATGCAGAGGGTTTGGGAAGCCTGCAGAGCACTCCTAGGGGGTGGGGGAAGGCAAAAACTCCCCTATTTTTGCAAAAATGGCCCATTTTTTGCAAAAATAGGATGCAGGGGCGGGGTTTCGGGAGGCCAAAAATGGCTGTATTCGGTGTATAAGATGCACCGACATTTCCACCCTCTTTTGGGGGGCAAAAAGGTGCATCTTATACTCTGAAAAATACGGAAACTATTTTTAATGTACAAGGGTGAGGGATGTTATATTGACTTTAGATATTTTCTCAGTACAATTTCAGTACAATTTCTATATATGGTAAGTTGTTTTGAGCTATATAGTTCTAAGGCCATCTAGGGTCATATACTGGACATCTGGATTTTTGCAGTCCAGATATGTGGGTCTAATTCCAAATATCTCTGGAGAGGGGGGAGAGGGAGAGGGAGAGGGAGAGGGAGAGGGAGAGAGAGAGAGAGAGAGAGAGAGAGAGAGAGAGAGAGAGAGAGAGAGATCACAAAATTTAACATAGTAAATCCCTGAAGGTATCTAGCTGTAACATGGCTGAGTTAATGTCCACTAAAAGGTCTACCATTCCTGCTATTTTCATCACATATTGAGAAAGCAGCTGCGGGTGTTTTAACATTTCCCATCATAGCCTATGATTGATTTTTGTTTCTTTTCCAGTAAAAGCATAAACCTTCAGGTAACACATTTTGTCTCTCTCAATCTTGAAGTGCAAAACTGAATTGCATCGTGATATCCCTGAATCTCAAACCTCCTATCTCAATCAGATGAGGAGACATTTGCACTGGCTTAGTTTGAATGTGGTTGAAGTAGGCTATAATCAAGCAATTAGCAGCTATGACCCTAATGTTTAATTGTAGTTAAGAAGACTTACTCAGTTGACTTGTTCATGACATCACACGTGCACTTTTATAGTCTCTTTTTAAATCCTTTTGAATCTGCAATCAAGAACCTATCATCATCTTCACCTGTCTCCTTTGCTTACATATATTACGTACCAAGCCAATTCCATAACTGTTGAATGCTGATGATATGTTATCTGACAAAAGCAATTATGCTAATTTTTGCTGGCATGTTTTCAGTAAGAAGAGAGGAATGATGCTTCCAAACCCCCCAAAACATTTATCCGTTTTATCTAGGGTACGATGTTACTGAATATAGAAACATGGATCACCTAATTTTGAAAAATTTGAGAAGGTAACAATATTGCTAATGAAAGTAAATTCTAGTGATGCTTTTGTGCACTTGCTTCATTCTTTTTCCAAATATGGAGATTGCCATTGTCATGATACACCTCTGCAGTGGACCCTGCATTTATTACCATGGTTTTGAGTTCAACCTGGTTTGAAGTCCCATATGGAAGCTGTTCCCTAACAAAACTCATTTGTGACTCTTAGCAAGAGGTGAAGCAATGACAGACAATTGTGGCCCATATCTTATGGAAGAGCCGCCCCCTTAAGATCATCAGCACTGATGGTCTTCCATAAGTTCATAAAAACTGGGTTGTTCCAGAAAGCATTTGGGGAATGAGTGGATTCAACCCATACTTTTTTACTACAGAAATATAGTCTTTGTTGGGCTTAAACTTTTTTTTTTACTTTGTGAATAATCAGGTGCCCATATAAATTCTGATGCTAAACAGATAAGCAAAAAGAGAAAATTAATACCAACGTGTCACAGGGGCTGTAGCCACTGCAGGAGAGATTCTGGAAATGGTAATGACACCATGGAGAGCAAAGTTAGATTGTTAGGAAGAATGAAAGACTACTTACATTGTAAGAGGCAAGAGGCAAGTTTGCTACCTTCTGCGCCACACAGCTTAGGAGGCAGCAGAACATCCTTAGAAGCAACAGCAGGAAGATACTAGAATAACTAGTAAAGATACTCAGCTGCCGGTCTCACTTTGAAAGAGGCCAACTTTCCATAGACTTTCCATCAAATGTCTGTATTCAATGGGTTATAGGGCCACCCAACTCAAACAGTTTGACTCTGAGAAGCACACAACAACAACAACAACAAAACAATCAAACAATGAATCAAAAGAACCACATAAACGTTAATCTCATACCCACCATATAACAAACCAAATCAAAATCAAAACAAACACAGATAATGAGACAACCAGACTCTTCCTACAAAATGAAATTGTTGGCTTCTATCCAATTCACCTTACCTATATTCACAAGCCACAAAGAGAAGGTTTGCACAAATGCGGGAATCACAGAAATATTGTTGTGGCTTCATAACTACTGTGACAATGTTCCTTGGTTCGATCTTCTCAGGGCTTTAATCCAGGTCACTATAATGTGAGTTTCTCCAACCAGATTACCTTTCAGTGATCCAGGGGTGGGTTCTTCCCAGTTCGGACTGGCTCGCCCGAACTGGTAGTGATCCGCTGGTGACGTCACTGTTAGCGCCGTTCTGTGCATGCCGCCATCTTTTTTTATTTTGTGCGAATTTTCCCCTTCTGCAGCTTGAAAAAGGGCCCTCCCGCCTGCCCGCGGGTGAATTCTGACCTTTATTTCTTCACCCGAAACACAGCTGATGAGCTCCTCAGCTGTGTTTTGGGGTCATTCCTGCTTCTGAGCATGCGCGGAAGTCAAATCACGTGTGGGGACGCATGCGTGCATGCGAGCAAAGTGAGAGCGCATGCGCAAAACATCGCAATGCGAACCTGTGGTGAAGGTAAGTGGAACCCACCCCTGCAGTGATCCCCCATCAGCAACTATAATTTTTGTCACTTCCCTCTGCCCTATTGTCCCTGAGAATCTATTCTGACCATTTGTTTTCCTAAAAGTGTTTTGTGTGTGTGTGTCTAAATGAAATCTGGTTATCTGCTCCTGCATGTTTTTCTCACTCTCTAAACTGCACCACTTTGAATTTGATTTAATCTACAGACCAGAACTCAGATGATTGTTGGACTCATATATTTAAACAATCCTCATTGTTAATGATAGCCATTTCCATGGTTCTTAAACATAATACAATATAATAATTCAACAAAGTGTTTTAGGGACCTATCTACTTTGGCTGAAAACATAATAGTAATAATTATCTAGATTTGTATGCAAGGTGGTATGCATATCCCACTGATAATACCTCTTAAGATGACTGAGATTGATAATCTTACTGAATTTATGGAAAAAATAACCCTACAGTCACGTCAATACTTACCCTAAAAGCCAGAAAGAAAGAAAATTATTACAGGAATATAGATGCATGTAAGAAGCCAGTTTTATGTTGTTACATAATAGTATTATCATTGAGCTAGGTAGCCTGATATTATCGATTGGTCATCACTGACTCATAAAAGATCACAGTCATAATTGTTTCTTGATATCCATTTTAAACTGAAAGTGGCAGGAATGAAAGTTAGATTCTGTATGCACTCAGTCAAATCTCCACACTATATTTCCAGTGGAAACATGGAAGTCTGTTCTTTAGCAGATGCCAGAATGATTCAGCTGCATAGAATTCCATACTGGAGAATTCCTCAGAATATGACAATCAGTTTTATCGCTGCTACCAAAGCATAGATGAATCCTCTCTTGACTACAGACTGTTTGGCAATGTTAACAGCAGTGCCCATCATAATGATAGTGCACAGAGGCCCATTTACATGTTTGCAAACCAACACCTGATAGCAACGTATGCATTTGTGTGATGATATTCCATTTGTTGTCATTTGCCTTTTCTTGGCCTCCTGCAGATGCCCATGGCGATTTCCCTGCCCCATTCTTTAAAATGTCATCTATTTGGAAACGCTTTTGAATGCACACTGAACATGGCAGAAGATATTGACTAATATGTGGGATCAAAAATGTGGAGGGGGGGGGTCCATTTAGGCAAATCCTATCTGAACAGTAAAAATCCAGACAACCAGAAAATGGCAGCAAAGAATAACATATATACTGTGTGTATATATGTATGTATGTGTATGTATGTATGTATGTATGTATGTATGTATGTATGTATGTATGTATGTATGTATGTATGTATGTATATATATATTTGCTGTCATCTTTGTGGTCTTGTGGTCTTCCAAACTCTTGCAGTCCATGTATTATATGCCTAGATAATTTAAAATCTCATTAGTTGATTCTTTCTAAAGGTTCTCCAGTAAAAATTAATTATGGTAGGCTGCCACCAGTCAGGCTGAACCAACACTTCCTTTCTACAGTATTTAGCTGTGAGTTCTTAATTCCTCTGCCAAGGATTTTTTCCCTTTAGCCTGGCTCTAAGAAAGATAGAAAAGACGGCGCTTTATATCTTCCTGCCCAAGGCTCAGAAATACAAAATTTAATAAAGTTTATGCCAGTTGTGAAACAGAAGAGACAGCTGTGCAACAGTGCAATCATGCATACAGGAAATATTTTAATGACACTTTTTTCTTTTTTAAGAAAATAAATAAAGCCAAGTATGGGAAGAAAAAACATGGTGCAAAAAAATGCATGTTCAAGTCACTTCCTTCTTCCCTGTTTTAAAGGACCCATCAACCATGAAAGGTGCTACTGCCACTACTTTAAAATGGAAAATGTTGAACTTTTGGTGGTGGAGATTGGTGGGTGAGGATATTGTTTCTTGCTTTGTCCAGTTAAACCAGAGGTCTTCAAACTTGGCAACTTTAAGACTTGTGGACTTCAACTGCCAGAATTCTCCAGCCAGCATAGCTGGCTGGAGAATTCTAGGAATTGAAGTCCACAAGTCTTAAAGTTGCCAAGTTTGGGGACCCCCTGAGTTAAACCAAGTGCTTCATTTCTGGTGTACTGGGGGGAAATCCCAACTCAGAATTATTTATTTATTCATTTTATTTATCCCTCTCACTTCTGGTCAGATCAGACCCCAGCAGCAACAGTACTGCTTGTTATAGTACAATATCATAAGCAAAATCTTAACCATCCTAAAATGCTCTAAAACATTGTAACAAATCATAAAAAACAATGAAGAAATGTAGTTGTCATGGTGTGAATATTGTCAGTTGTATGCCTATGTAGGGTGATGCACCCCTATTCTAATATTATGGTATATTCCAATAGAAGCAGAACACGTGATATGATCTTGTACGCATGTCCACATTCCTGATCCACCATTAATCACTTTTGACTTGGCTCTTGACCGGAACGGTCGCGTTTTCTTAGCAAAGATGTAATTATTCAGGATTTTTTGTTTTTGTACCGAAATAAATATTTCTATTAGACTTTTAATCTTGGCTTTATTTCTAACTGTCTGAATTCCAAGTAAAGATCCAAATCACCTCTATGAGATTTATTCTCATCTCTCAACAGTAGTTCCAGTCATAAAATGGTAAGATGGCAATATTAGCCCAAATTGTTACTGGGAAAAGCTTGATTATAAAAATAAAAATGTTAATGACTCCTTTAAAATACCCCAAAGAAGAACCAGATCAGGCATCACATGGGAAGGAATTCCATAAAACTGGTACCATCTCCAAGAGAACTTTTCTCTGAGTCATTTCTGAACCATCCCCATTTTGGACCAGCACTTGCATTAAATTCTCAAACAACAACTGGAACTCCTGGCTCACAAAATACAGGGGAAACACTTCCTTCAAACAATAAGTCCCAGACCATTTAGAAAGGAATAGATCAAGATAAGCATCTTGTCTTTAATCCAGAAAATTATAAAAGCCAGTGCAGCATTGCCAAAGCTGGCCATTATATATCTCGGTCGGGAAAGAACTAAGAGAAACCTGGCACTGGCAGTTTGGAGCTGATGTGGTTTCCAGGTTTCCTTCAAGGACATCCCCACATTAGAACAAATTACAATAATCTATTCAAGGTTTAATCAGCATATAAGCAAAGGTGGCCAGGTTGAATTTTTGTACTTTTGCTTTTTCATTTTATTTTCTTTCTGCTCTACTGGAAGGATATGATTTTTTTTCTTGGAGGTTGTCCGCTATTTTAATAGCGAGTAATTTAAACATTGTAGGCAAACATGTTATTGGCCTACAGTTTCCTGATGTTGCTCCTTTCATTGAGTCTTTTTTGAATCAAATAAGTTTTGCTGGTTATTAACAAGTTGCTGATGGTGAATTACCAGTAGTATGCAATGCTTCATTAAGCTATTTAGCTATAATTGGATGTAAGCTAGTCAGATATTTGAGCCGAAAGCCATGCAATTGATCATTTCCAGGAGATGTCCAGTTTTTAATTGCTTTGACTCAGTTTTTAACCATTTCTTTTAAGCATTCTGCTATTATTTGTTTCTCCATTTGATTTTTACTAATTTCAATCTTCAGATTCTTTTATCCATCCAGCATTTTTATTATAGTCTTTTTTAAAAAAATTCCCATTGATCTTTCCAAACTGGATTGTTTCCTTTTGGTTTGGTTTTTCATTTGCAGAATTTCTATTGCCTTTTATATTTTGGTGGAATTGCTTCGTGTCTGATTAAAATAGCTGATTTTTCTTAAATTGGGTGATTCGTGCCTCATATAATTCAATTTTCCCAACTATTGCTGTTATTTGTTGTTTTATGATTTCCAAAGCTTCTTCACTTGTTCTGGTGCTAAAGCAATAATTTTTTTATTAGGCTTGTGTTGATCCTTACAGTCTTCAATGTTTGCTCTTTCATGTTTTTAAATTACTTGTATCTGATCTTAATGTCTTTACCTTTGTTTCCAGTCTGATCATCCACTTTGAGATTGAATATGATTTTGTATTTGGTTTTCTAATTTTGATATTCAGTTCTTCTGTGACCACCACTGCTGCACTATAGCTGATTGGTCAAGCTGATTAGTCTTTTTAATAGATATTATTTTAATCCTTGCAGCATTTTAATCATATCTTTCATTATGGGTGCCAGATCTTTTTTGGGATATTACTTTCAGTGCTGGCAATCTTTGCCTTACTACTGGTAATTCAACATACACCATAATTTTGTCTATTACATCTCCTTGCCAGGGTGTCAATTTATACAGTAGGTTGTTTCAGTGCTGGCTTATACTGGTTCTGTTATTATTTCCTTTAAATTATCATTTATGTACTTCACATTAGTTGTTTCTTTGAAATTTCCAACTGTTAGCTTTTAGAAGACTTTCTTCTACTATTCCACTTTTGTTTTTGGGTCTTCCATTTTCACAATTTTTCTAAATTTCTTTCAGTTCTGCCTCCCTGAATATTTTATTTAGATGATACAGTAAGTCTCCTTTGATTTGCTAATTGTTCAGTGATATTTGAATCTGCACAAATTCCTTCTCACAGTTCGAACATCCGCTTTATGTAATCCTGCTTTGTTGGTTCTGATTTATTATGCCATAATGGCACAATTTTCAAACATAATATACTTTTGTCCTTGTCTGTGGTTGTTGTTCTTCCAATAATACCCAGCTATGCCCTAGTTGCCCACTTGTTGACAAGGAACTCTAACATGACCAATCCAGCATAGAATTCTTCTTCTGTTTTTTCAGCATAGTAAATGGGTTGACAGATACATTTATTCTCTCTCTCTTCTGCTAAGACCTGTCAGTGACTGTTCTGATAGTATACACTACTGCCAACATAGCTCTAAATGCCATCAGAGCACCACAGGAGGGTATCCATGGAGGGGAATAATTAGTATTATTGTGGCTGATTGCATTGTCAGCCAGATTTTAGACTGGATTTGGCATTTTGTCTACCTATTGTCCTTCCCAAGGACCTGGAATAAGCAGATGTTGTTTGATGATGTTAAAGGTATCATCACAGGATGTACAATAAGCTGTCCCAAGTAAAGCTGCCTTTTGCAATTGACTGGTGGTGATTTTATCAATGCCAATAGTGTTCAAGTGCTGCTTCAGATGTTTTGGGATTGGATCCCAGACACCTATTATTATTGGTACTATCTTTGTTTTCTTTTGCTACAGACATTCTACTTCTACAGTATTTGCAAGTCTTTGTATTTTGCTTTTCCTCCCTTATTGTTATCCTCCCCTCAAACAAATATTTTTTACACAATGGCGTAGCTGCTAAAAATTTGAGTGTACCTTTATTGCTCAATTATACATTCATTAGGAAGTTAGCTAATTCTCTGATTAGCTTAGTTAGGCCCATGATATCATGGATGGACTATTTTGGCTCACTAGGCAAGAGAACACTCAGTCTTCTCCACGAAGTTGACTTTCATTTATTTTTCACATCCTATAAAACTATGAAGTTATAGGAAGTCAAGTAAATAGCGGATGAGTGGGTGGGCATATCTAACATCCAAGCAAGAGACTGAAGGGATAGATAGATAGATAGATAGATAGATAGATAGATAGATAGATAGATAGATAGATAGATAGATAGATAGATAGATAGATAGATAGATAGATAGATATAGATATAGATATAGATATAGATATAGATATAGATAGATAGATAGATAGATAGATAGATAGATAGATAGATAGATAGATAGATAGATAGATAGATAGATAGAGATAGATAGCTATAGATAGAAAGATAGAGAGAGAGAGAGATGATAGATAGATAGATAGATAGATAGATAGATAGATAGATAGATAGATAGATAGATATAGATATAGATATAGATATAGATATAGATATAGATATAGATTAGAGATAGAGATAGAGATAGAGATTAGAGATAGAGATGATAGAGATAGAGATAGAGATAGAGATAGAGATAGAGATAGAGATAGAGATAGAGATAGAGATAGAGATAGAGATAGAGATAGATAGAGATAGAGATAGAGATAGAGATTGATAGCGATAGAGAGAGAGAGAGAGAGAGAGAGAGAGAGAGAGAGAGAGAGAGAGAGAGAGAGAGAGAGAGAGAGAGAGAGAGAGAGAGAGATATTAGCCTAAATAAATAAAACATACCTCTCAAAATATCCTTTCTACAAAGAACTTTGAACAGGTGCTAAAATCCAATATCTTTGTAAAGCATGTAAGAAGTAATTAATTTAGCTAGACTGGATGTATTGATTTTATTTGAAATTCTGAGTAGCGATTCCTATCCTCCCTTGTTTTTTTCTCTATTTCTCTTTTCTCAATATATCTAAATATTTGACTGCACAACTTTTTTTGAAACTCATTAATTCTTCCTCATACGTACCGTATTTTTGGAGTATAAGACACACCTTTCCCCCCTAAAAGTGACTGAAAATTTGGGTGCGTCTTATACTCCGAATGTAGCTTTTTCGAAGCTTTTTTTCCCAGCCCTAACAAGGTGTTAACGATCTTCCCGGCTTGCAGGCTTTTTCATTTCTATTCCCTCCGAAAAAGTTTTTTTTCCAGCCCTAAGTCTTTGCAGGCTTGTTTTCATTGCTATTCCCTCAGAAGAAGATTTTTTTCAGCCCTAACCAGGGGATAAATTAATGTGCTGAAGCTGACCAGATTAAGGACGCTAGGCAGATGAATACCTGGTAGGTAGATTTTTCCCCCTATTTTCCTCCCCCAAAATTAAGGTGCGTCTTATACTCCGGTGCGTCTTATACTCTGAAAAATATGGTAAGTTTGCATGGTTCTACAGCCCTTTGCATTTCAGCTAACAATGGTAGTTTATTGATGGTTTTACACAGGAAGATCCAAAATACTTGCCCGTCTTTCAAGGGATGAACTTGAAGGGGAAATACCTTAATAGAAAAATAACAACTCCCCACCTGAATTGATAAAGGGGGGGGGTCAGGAGGTTCATCCTGACTAGTGATAGTCTTTCCTATTTTACTAGGGAATGGTTAGAAGAGGGTTCTTATAGAGTTGTTAGTGAAGTTGTCGATTACATTAGTTACACTACTTTGAAACAGTAGTTACACCATTAAGACATAATGTGGTATATATTGTGCCTTTGAACTTTTCTTCATATGTTTTGAGTTTAGTATTTAACAGAATAACAGAATTGGAAAAGACCTTGGAGGTCTTCTAGTCCAAGCAAGAGACCCCATACCAGTGATGGCGAACCTTTTCAGCACCAAGTGCCGAAAAGGTTGCGTGGAAACATCACACGTGTGCGCTCGTCAGGGCCACACTCAGGAAAAGCTAAACTTCCGGGTTCTAGTGTGCATGCACGCCCAATGATCAGCTGGCTGGTGCACATGCACAGGCTGGTTTTCGGCATTGCCGTGCGCACAAAGGGATCGTGCTCCGGAAAAGCCGAACTTCCAAGTTCTAGCATGCATGCGCACCAGACAATCAGCTGGCCAGCGTTCATGTGCACACCAGTTTTTGGCACTAAACCAAAAGGACAGTAAAGGACAGTTGATCGTCATGCTTGCATGCGTGCCAGAAACCTAGAAGACAAACAGGCAAGGCCACGTGTGCCGGGCGACATGGTTTCACATGCCACTTTGGGCACGCATGCCATAGGTTCACCATCATGGCCCTATACCAGTGATGGCGAACCTTTTTAGGTTCGCGTGCCAAAAAGGGGGAGTGCGCGCGCTAGCGCGCTCTCGCGTGCCCACACCCATTCCCTCCCCCCCACGCATGTGCACAACACCCCCCATGCTGCCCCCTGCACATGCGCACACACCCCCACCCCCGCGCAAAGGCCTTACCGGAGCCTGGGCCGGTAAAAAACGACGAAACGGGCAAACCAGAAGTTCGGAAAAATGCACTTCTGGTTTGTCCGTTTTGTAGTTTTTTGCATTCCGGGGCTTCAGGGAGCTTCCCTGAACCCTCCAGAGTGCAAAATACAGCTCACCAGCAAACCGGAAGTGCGTTTTTTCCGCACTTCCGGTTTGTCCGTTTTGTAGTTTTTTGCATTCCAGGGCTTCAGGGAGCTTCCCTGAACCCTCCGGAGTGCAAAAAACAGCTCACCGGCAAACCGGAAGTGCGTTTTTCCGCACTTCCGGTTTGCTGGTGGGCAACGCTCGCGTGCCCTCCGCTATGGCTCCGCGTGCCACCTGTGGCACGCGTGCCATAGGTTCGCCACCACGGCCCTATACCGTTTCAGACAAATGGTGGACCTAACACGCCAAAATTGTGTTGCATAGCATGGGAAAGCTGTAGACAAAACACTTGAAAGCAAGAAGAGAAGCAATTGCATTGCCAAAAAATTAGGAAGAGGAAAAAGATATGGGGAAGAGATTGAGCCCAGAAAGCTGCATGGACTCAGTTACAGTGGCAATGCATGCAGCATTGGGAGACTTGAAATAATAGGTTAGGTGTATATCATGGAGAAAATCTATTTACATGTTCGCTAGGAGTCAAAAATAACTTGATGGCACACAATCAATTACTCAAAAAGATATGGTCCTTTGACATAATAAGATTGTTGTTATATTCATAGGCTTCTTATTCCTTTGGTTAACTATTAAGCTGTTTCAAAATTTATCCCCCAGCCCCTCCCTCCACAAGTACCACTGCAGTGGTATAATTGTTGTTTGTTTGTTTTTCTCTGCCAAAGATTTTCTTTAAAAACTAACTATAGCAGTGGTTTGACTTCGACAGCTTTCTTGATTTTCATCTCCCACTTAACTGCCTTTGTACTTTACCTATTACAATGCCTTGTCTGAGGCATTAAGGAAGTCTATAGGAGATGCAAAGAGTGTTTGAAGGCAGCCAGAAAAAATAAATACATTCATTTGGGAGCTGCTGTGAAAGCCACACAAAGAAGGACAAATGGGGTTAAGTTAATAGGTTTGCACTTCTGCCCTTTCTTTCCTGTAAAAGCTACATCCCGTGTATCAACAAGGGCATGACAAATGGAAAGGAGGCCAGCCCCCTTGGTTTGATTGAATTCAAGCACAGGTCCTGAAGCATTCATGTACAAAAGGTTCTCATCAGTTTCAATATTATTATTTCATTAATGTGCAATGGGTTTCAATGCGAATGAGTCAGTGGTGGGCTCCTACCGGTGCGGTGCAGTGTGGTGCGGAGCGCAGCTCCGGTAGGAGCCCGGCGATGATGTCATTTTTTGGCACTTCTCCGCGTCCTGAGCTGTCGGGAAAAAGCCCTCCCACCCACCCTTGTGTGAATATTGACCTTTATTCTTCCTCGGAAGCACAGTTGAGAAGCTCCTCAGCTGTGTTTCAGCTTGTAATGTCATCCTGAGCATACGCAAAAGTGAAATCGCACGGTGGGACGCGATTTCACTTCCCCACATGCTCACGATGCGCACCAGTAGCGAACGTAACCCTCCCCTGGAATGAGTTGATCACTCAGTTCCTTCTTGGTCCAGTCCAATGCCATGTACATTCCCAGGAGGGGGAAACCCACTCATTTCAGTTATATTGGCATTCAGATAGGTTCGTGCTGGACCAAATTCTTGAAAGTGTTTCATTTAGAGTGAGATTTAAAAAGCTCAGTTAGCTGATGGGACCTAGCTGATATCAACTGATCTCAAAAAGATAAACAGGCCCAGATCTGGTTTGTTTGAGGACAGGACATAAGACATTTCTGGGCTGCATTGAAATGGGGTGTGGGGTTCAGAAAAACAGGCAATAGCAAATCATTTTATACTGCTGCCAAGAAAATGGTAGAGACTTGTCTATGACAGGAGTCCCCAACTCCCGGGCTGTGGGCCACTACCAGGCCTTGAGCCATTTGGAACCGGGCCATGGAAGTGGCAGGTGAGTGTGCATGTGCACACACACATCCCCACTTGCACAAGCAGTGGGCAAGTACATGTGCGCACACTTCATTTGCAGGAGTGGCGGGTGCACTTTGCCCATTGTTGTGCAAATGGAGCTGTGCGCACCCATGTGCCCACTTGCCCACAATTCGCACCAAACCATCCATTCTCCCACCCCTGCTGGTTCGCAAAGCCGGAAAGGTTGGGGAACTCTGGTCTATGAAGTATCCTAGAGTTGAGCTCAACTCAAAGGAGCTTGACTGGAAATGAACTTAGTTCTTGGTGCTGTCTGAGCTTGCTTGTTTTCTTGCAGATGCTTCATTATCCAAACTAGGTAATATCATCAGTGCTAGTAAGGAGTGCTGTTTGATGTCAGTTTATATTCTAGTCAGTGTTGGTGGGGGCGGTCTTAGAGATTATTTGAATGGGCTGTTGGCTTCCTTGGCAGTTTCTTGTTTGGGGTATTGTTTACTTGATTATTGGTCTGATGTTAACCTTGAAGTTAATCTATTCTGATCTGGGTGCTGATTGCTGGTGGAGAAGTGCTAGGGTCTTTTTGTTCCTTTTTGGGCTGGGTGAAAGTCTCTTTTGCATAGTCTATAGATGTTGTTAATCTCTATATGTCTGTTGGTGGCTGATTTGTCAGAGTGCCAGGCAACAGTCAAGTAAACAATACCCCAATCAAGAAACTGTCAAAGAAGCCAACAGCAAACAGCTCAATCAAATAATCTCTAAGATCTCCCCTACCAACACTGACAGGCAAGCCACTAGAATATTACTAGCACTGATGAGGTTACCTAGTTTGGGTAATGAAATGTCTGCAAGAAAACAAGCAAGCTCAGAGAGCACCAAGGACCCTTCATGTCAACACTGAGCTACAAATATTCTCCTTTATTAATGAACTTAGTTGCTGCTGCTACTGTTAAATGGAGAGGTAGTGTTGGGGCCCGATTCCACAAAGCATTTCATATTTCATGAAAAGAGGCAGTAAAATGAGATCCTTTGATATTTTTCTCACCCCTTTATGTGGGGCTATTCACAAGGGGGGTTATTTATTTATTTATTTATTTATTTATTTATTTATTTATTTATTTATTTATTTATTTATTTATTTATTTATTTATTTATTTATTTATTTATTTATTTTGTCAAACATGTACGAGAAAACAAATATAAGTATAAACATAGACCTCAACACAGGAAATGGGTATGAATAAATGAGGACAGAAAGACAGGGACGGTAGGCACGCTGGTGCTCTTATGCATGCCCCTTACAGACCTCTGCCTAAACCATGCTTTGCTACTGATCTGAGGAGGGCAGGAGATTACTTCCTCTAGCACTGAAGTCAATGAAATCCAACATGAATCTCTCCACATTTGGGAAATGAGTACAAGTTGCCAAAATGGAATCTGTCATGGCACAAATAGATGTATCATTCAGAGTGACCTATCAGTCATTTTGAAACATTCCTAGATGCAAAAAAAACCACCAGTGTCTTGTTAAAGTAGCAAATTTAGATAGAGAAACAAATACAATAACAAATAGCAATGTGTATCCACTGGGATCTTTCTCTGTGTGTTTGTGTGTGTAAAAGAGAGGTTTTTAAGAGAAGATATCGGGTTTTAATTACTTATGTATTGTGTATTGTGTTAGATTTATTGTTGGTAGGGAGATTGTTGGTAGTGGAGATTTTCACAGAACATTCTAAATAGGAAAGTGCACGGTGTCATATAGACCAGGGGTCTCCAACCTTGGCAATTTTAAGACTTGTGGACTTTAACTCTCAGAGTTCCTCAGCCAGCAAATTCTGAGAGTTGAAGTCCACAAAGCTGCCAAGGTTGGAAGACCCCTGATATAGACACTGGCTGATTTAAACTGAAATGTTCAGCTCTACTTGAATGAAGAATTATCTCCATCTGAAAACTCTGTCCCACTGACCTGTCCATTTGGCTATTTTTCTGTGCTGCACTTCAATCCTTTTGACAGTTTGACATCTAATCACAGTCCTGAGGATCCATTTTGCTTCTCAGGTGTCATTTACCAACCTGCCCATTGCTGCTGTAGGGAAAGATGTCAATGGGCAAGAGGTCAGCTTACTTGAATCTTAACCCCTCTCCCCCAAGTTTTCTAGCCAAAGAATTTCTCCAGTTCATCTTCCCTAGTCCTGTCAATCTTATTTTTACCTACTGGATAGTTAGAAGAAGGAGTAGAAGTCTGAAATAAGAGGATATTACCGTCTCACCTTCCTTGTACATTGCTTGTTTCCATGGTTTCCTCTTTGTCAATAACTCTAAATCTGTAGAAGCTTGAGAATCTAGGTCAGGAAAGGTTTGTTCCTGCATACTGTAAGGTCAACAGTTTCATTCGGTGCATGGCTTTCAACACACATTTTAGGTTCAAGATACTGTATATATTGAAATATCCATCATCACCTCCTGGGCTGGTGGAGGCCATGACATAAAATAATAGCTCTGTCTCTTTAGTCTGAGAGATCAAATAATGAAGGTGTACACCATTCAATAGGTCAAGGATAAACTTTGGTTTTAAAAGGGTTATATAACTAGTTTGAGGCCAAGATTCCTCTTTATCTTTGAGCTTTGCATTGGGTGGACTACATTCCCTAAAATCTGAGCCAGAACAAAACCTTGAATTAATTTAATTCAAACAAAACATAAATTCAACTAAACTCAGTTAATATGACTATTGTCCATATACTATTAATTTCTCTTTCATGTCAATTCATAAATCTTGGAGAATCCAAAGATTGGTTCTGCACAGCAGGATTGCATCTTCTGTATTTGATTGGCAGGAAATGACACCACTCCCAATCCTGGGGCCACATTTTTCTGTAGCTCAAAGATGCATCAATCTATAATATATACATTGAATTGTTATCACTCCTCCGTTAAGACAATGCCATCCTTGGGAAGAATATTTCTACCTCACTGGAGGAAACATATGACTGAGATACAATTTCCTGCTTCTAAATTGCATCCTATTTAAAATAGATAGAGCTACCTTATGACCAAGTCGTAATCTTAACTGGAAATGGTATTATGATATTGATCTTTTGCAGCAACTTCGTAGTGTCTAGGTGCTAACATTTCTGACTGGGAAGGTAGAATATAGGAATATTGGGAGAAGTTTTGTAAGCTGATATGTATTTTCTTTTGATCATCCTCTTAGTACTCTAGTATGACAAAAAAAGCAGCTTTTTGACATAAGTAGGAGGTGTCTTTATTTCCTCTGTTGTTGTTTTTGTTTGCTTCGCAGCAATTTTCTAGTTACTGGATAAGAGACACTAGAAGACCTTAAAATATTTTTGTGGCCGGACTGTTTTTCATTCCTTTTAATAGGAACATGCTTTTAAGTCCTAGGGAAGGAAGGAAGGAAAGCCCAACAGGGACCAGGGCAAAGAAGTCTTAATTGTCAGTTTGCTGTTTCCTGCAATGAAATATTTATTGGAGGTCAGGAAGCTCCTGTCATCCACTCAGTGTAGATTGTAGAACTTGGCATTCATTATTTTGCAGCACAGTAGTCAAACTTTGGGCCAGGTTTGACAGCAAGTAAATGATCGACACATATATACTTATTTTCCCCTCCTTGATGTTAGTTTCTGGGAAATACATTTGACCTTCTAATCACATTGCCATTTGGGGAATTAAGCACAAATGGTATCAGAAAGGTTTGACCCATTGTGGAACAGCTTTTGTCAGTAGCTGTATGACATAAAGCTTTTGGGTGTTATAAGAAGATGGATTGGAAAGCATAGCAAGTCTTGTTGTACTGAACTAATCTTGAATTAAATACACTCAAAACCATAAAAATGGTGGGTGGATTTTAGAAGAAAACCTCCTATACTACCACCTCTTACAATACTAGACAACACAGTATCAACAGTAGAGTCCTTCAAGTTTCAAGGTTCTATCATATCTCATGACTTAAAATGGACACCTAACATCAAAAACGTCATCAAAAAAGCACAACAAAGAATGTTCTTTCTGCGCCAACCCCGAAAGCTCAAACTGCCCAAAGAGCTGCTGATTCTGTTCAACAGAGGAATTATTGAGTCTGTCATCTACACCTCCATAACTGGCTGGTTTGGTTCTGCAACCAAACAAGACAAAGAACAGACTTCAATAGATAATTAGAACTGCAGAAAAAACAGTTGCTACCAATCTGCCTTCCACGAGTCAAAAAGAGGGCTGTGAAAATATCTACAGACCCCTCACATCCTGGACATAAATTGTTTCAACTTCTACTTTCAAAACGTTATAGGGCACTGCACACCAGAACAACTAGACACAAGGGCAGTTTTTCCCCCGAACGCGATCACTCTGCTTAACAACTAATTCCCACAACACTGTCAAATAATTTACTAAGACTGTATTACTATTATTCTTCTCTTCCTTACTAGTATCTATCTCTTCCCACTTTTTATTTATTTATTTATTTATTTATTTATTATTTATTTATTTATTTATTTATTTATTTATTTATTTATTTATTTATTTATTTATTTATTTATTTATTTATTTATTTATTTATTTATTTATTTATTTATTTATTTATTTATTTATTTATTCGGATGGATTTCTATGCCGCCCAAATCCCGGGGGACTCTGGGCGGCTCACAACATATTAGAAAACCATTTCAAGTATAAAATACAGTGGTTAAAAAATACAAAAGTTAAAAAAGTATCATATATTCATAAACAAGGGGGGAGACCCATATCTAATCTAATTGGTCTCACTTTCACCCCGCCTGCCGGAAGAGCCAAGTTTTTATTGCTTTCCGGAAGGCCAGTAGGGTGGGGATGGTCCTGATCTCCGGGGGAAACTGGTTCCACAGGGAGGGAGCTCCCACAGAGAAGGCCCTCCCCCTCGGCCCCGCCAACCAAACATTGTTTGGTCGATGGGACCTGGAGGAGGCTGACTCTGTGGGCCCTAACCGGTCATAGGGAGGTATGCAGCAGGATGCGGTCCCGAAGATAACCTGGCCCTGAGCCATGTAGGGCTTTAAAGGTAACGACCAACACCTTAAATTGGATCCAGAGACTAATGGGCAGCCAATGCAGCTGGCTGAGGATAGGTTTTACGTGGGTGCATCTAGGTACACCCACCACAGCTCGCGCAGCTGCATTTTGCACCAATTGCAGTCGCCGGATACTCTTCAAGGGTAGCCCCATGTAGAGCGCATTGCAGTAATCCAGCCGTGAGGTGATAAGGGCATGAGTGACTGTGAGAAGTGCCTCCTTCTCCAAGTAGGGTCGCAATTGGTGCACAAGACGTACTTGTGCAAAGGTCCCCCTAGCCACAGCTGAAAGATGTTGCTCCAATTTTAGTTGAGGGTCTAGGAGGACACCCAAATTGCGGACCTGTTCTGAGGGAGCTAATTTCTCCCCCCCCCAAGAACCAAGGAGGGACAATTGGTCGAGTCCTTAGGAGGCAATATCCACAGCCACTCAGTCTTGTCAGGGTTAAGTTTTAGCTGGTTCTTCCCCATCCAGACCCTAACATCATCCAGGCAGCGGCCCATTATGTCTACGGCTTCCCCAAATTGAGACGGGGTGGAGATGTACAGCTGGGTATCATCAGCATATTGCTGATACCTCACCCCGTGTCGTCGGATGATCTTACCCAGTTGCTTCATGTAGATGTTAAACAGGATGGGTTACTATAACAATGTTGCTTATATCTTGTATCTTTCAATTTATATTGTTTTTATTTGTTTCCTAGTACAATTTGATAGCTTATTAGTAACCTTGACTATCACTAGTTAATAAAAAGATACAACTAAGTATTGTATCTTTTTATTCTAGACGAATGTATTTTATTCTCCTTATGTACACTGAGAGCATATGCACCAAAGATAAATTCCTTGTGTGTCCAATCACACTTGGCCAATAAAGAATTCTATTCTGTGCATAGACGTATGCACAGCACAGGTTGATTGGTTTAGCCAAAACACTTTAAAACAAGTTACCAGTATATTGTCAAATTGAAATATTAAAGCTTCTTCAGATACTCAATATGAAACCAACCAAGATCAACATCCAGGACCTCATCTCTACTATACAGGTAATCTTCTCAATTTACAGCAGTTCATTTAGTGACCATCCAAAATTACAACAGCACTGAAAAAAGTGACTTGGGACTATTTTTCACACTTACAACCATTGCAGCAACTTCATTTGGTCACGTGATCAAAATTCAAACACTTGCCAACGGACTCATCTTTATGACAGTTGCAGGGCCCTGGTGGTCATGTGATCACCTTTTGCAAGTTTCTGACAGCAACAGGGAAGGCAAATTCATTTAACAACTGTGTTACTCATTTAATTACTGCAGTGATTCACTTAACAACTGCGGCAAGAAAGGTCATAAAATGGGGCAAAATTCGGTTAACCAATGTCTCATTTAGCAACAGAAATTTTGGGCTCGGTTGTGGTCATAAATTGAGTACTACCTGCACTTGATCTTCTTATACCGATAAGAAAAGTCGAACGAATAGCTGTAATTTATTTGGCTGAATATGGTTACCATCCTCATGGAATCAGCAATCTTGACAGTGGATGTTCTCCATTCCACAAAATGAAAATCTAATCCATTTTTTCAAATGCACATTTTTTCCTTCTCTAAGAAGTTAGCCCACAGCAGATATTCACTCTCTTGGTACTCTCCATATTTGCTAGACCATTTTCATAAATCCCGATCTTCCACAAATCGTGGGAGTTGAGGTCCAAGAGACCTGGAAGCCATCAAATTGGGGTAAGATGCTTGAGTGTATTGCATGTCTGTGAGCTTTCATAATGAAAACAGTTATGGATAAATAATCTGCTGATGAAACTGAAACAAGCCCCAAATATTTATTTATTTATTTATTTATTTTGTTATTCTTATATGCCGCCCAACTCCCGAAGGACTCAGGGCGGCGTACAACAAAGAGAAATACAAGAATAATCAAAATTTCATAAAATTTAAAAACAGTACAAAATTTAAAAACAATATAAAAGCAACAACATCCATTCAGCAACATACATACTTGGGGGGTAAGCTCGAATGGATTAAGCTGTCCCCCCCACCTGCAGGAAGAGCCATGTCTTAACGGCCTTTCGGAAGGCCAGCAGAGTGGGGATGGTTCGGGTCTCTGGGGGGAGCTGGTTCCAGAGCACGGGGCCAGCCACAGAGAAGGCCCTCCCCCTGGGGCCCGCCAGCCAGCATTGCTTGGCCGACGGGACCCGGAGGAGGCCAACTCTGTGGGCCCTAACCGGTCGGAGGGAAGTATATTTCAGTTGAGCAAGAACTCAAAATATTCTAGTGTAAATGCATCTTCATAATATAAGATAAAGATTTCTGAGACTGCATTTTCTGAGGCCCATGGATATATTTGCTAAAGATATTGAACAAATGCATGGATCATCCAGTTTAATTGTGTTCTGAAATCCCAGTGGATGAATATTTTTGACTCAAATTAAAATAATGTCAATTACAGCATTTTCATCCAAGAGCCACTTAACAGTCCTGATGGTGTTTATCAAATATGTTTTATTTGCACACACAAAAGACCAATTTGCTATGCATTCTATTCTCTACAAAGCTGATTAATTAATAGAATTCTAAAATGGTCCATTTTAAACCTATCTAGAGGATGATTTATTGGTTATTTTTCTTTTTTTCCCCTACGAGCCAAAATTTGCTTCACAGTACTTTTCTAAGATTTATTTCAATAAATGGCTTAATATCAGATACTCCCACATGTTTTCTTCTTTATCCACAATTACATTTACACCTTCAGAGTTCTTGAAAAGTTTTGTAGGTTATTGTTTTCTTCTGTGTACAATAGCGCTAAAAGACAGCCATCTTGATATTTATGCTGCCCTACCAAACCAATTGCCCCATTTAACACATTAATTTAATGGGAGATTGTATAAGTCATTCCAAGAAAATATAAATCATTGTGATTGTTAGGGGATTATAAGAACTCAGACATGCCATGTGATTTGTGGTATGGCATAAGATGATCCTAGGTGAGATAAATGTGCAAAATAAATGGGTTTAACATGCAGCAGAGTCCTGAATGTTTGTAACAAGGATGGACAAATTATTTGGTCTGATGGGAGCATGTTTTTTAAAATTATAATTTCAAAATGGAGTGGATATCTCTGGTGATATACTGATGTCATTAGAAGAAACCTAGCCTCTTTTGAAAGAATAGGGAAGTTTCCAGAAAATATCCCTAGCAGAGGTGAATCATATCATAGAATTGGTCATCTCAGAGGTAATCAAGTCCAACTCCTTGTTTGGTGCATATTTGATTAAAACATTTGAAATAGCTTTACAGCATCTATTTGAAGATGTCTGGTGAATAAATCACTTCCACAGGCAACCCATTCCAGTCAGGGGCGGGTTCCTCATTTTTTTACTACCACTCTGTGGGCGTGGCTTATTTTGTGGTGTGGCTTGCCAGCCATGGGCCTCGGGAGCTTGGCAGCGGCCAGAGAAGCGGGGGGCATTGCCCACCCACAATGCAGGCCCCCGCAGCGGGAGCAGCAAGACCGCAGCAGCGGTTCTTCTAGGAGGCTCCGTCCGGCCTGAATGCTTCTCCCCATTTGATGATCCTAGGCTCCTGCTGCCCGTTCCCCCTCCCCTCAGCAGCTCGAGAAGCCTCGAACATGCGAAAATGCCTGGGATCATCACCGCGCGTTCATGGCTTCTCGGACTGCTGAAGGGAGGGGAACTGAGATAGGTCCTGCCACCCATTCCCCCTCCCCTCAGCAGCTCGAGAAGCCTCAAACGTGCAAAAATGCCTAGGATCATCACCACACATTCGTGGCTTCTCGGACTGCTGAAGGGAGGGGAACTTAGATAGGTCCTGCCACCCATTCCCCCTCCCTCAGCAACTTGAGAAGCCTCAAATGTGCGAAAATGTCTAGGATCATCACCACACGTTTGTGGCTTCTCGGACTGCTGAAGGGAGGGGAATGGAGATAGCTCCTGCTGTCCATTCTTTCAGTGTCTCACGCGCTCCCTCAGCCATCCCCCACTGCTTGGACTCACTGTGGGGTAGGAAGGCAATGCATGCGCAGTGCCGGAAGCTCAGCTTCTGGGCATGCACAAAATAATTTTTTTTAAAAAAATTTTTTTTAATTTTTTAAAATGGCGGCGCCCAGGCACCGGCAACCGACCGCACCGGTACTGTGACATCACCAGCGGGCCGCTACCGGTGCTATAGAGTGGACCGCACCGGTAGGAACCCACCACTGATTCCAGTGGTTGACAGGTTTTCCTATCAGGAAGTTCCTCCTAAGAGCTAAACCTGAATCTATATATTTTCAACCAATTTAGATTAGCTGCTTAATCTAATCCTCTGGAACTGGAGTGAACAAGTTCAGCCCCTCCTGTATATGACAATCCTATAGGTATCTGAAGACTGCTTTTGTATCTCCCATAGTTTAATCAGGCTCCCTTATTGTGCAGACTAAATATAGTCTATTGTTCTTCATAGGATTTGGTTTCCAGTTCTTTTACTGTTTTGATAATTGTATTCCAAGTGTTGCTTGATCAAGGCGGGATAGAGTGGGTCAAATATTTTCCTTTATCTGTGTATGTTTGTTAATACTACTCAAGGCAATGCTTGCAGTTTTGGGAGCAACCATCTCGTTGTTGGCTCATGCTCAACTTGTGAACTACTAGGATACCCAGATTTCTTTCACATGGATTATTAGGTCTCCCCCATCCACACTTGTGCTTTTCATTTTCTCTCCCCAGATGCAGTATTATTCCCCCTATTAAATTAAATCTTGTTCACCTTGGTTAATTGTCCAAGATTGGAGAATTAAATCCACCTCCTAGTTTTGGGTAAATCTGCAAACCAGATAATCATTCCTTCAATCCCTTCATTCAAGGTCATTAATTAAAATGTTGACTAGCAAGAACTCAGGACAGCCTGGCTGGGTCTTTCCTGGACTGTTCTCTCCAATCTGACCTGGAACCATTGACAATGTATCCGAGTTTGTTGCAGAAAAATCAATTTCCAGAAGCACACACAGATAACTGATTCAGCTGGATTTAATTTTTTATAAACATAATAACAGATGAATTTACAATACCATTAGCAGAGTTCTCCTTCAATGTAGCAACAGTTACAAGTAAAACACAAGCAGCTTCTAGTTCAGAGTTCAGAGTGGACTGAGCCATGCCCAGCCTTCTAGCTTCAGTTTAGATTCTCTGCACAGACTCAGATGTGTTTAGCTCCCATTGGCTGACTTAGTTGCTATGCCTATTAATTGGCTGACCTTGTTACCATTGGCTCTCCCAGTCATAAATATCTTAACACAATGCACTCTAGGTGAGGTAACGCAGCTGGTTATGAGTCGATCTAATGCATGTATGCTCTACTCTGTATTTTACCATTTTTATTAAGGAGGATATCATAAGATAGTCCATTGTCAATTTTGCTACAGACAGTAAAACAAAAATACTGTTGAAACTCCTATACTTTTGCTGCCCAATTTCAGTAACACAATTTGTGGACATGTACGTTTTAACTTTAGGGTTCTTTTCCATCCCTGGATCCATAGAGTCTAATTGTCCATGACTTTCCAACAGGCATCGGTTCTAAGGGTTAGGAGGATCATTTAAATTGCAAAGAATCTTACAGAGAAAATACAATCCAGAGATAAATAACACACTTGACAATCTTGGGGACAATCTGTAAATTGATTCTGTTTGACGATCACAAGGATATACCTCCTGCTGCATTTAGCATCTTCCTTCCATGGAGAAATAAAAGCCTCTGTCTTTTCTTGCCACTTGTTTTAATGAATCACCAGTAAACATTTGTGGGCTCCACCCACAAGAAAATATAAAACAGTAAAAGGATAATCAATAATAATATTCATTCAACAGGAAACCATTTCCTTTTAGTGCTACACTATAGCTCTCATAATGAGTGTCAGGAAAGCAACAGGCTTTTTCACGGTTTTAACCAATGGAGCCAGAGTGTCACATCATGCTCAGGCTTGCTTGCAGATGTTCAATTTGTTTTACAACGCTCAGGGCAGGGTAATAAAACACCCAGAAGCAAATCAAAGCCATATTTCTGCTTTGCTTCCATATTATGAGCTCTGTTTCATGCAAAGTATTTACAGTTGCTCTGGAATCTATAAGGATGCATATGGTGACAACTGTAACTGCCTAATTCTAGTTCCCTTTCATAAGGTAATTTTTGTGTCTATTTAGGCCGTCTTGCTCCATTTCTCTCTCCTCAACCACAGCCATCAGCTGGAGAGTGGGATTTTTGATAAAATTAACCAGACCTACCCTAGAGAAGCTGAAACCATATTTGAATTGTTCAGAATGTTATCCAAGAAGTCTAAGTTGCCATAGTGGGAATTGAAGCCAATTGAAATTGTTGCAAAACTGAGTTTATTTGTACAGAAGATGCATAATTCATTAAATTTTATTTTGGAAATAAATGGCTGCCATTTGTCCCAAAAGATCAGTTTAGACTTTGTGTACTAAAGATAGAACTTACATCAACACAATCGTGTTTCCTATCTGCTTTTTAAAAACTCGATAACACTGTATCAGAGATTCTGTCTTTACTTGTTAGAAATAAATTTTAACAACATCAAATAGTATTTTGAAATAATCAGAGTGCCAAAAGGGGATACTTTTTATATTCCACTTTAATATGCCCTGAAAGTTAATTTTATTTTTAAACAAGCAGCTATATCATTCCTTGCTGTAGTATCTAAAAAATAATGAAGGATGCTGACCTGGGCTTTTATAATATATTTGCCAGTTTCTCTGACTTTCCCATTTCCTGGAAAAGATGAGTTGCCCAGAACTTAGCCTCCTCCTTTCTTTATCAGGTTGTTTCAGTCCTCCTGTCTTCTCAATGCATTTATTTCTTTTCACATTTTTGCCAGATATCCCAATAAGGTGTAGAAGGAGGGCAGACAAATCAGAGTGCTCTGAATTGGGACCACCCCATCCTTCTGCAGAGCACTGATTGGTGGATGTTTTCCATGGTGGCAAAAAAGCAGAGAAGAAAATCGACTACCTTGCTGGTAACAACTGGCAGACTCATAAATCAGGACTACACGATTTAGCAGTGACTCAGGACATCCACCATGGAGGCAGAATAGGGATAGAAATTTTATGCAGAAATTGATTCTGCTAATTCAAGGATGGCGAGATAATATTTTAACTCAGGAATGGGCAATGCCTGTTAAATGGTTTTTGTGCTTTTTCTCCAGTTAATTTAGAGGACAAGTTGATCATGGACAATTAAAAGTTATTTAGTGGTTTACAAACAGATATTATGGGATATTATACTGCTTCTTTCTATAGAGGTACAAGGACCAAACTTTTTCTCTACAAATATCTTAGAATATCTCTAAATACTCTACAAAAAGTGTATTTAGAATATCACCAAAGACTTTTTTTGTTTAAATACATTAGACATTCCTTGTTCTTTTCCTTCCTTATTTTTGACCAGCTGCCAATTGCCTCTCTTTTCTATTATTCCCACCTTAAAAAAATATTTCTGGGTCATTTCTTTATGTGGAAAAGGCTCTAATGTATGTGTGTGAAGGGGAGGAAGGTGCCCATAAAAGGGCAGATGGCAGTCAAAACCCCATTGTTTGTACAGGGCCAAAGCAATGTTCACCTGTCTCTATGAAATCAAGTGTTGTTTCCATTTTTCTCTAACATTTTGAATCATCAGAATAAATTTCATTTCAAATGGAAGTCTCTAAAAAATTCTCACAAAGGGAAATAAATTCATCAATAAATTAATTTTATATAAACAAGGATTTATTAATTAAGTATATATCAATGAAGTGGATTCTTTTAAAGAGGGCTTTTTCATTGTTAGGCCTCCATTGCACATTTTCATATTATGATTTTTAAGTGTAAAAAGTAAGAAAAAGGAGACTGAAATCAGAAACATACATACACTGCACAAATATTAACCCAACTTCATAGGTTTTAGCTACTTTGGTTTACCAATTAAGGCAGTGTTTCCCAACCTTGGTAACTTGAAGATATCTGGACTTCAACTCCCAGAATTCCCCAGCCAGCATTCGCTGGCCGGGGAATTCTGGGAGTTGAAGTGCAGACATCTTCAAGTTGCCAAGGTTGGGAAACACTGAATTAAGGCAACCAGGGGCTGTGAGTTCTAGTGGTAGCGCAGTGGTTAGAATGCAGTACTGCAGGCTAACTTACTCCACTCCAAGAGTTTGATTCTGAATGACTCAAGGTTTTTTCAGCCTCCCATCCTTCTGGGGTCAGTAAAATGAGGACCCAGATTGTTGGGGATAATATGCTGGCTCTGTGAAACCGCTTGGAGAGGGCAGTAAAGCACTGTGAAGCAGTATATAAGTCTAAATGCTATTGATAGTCCCACCTTAGGCATGAAAGCTGGCTGAGTGACTTTTGGCAGATCACTTTCTCTCAGCTTAACCCACCTCACAGGGTTGTTAAATTGTGGGGGAAATAGGAAGAAGGAGTATTAGGTATATTTACCATCCTGAGTTATTTAAGGAAATAATAAAGACAGGTTTTAAAAGTCATATAAATAAAAAGTCAGTTCTCTGTTCTTGAGATAGCTTATCTTTACACTCAAACAGACTTGTTTTCTTTTCTCACATCACTCAGAGAAAGCTTTTTATTTTCCATAAAACCTTCACCTCTTAAAGGCTAGTGAAAGAATAAATATTTAACTTACGTCTGCAGTCTAAAGATGACTACCTCTGCCTATCATACTTACCTTCAGAATAGAATAGAATAGAATAGAATTCTTTATTGGCCAAGTGTGATTGGACACACAAGGAATTTGTCTTTGGTGTGTATGCTCTCAGTGTACATAAAAGAAAAGATACATTTGTCAAGAATGATTGTCATAGGGTTCAAGTAAGCAATCAGGAAACAATCAATATGAATATAAATCGTAAGGATATAAGCAACAAGTTACAGTCATACAGTCATAAGTGGGAGGAGATGGGTGATAGGAACGATGAGAAAAACTAATAGTAGTAGTAATGCAGCCTAGTGAATAGTTTGACAGTGGTGAGGGAATTATTTGTTTAGCAGAGTGATGGCGTTCGGGAAAAAACTGTTCTTGTGTCTAGTTGTCTTGGTGTGCAGTGCTCTATAGCGACGTTTTGAGGGTAGGAGTTGAAGCAATTTATGTCCAGGATGTGAGGGGTTAGTAAATATTTTCACGGCCCTCTTTTTGACTCGTGCAGTATACAGGTCCTCAATGGAAGGCAGGTTGGCAGTAATTGTTTTTTCTGCAGTTCTGATTATTCTCTGAAGTCTGTGTCTGTCTTGTTGGGTTGCAGAACCAAACCAGACAGTTATAGAGGTGCAGATGACAGACTCAATAATTCCTCTGTAGAACTGGATCAGCAGCTCCTTGGGAAGTTTGAGCTTCCTGAGTTGGCGCAGAAAGAACATTCTTTGTTGTGCTTTTTTGATGACGTTTTTGATGTTAGATGACCATTTTAGGTCTTGAGATATGATGGAACCTAGAAATTTGAAGGTCTCTACTGTTGATACTGTGTTGTCTAGTATTGTAAGAGGTGGTAGGATGGGAGGGTTTCTCCTAAAGTCTACCACCATTTCTACGGTTTTGAGTGTGTTCAGTTCCAGATTGTTCCGGTTGCACCACAAGGCTAGTTGTTCAACCTCCCGTCTGTATGCGGTTTCATCGTTGTCTCGAATGAGGCCAATCACTGTTGTATCATCTGCAAACTTCAGTAGTTTAACAGATGAATCGTTTGAGATGCAGTCATTGGTATATAGAAAGAAGAGAAGTGGTGAGAGTACACAGCCTTGGGGGGCCCCTGTGCTAATTGTACAGGTATCTGATGTGATTTTGCCTAGCTTCACCTGCTGCTTCCTTTCTGTTAGGAAGCTTGTGATCCACTTACAAGTGTGTTCAGGTACCGCTAGCTGATTTAGTTTAGTTAGAAGAATGTCCGGTATGATGGTGTTGGTGTCCGGTATGATGGTTCACTTCAGTGGTGAAATCCAATTTTTTTTACTACCGGTTCTGTGGGCGTGACTTGGTGGGCATGGTGTGGCATGGTGGGCGTGGCTTGGTGGCCATGGCAGGGGAAGGACACTGCAAAATCTCCATTCCAACCCCATTCTGGGGGAAGGATATTGCAAAATCTCCATTCCCACCCCACTCTGGGGCAAGCCAGAGGTGGAATTTGCCGGTTCTCTGAACTACTCAAAATTTCTGCTACCGGTTCTCCGAACTACTCAAAATTTTCGCTACCGGTTCTCCAGAATCTGTCAGAACCTGCTGGATTTCACCCCTGCTTAGCTTCCATTGCAAATTGGGCAAGCAGAGCTTCAATGCAACTTTTCTTTTTTAACCCTAGGGATTCATCACAGCTTGCTCAAGGCAAACAATAAGGAATAAACATGAAAAGACAAAAACAAAAGGAAAACTTGGGAGTCTTCAGAATTCTGGGTGTATTTTCCACAATGCTATTAACTGGTTTACTTCAAGAGTAAACTTTTAAAAATAATTTTAATTAATCTTTTAATACAGAATAAAAACAAACAAGTGCCAATATTTTGAATTAAAAAAGAAAAAAAATGAAAGAAAGAAGACAAGACCAAAGACAAAGGTGAAGAAATCAAAGAAAAGATTATAAACAATTGACTTCCGGTTTTACAGCAGTTGTAAGTATAAATATAAAATAATCTCTTACTCTATGGTTACAGCTTTGTTTACATTTTCTCTGTAATACATTATTTTTATTCTAATTCTCAACACCATGTATCATCTTTTTTCTTTTTTCAATCATTAAATTTAAATAATATTCTACCTCTAATTTAAAAAAAAAAGTCAATTTGGCCATCTCAGTAAGTTCTGTCATCCATTCCTCCATTGTGGATAAATTGAAAACTTTTCACCTTTGTACATATAATAATCTTCAAGAATAAAATAAAGACGTTAAACTGTATTTCATGTGGAGAAAAAGGCTAAAAGAGGTTTACTTCAGTAAACCCTGCATAGGGGTTGTTAAGATATGAGAAAAAGAAGGGAAAAAATGTTTATGAAAGGCAGAATTTTAATTTCCTATGTGTTAGCATGTGTATATGAGAGGCAGGAAGGAAAACAGTAGAGATAACTGCAAGGTCTACAGTCCTCTGACATTTAGGAAACTGTCCTTTGAAACTAATTCAAAATTAAATTCAATGAATTGTATATACCATATTAACGTTTTGTGTTGCTGTGACCTATTTCCTGATAGCTGAATAAATAAGTACACCTAACTACATGCATGATATTGATAAACACGTAAAAATATCCATTCATGGTTCCCTTTTCATCTCACAATTGGACATTTGAATCACCCTTGAACAAACCAAAGCTATTTATTCCATTTTACTGCTAACAATATGTTAAATAACTTTTTAAAATTTATATGCTATCCACATGAAGTTCATTTAAATGGAGAAAACATACATTAGCTTAAATAAATGATGGCAAGGTAATTTCATACTGCATGTTAGGTTAATCCAATTTTGAAGTGTCATGAGGTTAATTTTCTTTCACGTGTATTCACTAATCAAGTAACAAGCAGAAGTAACATTGGCAATCAAGTGTTGGATGAGTATGCACTAGCTGTATGATCACCCCTTTTAATCCATCAAATAATTGCCATTGTGACAAGTACTTGTCTTTTATTTGGTAGATATATGTCATGACATTTGAAATTACGTTGGCAGCCTTCTCCTGTCATTAGATAGGCATTGCATAAGAACACTTTGTCTCAGCTTCTTCCTCTGTACAAAAAAGAATAGGAGTTACTATGACACGGAACAAGAACATAGAGCTATAGCAGTTGTTTTCAGCGACTGTGTACATTCATATGAAAATTGCCAGAATAAATCTACCACTGTCTCCAGTGAGAATTCTGAATTTGTTTGTTTGTTTGTTTGTTTGTTTGTTTATTCAGCCACTTCACTTTTGCTGAAAATACTCTAGACCAGTGGTCCCCAACCTTTTTATTGCCGTGGACCGGTAAACGTTTGATAATTTTTCCGCGGCCCACTGGGGGGGGGCTTTCCTTCCTTCCTTCTTTCCTTTCCATCCATCCATCCTTCCTTCCCATCCTTCCTTCCTTCTCTTTCCATCCTTCTCCTTCCTTCCTTCCTTCCTTCCTTCCACTGCGGCTTCTCCCCCGTCTCCTTCCTCCATTCACACATACGATGCACATTTCCAAGCCCTCCCCCTCCGCCCCACCCCTTCCACTTTCCCCACTCCACGACCAAACCTGGGATCGCGTGAGGGATGCAGAGGGAGCTCGGGCTGGCTCTCGCTCTCGCTCAGCGGCTACTTGTCTCGCAAATCTCGCCGTGCTGCGCCTCACCTCCACCACACACACACACGCCCCCCGCCGCCGGCCGCCCCCCTTTCAGGCCCTTTCAAGAGCAGAGAAGAGAAAGAGGAGGAGATCAGAATTGAAAAGGAGGCGGAGGGAGAGAAGGGATGTTCCCCGCCTGTGCTTGGCTCGCCCACCGCTTTTTCCCGGCTTCCTTCAAGACCAGCCGAGCCCCGGCGCTCTCGGACTCCAGATCTCGGGAGCTCCCCTCGCCGACAGCTTGACGCAGTGATGGTGGTCAGAGGGAGAGGCGGAGGCGCTTGCTCTTTCCAGGCTGCCCAAGGATTTCTCATCTGGGTGTGGGTGCGAGTGAGAGACGCAGTAGCAGGGCGGCCCGGTACCATTTGTTCTGCGGCCCGGTACCGGGCCGCGGACCGGGGGTTGGGGACCACTGCTCTAGACAACCTACGATATATTAAAAACATTAAAAGAAGGCAGGAAAAAACTATAAGCCAGGAACAAAAACCAGAACTAAAATACAGAGAAGGAAAACATCATAAATACTAAAGGAATAACATCCCAATATCAGCGCAAGGTTGCAAATCACATTGGTCAAGATTAGCTGAAAAAGCAACTTTAAGGCTTTCCTAAACCACAGCAGGGCCAGTGCTGTGCAATTTGGATGGGAGAATACTAAAAGCAGTAAATGTTCACATGTATATATTTCAATGTTAGTAAAGTTACTAATAATAGTAAGTATTGACTAATTATTTCATTGTAACCATAATAATGATGTTCTATTATGGACGGAAAGAAGCATTTCTCCTTTGAATCAATTGAGCAAAGTAACAGTAGGAGCTCAAAGAAACAGGTCATAACAGAGAGTGAGTTTCTATTCAATCCAAGATTGCTGTTCTGGGGAGATAGATTTTCCATCATAAACGAATACATTTTTTACTGTACTCCATATTCATACTCTCTAATGGTTGAGAATATAGTCACTTGGCTGAGCTGGTAGGCTACAGAAATTGAATAAATATAAAGAAATAAAATATAAATACATTAAATACATATTTACAATTTTACAATACATATTTACAATTTTCAAAGTGGAATTAATACCAAAATAAAAATCTATTTATTTTGCAACTTTTTGGAAAACAATGAGAAGAAAAAACTGAAAACTAAAAAAAAAGAAAAAAGAGAAAAGAGAAAAGACCAGCCAAATATTAATCTAAAAGGGAAAAAACTGAATTACAGAAGATGTAATTTCTTTATCTCGCACCTCAGTTAACCTATCTCCCATTAAACTAAGAAACTAAAAAAAAAATTAAACGCTTCACAAAAATACAAATAAAAAATTTGCTGGAAAAAAGTAAAATTTAATCTTTCCTTATTTAGCCAAGTTTTATTGAATCAAGTTCTACTTCTGAATAATTTGGGGGAAAACATGCAGAAGTTATTTTCTTTGAATTCCATACCAAAAATTCGACTTAGGAAGCAATTGCAAACTATGACCTCAAAAGGTAGGGAATGGGCTGTGTGCTGAATTAAAACAAAAACCTTCAAAATAAGTAGCTTCAATTCCAAAACTATTCAAGCTGCTATTAAAGGACCTTACATATACATTTCTTCTTAAAGTCTATTATAGACTGATCTTGCTCAGGATTATGTTAAAAATGTAAGTTATTTTTTAAAATATAGTCTTTGTAAATGACTCGTTGGGTGTTGCATGGCATAAAAATTTAATAAATAAATGTCAGTTTATTCTGAAAACGTTTTTCACTTTCACAACTGTCTCCACATCGTTAACACATTGTTCATTAGTGTTTTCAAGCTAAATCATTCTTTCTTCACAGTAATTGACCAGCAGAATATCTAATGATCTATTTTTTTATCTAACATATGATGCTTTTGTTTCAGTTCCAAGCAATTCTACAGAATTTCATATCGTCCACTAAAATTTTCATTTGCAAAAAGTCAGCTACTCTATATGCATCACCCAAAAGATTTTCCCAAGTGTCAAGAGACTTGGCATAATGTTCTGTAGCTGTTGTTTTCTCTATAACATTTCTCATTAAACCCTGGAGTTTCTTAACTCTTCTCTACAAAGGGTATTTCTGATGAAGAAGGCAGAAATCCCATGCTCTCGTTTTCTGGTCCATAATTAATCAAGCAAGAAATACCACAGAGTAGAAATCTAAACACAAGGAGGCACATTTTCTGTTTACCCCTTAAATAATAAAGCAGTCAGAAACTCAAGAGATAGCCAAGAAGACTTGAGATCATAAATCAGTCTGTCATCTGGAAATCTGACAAATACTATTTCGACTGGTTCTAATTACTCCCCCTGTTGGTTCTCAGCACCAAGGTGCCTAGAGTGGATGGGATGGAAATTGCTCCAAGATGTAGCTCTGATTTGAAGATTAAGGCTGCCATCATTGCTTGCTTTTTGGAATGTCATTAGTGGCAATCCTCCTGAATATTTCAGGACTTTAGCTATGGAGCACTGGAAATAGAGATTTCCTGAAGTAAATGTTCACAGAAATCCAGCTAAGTGTGAATTGCAACTTTCTTCGAAATTCTCATTCACTGGAATCTGGTATATCCCTTCTGCTCAAGTCTTGTGCCTATAATGAAAAATCAGTGGCTTTGACTAGATGGAGGAGGGGAGATAGTGTAAATCAGTTAAAGCCAGACTATACCAGTCCATGATTTTTTTCAGCACATAAATTACTTAAAAGCCATAATAAATCTGCAGTTGTAGTTACATGTAATTTATTCTTAAACCAATACTCATTTTTGCATGCAGTTTATAACTACCTAATAAATAATTATACATGGGCTTAGGAAGTGAAAATGCCACCCTAGGGAAGAAGGCAATGGCAAACCACCTTCATCTCCACCAAATTATCAGGAGCTGAGTTAGAATAGAATAGAATAGAATAGAATAGAATAGAATAGAATAGAATAGAATAGAATAGAATAGAATAGAATAGAATAGAATAGAATTCTTTATTGGCCAAGTGTGATTGGACACACAAGGAATTTGTCTTTGGTGCATATGCTCTCAGTGTACATAAAAGAAAAGATACATTGTCAAGAATCGTGAGGAACAACACTTAATGATTGTCATAGGGTACAAATAAGCAATCAGGAAACAATCAATATTGATATAAATCGTAAGGATACAAGCAACAAGTTATAAGTGGGAGGAGATGGGTGATAGGAACAATGAGAAGACTAATAGTAATAGTAATGCAGCCTTAGTGAATAGTTTGACAGTAGTGAGGGAATTATTTGTTTACCAGAGTGATGGCGTTAGGGAAAAAACTGTTCTTGTGTCTAGTTGTCTTGGTGTGCAGTGCTCTATAGCGTCGTTTTGAGGGTAGGAGTTGAAACAATTTATGTCCAGGGTGCGAGGGGTCTGTAAATATTTTCATGGCCCTCTTTTTTTTCAATGTAAAGGAGACTTTACTACTATTTAAATATAATTTTTTTTGTATTCAGCTTCTTAAAAATACATCATGATTTTACACATAACTTGTTCAGAAGATGCAGTTTTTCGTGTATCTTTTTTCCCCTCAAAATAATATTTTATGAGCTTTTCCAGCAAAGAACGATAGATGCCAGCAAACTTTGTTTACTGCTATAGTCTCTGCTGTGTGGGAATCTGTTTAAGTGGACCACGGTCTTTCGTATAAAAATAAAATCCCCTTATTTTTTTTTCTTATTTTCTTTTGCTTTACTTCCTCAGAGGGGAGTATCTGCCTTTATAGCTTTTCTAGGCCCCCTCACATTGAATTTTTTTTTAAAAAAGAAGTGTTTAGTCAGTGCTAAATTTTCTAACATTGCATTTTAAGTGAAGTCTTATGTTACTCAGGAGGCAGGCTTGCATTTGTGCTGTGACAAATATTTTATCAGCAGAGATACAATATTCACGGTGCAAAAGAGCATCTGGAATAAAGCAACTCCCTATTTCATGGAGGAGACATATTTGCTATGCAGATGGCTGGAGTAAATCTGGCCTTACAATTAAAATCTGTTTAGAGTTTGTAGTGGAGTGACTGATGGATTGGGCTCAGAGCTCCATCATTCCCCCCTCCCCTTTCTGCATTGATGGCACATCATAAATAGCTATTTGTACAAAGTGCAGGGATTCTTTAAGGCTATCACTTTGTAGCTGACATACAGGTATATATTCCAAATAGTATGCAAAATGCAAAGTGCTTGGTGTTCCTAAGTAACAAGGGCAAAAGGGTTGCATCTGCTTTTACAATGCCATATTGTTGTGCATATTCTGCTACAAAATAACATCTGCACTCATTCTAGGCTCCTTTTGAAGGAGAAAGCATTCTAACACTAGGGCAGTTATAATTAGCTTGTCGGATGGGCTGGTCTTAGTCATGAAGAAAGCAGGAGGGTTGGTATTGTTGGAGCCTTGCCAGGCCTCAATTCCATTATCACAAAGAAAAGAAGTGAAGTCATAGGGCACTTCAAATGTTCATTTACAGTATATATAACTAGGTATGTATTTGCCTCGTTGCTATCAGGTGAGATTTGTTGAGTTAATAAGAAGGAGTGATGGAGCAGAAAAAGAAATATTCTCAAGTTTGAGTTGCTGGCCTGGGTTTTTCTCTAAACGAGAGAGAGAGAGAGAGAGAGAGAGAGAGAGAGAGAGAGAGAGAGAGAGAGAGGGAGGGAGGGAGGGAGGGAGGGAGGGAGGGAGAGAGAGAGAGAGAGAGAGAGAGAGAGAGAGAGAGAGAGAGAGAGAGAGAGAGAGAGAGAGAGAGAGAGAGAGAGACCTTATTTATTCCATTAAACTAGGACACATTGTTTGAAAAATATTTGTGCTTTGTTTCCTGCTGTCTTAAGAATTCTCAAGAGATTTTGGGTTTAATATTGATCTAGAAAAATGGCAAGACCTATGGCAAAGAAACCGAAAATTGACACTGGCTATCTCATATAAGGAGAACTTATACAAGATGTTTTACAGGTGGCACTTCCCACCAACAAGATTAGCCAAAATGGGTGCACATCTTTCTTCATTATGTTGGAAATGTAAAATGCAACCCGGCACATATTATCGTATGTGGTGGGAGTGCCATAAAGCACCAGAATTCTGGACAACAATCAAACAATGGCTGGAAGAAATATTGAAAATAAAATTGGACCTCAAACCAGAACTCTTTTTATTAGGGATAACATTAGATAAATATGATAAAAATATAATATACTTAATGTTACATATATTGACTGCCACAAGGTTAACTTTTGCTCAAAATTGGAAAAAACAAAACATACCCACAGAAGAAGAAATTTTACGTAAAATATTAACATGTGCTGAAATGGATAGGTTAACGTCATAAATGAAGGGAAAAGATGAAATTGAATACATTGAAACCTGGAATAAATTATATCATTGGTGGGGAGAAAGGAGAACCAAGATTAAAAATTAAAATGGTGGAGATGAAAATAAAAACTATAACTCATTTTTTGCAATTTAAGATAAATAACGATGTATAAATTAGCAGAATGTAAATATGTATACTAGATTACGATTCGTCATGTACTTGTTTTTTATGTTTATTGTATGTTTTGTCTTTTTATCTGTTTTACAAATAAAAAACTTTAAAAAAAAAGAATTCTCAAGAGAGAGATTGGAACAGCTACTGGAAAGGACAAAACATCACAATGATCAAAAGCATAGATCCTTTAACCAGTAAGGGCCACTATGGCTAGTGAGATTTACACAGTCAAAATAGATGCGAACAAATTTCTGCACACCCCATAAGGCCAAATAAGGCTGTGCCGATGAAGCAGCAAGAAATGTAAGCAGATTAAGCAAAGAATTAAAAGAAGCTACTGTTGCAGTTTATCAAATCAGAAAAAAAAATAGCTTTTTTACACCTTAGCTTTAACATGACACTAATTTGGGAACTAGAAGAAAATAATTTCAGTGCAGACAATGTTTGTGGCAATTGATAATGTAGAAAAGCTATAGCATGTCTTATTGGGGGGGGGTGCACTGCCAGAACTTGCAAGAATTTTCAGCAAACTAGTCCTGATTAAAAACTGCAGCCTGGGACTAGAACTGTGAAGTCACCTACCCATTTTATCTGTTAGGTGTGAATTTGCAAAAGATATTGACTTGGCGAGACAACAGCTTGCAATGAGAAGGATCAGAAAAATGAGAGTTTTAAAATTGATTGGGTTATTTATAAAATGTTTCAAGTCACACATTACAATAGGCAAGACACTGAAGGAACAATAGCACAGTGCCTTCCTTAATAGAACCAGCCCAACAAAAATTATAAAACACAAGCTTTGTAAAAACCCCTACTTCAGTTATTGTGGTTTAATATGTGTTTAAGAATATAGTACAATAACCTCAGGGCATGTGTTGTATGCGTCTGCATGTTCCAGTGCAAATAATGAGATAATTTCCGAAATGTAGAAGATATAATTTCAGTAGAAACCGTTTTCACCTCCATGATTCATAAAACTATATGTTTGGGTTGAAACATAATAGTATGTCTTGGAAAATTAACTAGTGGGTACTGGAAATGAACTAATTATCTTTCAGCTTTGCTACTACAAAGGAAAACATAGAGTATAATAGTGCTGGAAGAGACCCTAGAAACCTCCCAGTCCAATCCCCTGCTGAAAGCTGGTTTTGCAGTGCAAAATGCAGCTATAATATCTTATTTATTTATTTATTATTTATTAGTGAGATTTATATACCGCCTCACAGTGCAAGCACTCTCTAAGCGGTTTACACCAGTAAGCAATGTATATTAATATTGCCCCCAACAATCTGGGTCCTCATTTTACCTACCTCGGAAGGATGGAAGGCTGAGTCAACCTTGAGCCGGTGAGATTTGAACCGCTGACCTGCAGGTCACAGTCAGCTAAAGTGGCCTGCAGTGCTGCACTCTAACCGCTGCGCCACCTCGGCTCATCTTGACAAATGTTTGCCCAGTCTCTGTTTAGATGCCTCTAAGTTTGCTTCCCCCCTCCCCCCAAGTTTGCTTTTTTTCTTGATTAAGGAACATTCAGTACCTGGGTAGCTTGACTAGTCACTTCAATGGAGAAGGCTCTGTGTGAATCTCATACGATGCCGAACAATTCTTTCGGGTAACAAATAGGGCAATTTTTACCTCAATCAGTGTATAGTATTTTACCCCTTGTGCAGTGAAGAAGTGGATAAATCTATAAATTCACAGAACTGGAAGGGGCCATTCAGGCCATCAAATCTAGCCATTGCTCCATGCAGCAATCCAAACTGAAGTGTCCTAGCCTGGTCACTGTCTCTCTACTTAATCATATCCAATGAAAGAGACCTTCCTGATGGTCTAAGTGTTTAGTTCCACTTCTAATGTTTCTGACTTTTAGGAAGGTTTCTCTCTCTAGCACAGGGATCACCAAACTTTAGGACCTCAGGGACCATTAAATTCATAATTTTAAATCCCGCGGACCACTAATATGATCTGCCTAATGACTGGCTGGGTGGGGCGTGGCTAGGTGACTGGGTGGGCGTGGCCAACTCAATGTCACTCACGTTGAGGGTGCCTCACTGGCCTCTACTCGCCCCTCCCTTCCCAGCCACTCCTCACCTGCCCGGCTGGGCTCCTTAGGGCCCAAATAGGAAGCAGTTGTTGGAGCTAAGCAGCCACCACGAGAAAGAGTTGGCAAAACAGCTGGCTCAGTTCAAATTGAATCTGACTGAGAAGGAGGCTCAGCAGAAGCACCTCACTGAGGACTATGAGCATAGGCTTTCCAAGCAGAGGGAAGACCTGCGGGAGTGCAAGGCCAGGTTCCGGCGCCTGGAGGGTCAGCGGGCTGAGATGGTCAGCCAGTTCCAGGCCATGATGCAGTCCCACTGGAACGAGGCCCTCTGGCTCTTTGCCACCACCGGCACTTCCCTACAGCCTTCGCCCAAAGCCCCACACCAGGAGGCCGAAGCAGACCCCAAGTCGGAATTTCTGCCCCCCTCTGACCTACACAAAAAGACCCTGAAGGGGGGGATTCTCTGCAGCAAAACAAGCGTTCATTGCATGAATCCGCCCCTGGGCCTGTAGTTTGAGTTTATATTGCACTGAATCAGGAGTTTCCATCCCCTGATTCAGTGCAATATAAAAATGCAAATAATTTTTCTGCGGACCACCAAAATTTTCTCGCGGATCATCAGTGTTCGACGGACCACCAGTTGGTGACCACTGCTCTAGCATTCATCCATAACTTCCTACAACTTAATCCCATTATTCTCTGTCCAACACTTTGGAATAAAAGATAGGCACTGACCTTCTGTCTCATTAATTTCAGATCAAAGACTTCTAAGGTGCTTCAATCTGGTGAATCTAAGTAGTTTCCAGTACAATAAAACATGCAACATTCAGCTAAATACCAATACATAACAAAAATGATATATTGAAGTCATATACAATTATTTTCTTCTGTCTTACTTCATGTACTTGAAAAATGTTATATATATATATACACACACACACATACTAGCTGATACCCATACTTCACTATGAAACTATGTGATGGGGCTTGATAAATTGACACTTAAAGCTTGAAAATTAATGAGTAGTTAAAAAAGGGACTGTATTATTTCATTAGAGATGGTAAGCTAAGTTTCTATTACAGATGAAGACATTATTTGCATAGCATAGACTTTAAATTTGTCCCTCAGATGAATTGCTCAGGACCTCCCTGTAAACAACATTCCTGGTTTTGCTCTCTGGATGGAGGATAACCAGGTTGTCAGGTGAACTGATTCTGGAGCATGCCACATAGAACTGGCCATGGGAGAAACAGGCAGCTTCCCTTACTTGTGTTTTCCTAATCACATCTGTAAATCTTTTCCTGCATTTTTTGCCTCTTTTCCCTTTAACTGGTGTTTACAGTAGAAGGAACAGATTCGTCTGAACTGAGGAGGAAAATAAAGGGGGGGAATCTGTCTCTGCCTACCAGCATCCATTGGTATTCATCTGGCTAGCGTCCTGTTAGTGTGTGAGAGAGTTGAGGGGTGTTTGGAAACTCAAACAGTATTTGCTATGTGAGCAAGAAGGAGACAGGAAGGAGCCTGGACATGGCTTAGCTCAACTGTTCTGTAGTAAAACTGCTTGCTTCTGTGAAAGCAAAAGTGAAACTGAAACTCCTCTGCTTGTGTTTTGCATTTGGATCAGATTTCTTTTCAGGTGGGGAGGGGAAATAGAACTCCTTAGCATCAGAGCTTGTTAATAATAATATAAGAAATACTCATGCTCCAATGATCATTTCGAAAAACCCTTTCCTACTGAGCACCTAGAAGCCAAGAGGAAAATTCGTGGCAAATTTCAAGTTTGTAGGCTTTACAGTTCTGGAGATTTCGTGATTAATGTGTGAGTGGTTTTCGCTTTTATTCAAGATTGACCAAACTGCACACAGTGTAATTATTATTTCCATTAATTTAAAAATTATACTTTAATGGATGCACCCTAAAATTGCATTTGCCTTCTTTGCAGCCATATCACATTGTTAATTCATGTTCATTTTAAGGTCACCTACCATTCCAAGATTCTTTTCTCCTTTACCACTACCAAACCAGGAAATCTATACTCATACATTTGATTTTGTTTAAGTGGAAAATCTTGCACTTGTCTCTTAAATTTCATTTGATTACTTTCAGTCATTTTCCCCAACCTTGTACAGTTTTGAATTTAATTTCTGTCCTATAAACTTTTAACTATCCCACCCAATTTTGTATCATCTGAAAAATTGACAAACAATCCTTCTATCTTTTCTTCTAATACATTAATAAAAATGTGGAAGAGCAGAGGAACTGATTACTGCAGCATCTAATCTGATAGTTCAAATGAGGAGGACCCTTTAAAAATGATTTCTGAGCAGCCTATGTATCCAATCAATTATCATGGCACCCAGCCCTACGATTAATTAATAGCTAATCAGCATCTCATGGAATACTCTGTCAAATGTTCTGTTGAAGCCAGGATATATATTATGTACACAGCATAACCACAATCTGTAAAGGATTGAAAAGGAGATAAAATTGGTCTAACAAGGTTTGTTTTTGACTGATTCAGGTTGTAATTAGTACTTTGATTTAAAGTTTCTTACAGAGCACTCCTTTTTATGATCTTCTGCAGAAGCTTTTCAGGTATTGATGTCAAATTGTCTGTAGTTTAAGGGAACTTCCACTTGGACCTTTTTTTTAAAATAAGAACATTCACTTTTCTCTTGGAAAGTTACCTGACATTTCATCCATTTCCAGGGTTTCTTATATATATATATTCTCAATATATATATATATATTCAGTCAGAGTATCAACTAATTCTTTTAGTACTCTAGGATGTAATTATGACAACATATTTTCTATGTCAAATAATGTCAAATAATGTCATATGCTTTCAAGACTACTAATACAAGTTTATTGCAAGACTTCACTGAGGTGGCTTTTCATAAAAGTGGGATGAATACATTATATTCAGGGTTACATGCTGTTTTTTCTTTAAAGTATTCTCAATTCTGTTTAGTATTTGTTAATAAACCTCTGTGGATTCTGATAAAAAGAAAGATACCAAGGAAGCTCAGAAAGAAAAAGCACATACGGTAATAAGAAGCCCAGTTTGAAGCTTCATTATTGTAAGAACACAAAATCTGACAATGACTTCTGGTGGAAGAATCTGATGAGCTGACTTGGGAATTTGAAGAGCATCTCACCTTACAGCAGTGACTGCCACCTTAGCTATATTATATTACTTTGTCTCATTGTGTAACATTGCTTACATCAGCTGAGTAACTGACTTTCTTTGAGTTCCAAAAAGAAATAACATTTTCAATTCACCATGGGGGAATAGGGAGGTGGGTGGTGGGTGGGAGGGAGGATATTTTCCATATTCTTTTCCATTCCAGTTAAGAGCAATTGATTGTTCTGGGATTCATCTCCACTGAAAGTGCTTAGGAGTTGGAGAACAATCAACCTCAGAGACTAAATCATAGAAATATAAATTATATGTAGTGTGTCTTTTTAAAATAAACAATAGCAAATGTGGTAGATTTCAACCATGAAATGATAATGCAATGAAAACAGTTACATTTCAGTGATGATGTGGTCATTTCAGTAAATTCAAACCACTACAGGAATTGTTTCCATGCACAGGACAATTAGCTGAAGCAGGTCTCCATCAATGGTACAACTCTGGATTGTCAATGAGCTTTCCTCAACTTCCTTCTCTCATATGCTGTTTCTTTTTTTGATTTTCCATCTGTTGGCACATTCCCAGTACTTATTTAATTTTCAAACTACAATCGACATTCTTTTTCTTCTGATCTCTGGTCCCTCCCTTCTTCATTGTTCTCATTTCATGATCAGACAGAAGATGAGGCATCATATGCTTTTATTCCAAGGTGATATGTTGGCAAACATTGTGAGATGGTTCCAGATTGTACAGTAATGTCACTTCTTTAGAATCCTCCTCCATCTCCCCTTCTTGCACTTGATGACTCTTTTTCCATTTGATTCTTTTCGATTTTCTTGATACTAGTTGACCTGCTATATTATTAAATTATTCATCTTTAAAGCCCTACATGGCTTAGGACCAGGTTACCTCCGGGACCGCATTCTACCTCATACTTCCCTTCGACCGGTCAGGTCCCACAGAGTGGGTCTCCTCCAGGTCCTGTCAACCAAACAATGTCGGCTGGCGGGACCTAGGGGGAGGGCCTTCTCTGTGGGGGCCCCTGCTCTCTGGAACCAACTCCCCCCAGAGATACGAATTGTCCCCACCTTGCTGGCCTTCCGAAAAGCCGTGAAGACATGGCTCTTCCTGCAGGCGGGGTTCTGAGGCAACTTCATCTTGGTCTCCCCCATGTATGTAAGATTTTGTATGCTTTTTTAAAAAAAATGCATTTTAAATTGTTTTAAATTATATTGTTTAGTGGTTCTTCAAATGTTGTACGCCGCCCTGAGTCCCCAGGGAGTAGGGCGGCATATAAGAATAATAAATAAATAAATAAATAAATAAATAAATAAATAAATAAATAAATAAACAAACAAACAAACAAATAAATAAATAAATAAATAAATAAATAAATAAATAAATAAATAAATAAATAAATAAATAAAACTAAATTTTATTCAGCGTTTTACTATTCTTGTATTATATTTATACCTTCTTTTAAACCCTAACAAAATACTTATTATTGAATAGCAGAATACAAATTAGTGAAATAATAAATAAATATAATACATAATGATAGCTGGAAATTCCTTGGAATATGTAACCTATTTTTACTTACCGTATTTTTCGGAGTATAAGACGCACCGGAGTATAAGACGCTCCTAGATTTTAGAGGAGGAAAACAAGGAAAAAAGTATTCTGAACCAAATGGTGTAGTAATATATTATTTAATAAAATACCAGTGTAGCAGAATACTTTTTACAATCATGTATACTTTTTACAACCATGTATAATTTTTACAACCATGTACATTTTTTACAACCATGTATACTTTTTACAAACTTCAAACTTGACACCTTTAAGACTAGTGGACTTCAACTCCCAGAATTCCTCCTCCAGTCATGCTAGATGGGGTAATTACAAGGCAAAAACACCCCAGTTTTTGCAAAAAATGGCCTGTTTTTTGCTCTCTCTCTCTCTCTCTCTCTCTCTTTTTTTTTTTTTTTTTTTGCAAAAACAGGGCATGCAGCGGATTTGGGAACCCTTCAGAGCACTCCTAGGGGGTGAGGGAAAGCAAAAATGCCCCCATTTTTGAAAAAAAAAAACCAGCCCATTTTAAGCAAAAATGGGATACAGGGGCGGGACTTCAGGAGGCCAAAAAAATTGCTGTATTCGGTGTATAAGACGCACCGACATTTCCACCCTATTTTGGGGGGCAAAAAGGTGCGTCTTATACTCCAAAAATACAGTAAATGCAAAGGGGCAAACATTGAAGGTAGTACAGTATCTTCTTCCAAATTACAGACAAATAGCTCACATGGGTATATTCATCACTTGATCATTGAAACATCATCCAATAATCTTACAAGTCACCATAAACTACAGCGCAAACAACTGTAGATAGCAAACTTCCAAAGAATCCTACACCACTGCAAATGTGATGCTTTAAAAAACATTTTCATCTGCAAGCTAAAATTAATTGACACTTGCAATGGAATTTGCCAAAATAAGGAGCAGAACCATGTGAAGAAAATAACCGTGTTTCATTGGGCGCTGCTTTACAAGAAACACAGACCCTGAAAAATGGAAAAGCACAGATGTTTGTAGACGTTGGTGACTTCAATCAGATGTTAAGGATCTAATTTGCTGGTCAGGTTGGAGAAGCTGGACAGATCTTTGTTAGTTTATCCAGAGTTAGTTCTATTTTTAGACAAAAATGGACCTTTTGGGAGGGCAGCATATTGAATGAATTGTGAATATTAAAGTCATCAGCTGATAGGTGGTGGAAGATTGGGATTTCCCTAAGATGCAATTTGCTAAGGTCTGCCCTTCTCTGGTTCAGGGATCATCAATTTGTGTCTGCTAAGATAAGACAAAGTGAGGAACTAGGCTTGCCCTTGATGATATCTAAAAGAGATATTCAACAGGTGCAGTCTGCATTTTGCTTTTGGGTCCTCCCCCCCCCCACTAAAACACATACCAGCAAGTCATTTAATTTTCCTAATGAAAGTTTAGACACAAGGTATTATAGATGCTGGCTTTTTTACATTATGGTGGTCCATTGGATACACAAGGCATATGTTGTTACTATCTTTAGAATAGGCACATGTTGAATAATCACATGAACTGCTGACTCAGTCAAGCCAAACAAATGAATATGTGTAGGAATCATAGACACAGAGACATGATTTCTTGAGCAAAGCTTGTCCGAGTTAGGAAGAAATCTCTCTGAGCTGAGCAGCCCCCATGTTCAGAACCTCTGCTTTTCTCAGACTTGCGTTTATTTTTATAGCAAATTTCTTGTGTATACAAGTACAAAAGATTAACTTGACTAACTTTAGTAACAATGCTAAATGGTTAATAGTATACAGACAGATATCAAGGTGTGATTGCTAACTAAACAGAATAATGTCTAATTTCTTACCCTAGACCAGGGGTAGGCAAAGTTGGCTCTTCTATGACTCATGGACTTCAACTCCCAGACTTTCTGAGCCAATCATGCTAGCTCAGGAATTCTGGGAGTTGAAGTCCATGAGTCACAGAAGAGCCAACTTTGCCTACCCCTGCCCTAGACAAACAGAAGAGTTTTAATTAACTTAGATAAACAGAAGCTGAGTAAATAATCATTTCCTTAAACAGGACAAAGGGTTGAGTAAATAAGTAGGGTGCTTAATCAATATCAACCAGACAGGCATTCCACATTCTTGGCAAATAATTGATAACAACCTACAAATACGGAAACTGAAATGCATAGAATCAGGTAGGAGTCACTTGATAAGTGGCTTCTCATGTACTTCATAGTTCAGATTTCCAGACAACCAATGCCTTCCCTATTGCAAACTCTAGCTAAGGAAAGCATGATTCATTGCAAATGGAAGATGAGGCACTGCGATGGATGACAAGAAAAGCTTCATCCTTTGTAACTGTGGTGGAAGGTGATGGTATTCAAAAGCAGGATGGTTGTGGAGGACTACTGCTTAGGAAACAGCATTATCATTAATTAATGACCACCTGACCTTTTGAGCCAAATCTCTATTTCATAGAATCAAGACAGCTTTCTACCTGATGCTTGGTACAAAATCTCTGCACATTGCTTGCCTGTAAATCAGGATCAAAGAGAGACTTCTTTGAGGAAAAATGTTGCCAGATGAGATACAGCAGTAGGAGAATAATTTATAAACTACAAATTAATTTGTACTTCCCAAATTAACAGGCAAATAAAAACACAATTATGTAACAATATTTAAAGTTTTCCAATTTTGTTGATGCATTTCTTCAAACTTGTCCACATTATTAGAGAAAACAGCATATGGAGAAATACATTATATTAAAAAACATTTTTTCTCAAATTATGTAAGTATGGTAAAATTGGATACTAAAAATGTTAATACTAAGATAATATATAAGAATGTGTATCTGGACTTTTGAAGAAATGTGAATAGAAGCAGAAAGGAGGAAGTAAGGATATATCTCTAATCAGCGCCCAACTGTTTTGAGTTGAGTTGATCTGATCATCAATCTGCTCTGCTCTGATTATTCAGATCAATTCAGAAAATTGAGTGCATTCAATACAATTCAAAATCACACCAATTTGATTTGCCAAATAGATTTGGGGGGAACCTATTAAAAAGTTAGTTTGATTCAGTGATTCAGCTGAATTGCCTCCATACTGAATTCCAGAACCAAAGTTCACAGCTTTCTGCCCTGTAAAGATTAGGAAGATTAGGAAAAGAAAAATGCATAACTGAATGAAAGTATAAGTCGTAGCTTCTATCTTCTTTATTTACCATAGATCACAGAAAAAGACTTGACAAAAAACAGTTTGGTGAATAATGGATTTCCAAGGGTTTGCTGGTTTGCTTCTTTTAGTTCAGGAATGGGGAAGTGTTTGAGTCCATTTAATCCAGCATTAAATCATATTATAAAATACAAGCAATGCATTAAAAAGCATTCCGTAAGCATAGACATTGAAAATTTCATAGTTTTAAATTTATTTCACCATAGCACGAGCTTGCTTATTTTTATGTGAATATGCCCTTTTTTAATGATATTTCCATGATCCCTGCTGCCCCCTACATGCTTGTGAACCATGCAGCCATTGGCCTGAAAAAGCATTTGACTTCCACATAAAACTGTGGCTTAGTTTATTCTCTTCATTCATCTAGCACTATAGTATCAGTTGGTCAACATACTGTGATTAATCTGTTGTTGTCATATGGAACACTGTGATTGGAATTGTATAAAGTAGCTTTTTAAAACTTGGCATCTTTCAATTTATTAGGACAAATGCCGTAAGAAGTTCTGAGAATGGCAGTTTCAACATAACTGGAAATTGATAGATTGAAGAAGGGTGATGGTAGACCAATCTGAGCAGAAGCTATAGCACTAGCAGTAGCACTTAGACTTATATACCACTTCATAATGCTTTACAGCCCTGTCTTAGTTCACAGATTCAGCATATTGCCCCCACAATCTGGGTCCTCATTTTACCAAACTTGGAAGGATGGAAGGCTGAGTCAACCATGAGCTGGTCAGAATCGAACTCTTGGCAGTGAGCAGTGAGTTAGTCTGCAATACTGCTCTTTAACCACTGCGCCACCATGGCTCTATACAAGGTCTGAAGCTTATAGTACTTGCTAGCCCTTCAACTAATTCTCTGATTTTGAGTACAAACAAAATAATACACCCAAGGACTCCCAACTTCATATCATATGAGGAGTGCATGTTTTTCTATTGACTTCCAGTTTATTAAGCAGATGGCAGGGTGCCAGGGACCAATACTGCATTTTATTAATGTGCCAAAAGAAGAAGATAATGAGACAATGACCTTTCTATCTAGATCATAGAAAAAGCACTCTAATAGCACTTGGCACCCAAATGACTGCTTAAATTAGCATGAATTTTAATAGTTTCTTGTCAATGCTCCTCCCTCCTCTGCTATCAGATATAGACAACACTCTCACAGCCAAAAGTTAAATTGCACCACTGCATATTGAAATGAATAAGATCAATGTGAAAAATTATTTCCCATAAAAATAAATCAAGATAAAATTCCTTGGTTATAGAAATCTATATTTCTTGGAGCAGGTTCTGTTATATTTTCTTTCTGAAAGGACTAGGGATTTTTTGGTTAAGGAAGGGGATCTTTAAACCAGTGGCAACTTTCTGTTTCATTAATCTTCAGTCTCCTCTGTGGCTTCAAATTGTACAGTGCAGAGGGATCAACTTTGACAAAAAAATATCTCCTAGCTCTACTCCTCTTGGTTCATGCACATGTGTGCGCATTCGCTTTGCTTGCGTGTGGTGCTTCTGCACAGGCGCAGAACCTTCTGCACATGCGCAGCGCGTCCGTGATGATGTCCGGGAGGGTGGGCAGAGCCTCCCGCTGCTGCTGCTACCGGTTCGCCCAAACCGGTGCAAACCGGTAGAATACCACCACTGAATATATCTGACTATTCACCTACCATAGGACATATAGTAGCTTCAAGAAGAGGGAAAAAAAGATCAGGAAAAATAACATACAGAAAATCTTTTCCCTTAACATCAAAAGTTTGTTCTAATATGCCACTACACTAAATTTACAATTTACAATGAAACTACACTTTGATTTACAATACCGCATGTAGGAGACCCAATTGTGCAGTTACTTAGATATCAAATCTAGAGTGGAGCCTAGATTTTGGCTGATTTGAGTTTTGAAAATCTAATGAAAAGAGTTGATTTCACCAGCCTAACAAAAAGAAGTAGAACTATGGTGCAACGTATTTTTGTAACTGGTTGTCATCTGAATAAAAAAAATAGACTAGAAAAAAAGAAAATTGGACTCTCATTTTTCTCTTATGTTCAGTGCTAGATCAAAAAAAGAGAGAATGCAATAAATCTACAGAGAAGCTATGCCAACATGAACATGTAAAGGAAGGAAGGAAGGAAGGAAGGAAGGAAGGAAGGAAGGAAGGAAGGAAGGAAGGAAGGAAGGAAGGAAGGAAGGAAGGAAGGAAGGAAGGTTTACAATGATATAGCATTTCATCCATTTCCTCTGAACTGGTGCTTAGTTTTTTTTTGGGGGGGGAGAAATGCAGATTAAAAGAACACAAAGATAAATGTTTATTAAATTGTACTATCATTATACATGGCAGTTTCAGAGCAGTAGATAATTCTTTTCCCAAGATTTTTACATTTAAAAATTTAATGTAAAGAAGGAAAGGAAGATAAATTAAGGTCAAGTAAATAGGGAAACAATATACTACACTTTCAGCTGCACATACTATTTATTTATTTATTTATTTATTTATTTATTAAATTTATATACCGCCCTTCTCCAGGGGACTCAGGGCGGTGAACAGCCAAGTAAAAAACATTAAAACACATTTAAGCCAAGTAAAAAACATTAAAATACATTTAAAATAAAATATTCAATATGGCCCTAATTTAATACAATTAAAATTTAGTAAAATCTTAAAATTTTAAAAACCCCAAAAACTTTTTCACGCCAGCCCGGCTTAATAAAAATAATGCGTCTTGAGGGCACGGCGGAAGGTGGACAGGTCGTGAATTATTCTTAAGTCTGGAGGGAGCTGATTCCAGAGGGTGGGTGCTCCCACAGAGAAGGCCCTCCCCCTGGGCGTCACCAGCCTACACTGCTTGGCTGATGGCACCCCAAGGAGGCCCTCTCTGTGGGAGCGCACTGGTCGATGGGAGGCAGTTTGTGGCAGCAGGCGGTCTCGGAGATACCTAGGTCCAATGCCATGGAGCGCTTTAAAGGTAGTAACAAGCACCTTGAAGCGCACCCGGTAGACCACCGGAAGCCAGTGCAGCTCGCGCAGGAGGGGTGTTATATGGGAGCGCCAATTAGCCCCCGAAACCACCCGCGCGGCCGCATTCTGGATCAGTTGGAGCCTCCAGGTGCTCTTCATGGGGAGCCCCATGTAGAGAGCATTACAGTAGTCCAGACGCGACGTGACCAGGGCATGGGTGACTGTGCACAGGGAATCCCGATCCAGAAAGGGCCGCAACTGGCGTATCAGGCGGACCTGATAAAAGGCCGCCCTGGTCACAGCTGTCAGATGGTCCTCTAAGGACAGCTGTGGATCCAGGAGGACACCCAGATTGTGAGCCCTTTCGGCAGGGGCTAGAAACTCGCCCCCGATAGTCAGAGATGGAATCATCTGACTATATCAAGACGCTGGGAACCACAGCCACTCCGTCTTGGAAGGGTTGAGCCTGAGTCGGTTTCTCCCCATCCAGATCCGCACAGCTTCCAGGCACCGGGACATCACTTCAAGGGCATCATTGGGGTGGCCTGGGGTGGAAATGTACAGCTGTGTATCATCGGCGTACTGATGGTACTTCACCCCAAAGCCACGGATGATCTCACCCAGCGGCTTCACATAGATGTTGAACAGAAGGGGCGAGAGAATCGACCCCTGGGGCACTCCATATGTAAGAGGCCTCGAGGACGACCTCTGCCCCCCTGCCAATACAAACTGCGACCGGTTGGAGAGAAAGGAGGAGAACCAACGAAAAACGGTGCCCCCTATCCCTAACTCTTCCAGCCGGTGCAGCATGATACCATGGTCGATGGTATCAAAAGCCGCTGAGAGGTCTAATAGGACCAGGACAGAGGAACAACCCCTGTCCCGAGCCCTCCAGAGATCATCAACCAATGCGACCAATGCCGTTTCCGTGCTAGACTGATTTATAAGATGAGATTGTAATAGGCATCATCAGTGGCAAATTCTAGCAGTGAAGGAAGTCCTGTCTTCTGTCTTTTTACTGTAAAAATGCATAAGTGTCTGGCATGATTTAGGAATCAGTGAAGAGCATATATGTTCAGTGGTAGCCTCTTTCTAAATCAATTTGCCGTGCTGTAGCCCAAATAAATACTGAAGCAGTGGCCAATCAGAATTGTCCGCATATGCTGATAAAATTTAGTTTAGACACTACTGAGGATGGGAGTAAGGAAATTCTTTTTCCTCATTCACATACACTTAAAGGCTTATATTGGCTTTGTTGTGGCCCACCAGCAGCCCGGGTAGCGGATCTCGCCCGAGAAGAGGCCGATGTGGTGATGCACCAGCGGCCTGTGCAGCTGGCACCCGAGTCGGACAGTGAAGAGGCTGGCGAGGACTCGGTGCCAGAGGCAGAGATTCAGCCAGGGCCTTCAGAACCTCCAGCACCTCCCATCAGTGATGAGGAAGAAGAGGAGGAGCCTCTTCTTAATGTACAGGCACGCAGAGCTGCCAAAAGGCAGGAATGGTTCCTCAGGAGGAGGTCTCCTCAGGAGTAAGGCTTGGGGCTAATTGGCCACTCCCTTAGCCTATTTAAGGGATGATGACGACAGCAAAAACTCTGCAGGAAACAATATTCATTTGTTCGCTCATGTGCCTTCGTGTTCTGAAAACGTCTGCTCAGCTTATCTGTTTTGGCATTCTTCCTGCGGACTGCTTCTAGGCATTTTGCCAACCATTGTAAGCTTCTTGAGATATCCAGGACTATGTGCTTAGACTTAATTTATGACTTTATGGACTTCTGCTAGCTGTTAATGCCATTTAAGTAACAGCTGGTTTTTCAAGAAAAGACTGCTTTAACTTGTGTTTGTGTGTGTCAACTACTAAACAAGCTTATTAGTAGTCGTTAATTGAGTAAACATAGGTTTGAACAAACTGCGTGTGTGCTACGTTCTTTCTGGTCCGTAGCTGGGGCAGAACAGGCTTGTAAAATAGGAGCAGAAACATCATGATTCTGTACTGGTAGGTAAATTCATAATATGTCCCACTGCAATCATGAGGCATGAAAGTTATGCCTTACTTACTGATCAGGATTAAACCCTAAGATATTTAATTTTTTTCTACTGACTTGCTGACTAGCATTGACTACATGCTCTGAAGTCAATGCCCAGCAAGCAAAGAAGGTTTGGGGGATTTTCTCCCAGGTTCAAATTAATCCCTAAATTAACTACCCCCTAATCTTTATCATTAAATATTTTCCACCCTGGGAGTATACTCTTTCATAAGAGTGTCCCATCCAGGGGTGAAATGCTCCCAGTTCGGGTGCGCCAGCTGGTCGTTATAGAGCTTCCCCCACCCGCCTGGACACTGCCATTTGGGTTCTTTTACCCTCTGCGCATGCACAAATCGTTCTGCACATGCACAGAGGATAAAAGAACCCAAATGGTGGCATCCAGGCGGGTGGAGGAAGCGGGTGGGGGAAGCCTCACGCTGCGATTGCTATCGGCTCTATCGGCTCTACGACGACTGACCGGCCCACCGGAACCGGGAGCATTTCACCCCTGGTCCTATCCCACCCAAAATGAATCCTTCAATTGCTAATTGAATTCTGCATGCGCTTGTGACAAAATAAGAAAGTCTACATTTCTTCCTCTAAAGCTTCTGACAGTAACCACTGTGAGAGACAGATCCAGTTATTGGCAGTTTCTGTTTAGAAACAAGAATGCTGGTGTACAATATCCTGGCAGTTTTATTGCTTTTTTTTCTTTTTTACACCCCGTATAACCTATGGCTGGACCATTAAAGAAGGACAATTGTGATAAATAACTATGAAAAACAGATCCAGTGAGATGGATATTCTACTGTAAGCCATATGTCTTTGTCCAGGGCATCTGCAGAGTCATTTCTAAAAATGCCAGGCTATTAAACAGCACGATTTCTTACATTTCACAGCCATCCAGCATAACAAGAGCTGGGGGATCAGTCCAGAGCTTAAATTCAGGAGGGCTGAGGGAAATGCTAGATTCTTGCAAGCTTGGGAGTTTCAAGAAATGGAGCTTGTACTCATATGGGAAGAATAAAGTTATGCGTCCGCCAGCTTTCTTGTAACATGGATGCTGCAATAACAAAAGGATGCTTGTTTGAATGAGTAGGGACCAACCAGCAGAATATAATTTGTGAATGACTATTGATATGAACTATATTGGTATTTTGGGGGCCTCCTGTCAATTGTCATAACCTTTCTTTGTAGATTCATGGGGAATGTGGAGCCATCTTTCTCTTTTCTAACAAACGGAATAGGCAACGTGCCACTTTTCTTATTCACTTGTTTTTCATTCATTTGAGGGTTTATTGATTTCCTTCAACCCTTAAAACTCTCCTCTTCAACCTAAAAGGTTCCCAAAGTGATTTACAGAATAATAAAAAAAAACAAAGCAGTCCTTGTTTTCTGGCTTGCAATCTAAAAAGTTGCAACATAGAAACAAAAGATCATCTGGAGAGAAAACTACTTTTTTAAAAAAAGAAATGGATGTGCTCATTTATTTTATTTTTTATTTTATTTTATTTATTTATTTGTCAACACGTGTACAAGATAACAGGTATGATATAAACATAAACAAAAGCAAAGTATGTATAGGTAAATTTGGACAATAGGACAGAAGGACAGGGGCGGTAGGCACGATGGTGCGCTTATGCACGCCCCTTACAGACCTCTTAGGAATGGGGTGAGGTCAGCTGTAGACAGTCTAAGGTTAAAGTTTTTGGGGTTTGGGGAAGAAACCACAGAGTCAGGTAGTGCATTCTATGTAGTGACTAAATATTTAAATAATAAATATTTAAATGATATTTAAATGATATTTAAATATTTAATTAATAAATATTTAAATATTTAAAAATAGTGACATACTATTTAGTGACTGTAGAGTCTGTAGTTGGAAAACGGAATGAATGGGCCTGCTTATGTTTGTGGGGGGGGGGGGTTTGCGATATTACTGCATCAGATGCTGAGATATGATCCACGGGTATCATTTAGGAGCAGGGAAGGTCAGGCTGGAGTTACAGGACTTTGGGGAGTTCCAAGATACTCTGTCTAAATTGTTGGAACTGGAACAAGATCTCTCACCTTTAGATTGGCTAAAATATCTGCCTGAGATTTTTTTTTCCCATTGGATTTGAAGGATAATTTGATAAAGAAAGCCTCTAAAAATGGAATTATTTATGGACCTCAATTTCCCAATATTTAGAAAAGCAGATGCATCTCCGTCTTCAGGCTTCTAATTTTTAATAGTTTTTAGCATCAAATTTGGTGTTCATTTAGATTTACTGTTAACTTTTTATATTCAGTTTTTTTCTTTTAGTTTTGTTAGCTATCTTGAGTATGAACTATTACTATTTACTATTCCTGTACCCAAAGAATAGCTACTAAATGATCTTTTTCACCTGAGAAAAAAAATCACCTGCAAGTATAAGGAAGAAAATACAGAATAATCACAAAGTATCTTTTCTAACTTGGGCTAGACTCCCTTATTTAAAAGGGAACCTCACATTTTTCAGTTAAGTCTTATTTTCCCCCCCACAGCCCACATAATGACATTGTTCCTCAGAAGGGTTTAGCTTCGTGATGTTCTCTTAAGGAGATTCCACTTTGGGCTGTGAGTTAAATGGGATTGCTGGCTTAAAAGCTCACGTAGACAGCCTGAGTATTTTCATATCACTATCATGATCTCTTCTCAAACCCAGAGAAGTAATTTGAAGGTGAACTATGACAGTTTTAACCTATGCCAGTTTGAAATGTTTATAACAAGGGATGAAAATCACTGTTCTGTCCCAAAGAGTTGCAAGCTCCATCACTCGTATTCTGAAGAGAAGGGAACAAAGAGAAATGAACAATTTGGTACAATATTTGCAGGCTGCTGTTCCTGGGGTGAAGGGAAGATGGAAAAATATCTTAATTTGGCTGGGATGGCTAGAATACTAAGGAATTTCAAAGATGGCCACCCAAAAATTCCGTTACCTGATTGTAAGATTGGAAACAAGAAAGAAGATAAGGCAAGTATTTCTTCACAAGAGGAAAACAAAACCATATTCTTCCTTCCTCTCCAATAGCAATATGCTTTGTTCAACTGTACTTTAGCAGAACTGGAAATCAGTTCATTCTCCAACTCCAAAGGTGGGTTCCTCTCGGTCCGGATCGTTCTATGGAACCGGTAATAACTTGGCAGCCTGGGTCGCTGGAACTGACAGTAACCCAGGTCTGCCACGCCCCTGAGCCGGTTCTCTCAGTGGCACCGTAGGTGCCGCCATCTTGTTTTTTGTTTCTGCGCATGCGCAGAGGCTTTTTTTAAAGTACTGCGCACAGCAGCGGGAGAAACCAGAACCCACCCCTATCCAACTCTACTGATAAATGAATCCTCTCTCACCTTCAACTCCTTTTTATACGACAGCAGCTATTTTCATGCCCTAGCCAATGACTAGGCATTCTATATTAAGCATTCATAATAGTTGAAAGAATAAATCACCCAGCAAAAAGTTTTTAAAATGTGTAACTTTTTAGAAAAATAGTTATGAGATTTGGTTAGTCTGGATCTTTGTATTTTAGTTGTTATTGTTGTTCGCCTTCTTAAGCATTTGGTTGGAAATTAAAGACAAATCAAGTAAATAAAGTCAATCCACCTAAAATTACTTTGGCATGCTTCTAGAAGCATCTATTTGGTGTGCATATGTTTAAATCCTGTTTGAGATGGTTGCCAAAACCCAAGCTAGGCTGAATTCTGGACATGCTGGCAGATGTTCACAGTGGTCTTATTGCTTGGGAATTTTCAAGGCCCAGAAGTTTTTTCTCACTTTTTTTCCTATGCCAATCGTTGCCTTTGAACATGTCTACCAGCTTAGTGCTACAGGTTTTTTTTGCAGCAAGCCCAGAAAACTGAAAATGAAATATATTGATCATTAAACAGTTGTGTGCAGCCTCTTGGCATTTAAAGGAAATAACCCATATGTGCGTGGTGTAGATGTTTTATCTACTTATTCTTAGCAGATGTATTATCTACTTATTTATTTAGATGCCATCTTTCAGGGCTGAAATGTCCTCCCTAGGCTTTCTGTGAGTGTGTGTATTTAAAGAGATTCTGAACTAATTTACAGAATCAGAATTTAAAATCAGTCAAAATAGCCAGAGAAAGAGTAAGCATCTATTAAGTAATCCCCAAACAATATGATGCTTGTACTGTATTTCCTGTATTTACATGTGGAACTGCCTTGAGGTAATTATTGGGGGGTTTTTTTGTAAATAATTGTGAAGATAAAATAAATGTAAGTTCTTCAGCCAACAGCCTATTCATATCCCAAAGGTGCTTTTTCAAGAGGCAACTGGACTTTTTGGTTTTTCTCTGAAGACATTTCACTTGTCATCCAAGAAGCTTCTTTAGCTTCTTCAAGAGCTGAAGAAGCTTCTTGGATGAGAAGCAAAACGTCTTCAAAGAAAAACCAGAAAGTCCAGTTGTCTCTTGAAAAAGCACCTTTGGGACAACCATGACCTGGATGACTGAGAATCTCCATAGACATTTAGCCTATTCATATTTTTCTTCCTTTCTCTTTCCCTCTCTCTTTGTGTTGTAAAATATAATAGAACGTGCAGCAAGCCCAAGGCCAGAATGAGCTTGCACCAGCCACTTCCCTCCACCTTCATTCTCAGCAGCCTATGTAGCAGAGTGTGCTTGGATGATAACACATTTTGTGCTTTCTCTGTTTTTCCCTCCTTCAGATTTGTTTAGTAATTAGCCATTACTCCCATTTTCAATTGCATGGGGAGATATGTCCTGAATAGTTTTGTTCTATCACTAATACATAGTGACTCTTCAATGTCAAGCGTACATAATACTCCTTCCTTCTCCTAGTTTCCCAACTCACTTCACAACAATACCCTGTGAAGTGAGTTGGGATGAGAGTGACTGGCCTAAAGTCACTCAGACTTTCATGCCTAAGGCAGGACTAGAACTCATAGTCTCCCAGTTCCTAGCCTGATTGAATATCTTGCCAATAACTCTCGTTCCCTAGGTTCCATGATATTGGTTCACTTCTCCTACATGAATGCTACAAAAATTTAGAGAAAGGTAACCTAGCATCTTTTTTTCTGCCACATTTGTGACTTGCTGCAAGTGAGAACAGAGAAAGTAAAGCCTCTACATCAGGGGCGGGTTCCTTTTACCTTTTCCTACCAGTGCGCATCGCGATGTTTCTCGTGCAGAAGTAAAATCGTCCATCTGCGCACGCATCCCGGCATCCAATTTTAGTTCCGCGCATGCACAGAGAGCTGAAAAATCGCCAAAAATTAGGAAAAAAATATGGCGCCGCACATGGACCGGCACAGACGGCACCGGAGCCATCATGCCTAAATTACATCATCAGCAGGCTACTACCAGAGCACCCACACTGGACCGCACCGGTAGGAACCCACCTCTGCTCTACATGGTACAGGAATGGTATCAAAAAGCGAAGAGCTTGTTTATGAAAGGAAAAGGGGAGGAAAAAAAATCCAGGCAGCTTGGTCAAACTTAGAGATGAAGAGAAACGAAAAGAAAAAAAATGTTCCTCCAGGATAGAAAAACACAAACCAATCAGTTTTTGAAGTGCCAGCCCTTCCACAGCAACGAATCTCCAGGGATTTGGGGTTACAGCAAGAAAGCCAGAGCTAAAAACATGAATCGTCAGTCCATGTTTTTTGCGGCAGGATGAGGCAGATCGCCAGAAAAGATTGTGGAATGTAACAGAACCCAGACTTAATTCTTGAATAATTCCTTTTATCCCTGAAAACACTCTGCACTTTCAGGAGAATAAGACCCATTCAGGGGATTCTTGACAGGCCCAGAGCAGGAGGGCAAGACAGAAAAAAAAGAAGCTAGGGCAGCATCTCAGCAAGCTCACAGATAAGGCTTTTTATTATCCTAAGCCTTTAAAGAAAGCCCAAAGGAAGCTCTTTATTTCAAAATGCGCCCAATCCAGAAGTCTGTTGAAAGATCATGCAGCTGGTCCAAATGGAGTTGAATTTAAAAGAAAGCCAATGTCAAAAATCAAGAATTTGGTTGTTTGGCATGGTCTAGCATAGACACATTCAGGGTGGCAAGACACATTCCAGAAGCCTTGGAGGTCAGACATCACTCCTTTCCAAAAATTACCATGGAGCTATACTTTATAACTGATAGAATGTAGAAAGCATTAAATAACCGGGCTGTAGTTATACAGTATTATAGTCAGTGAATTGCATTGATTTGATTTTAACCACATTTAAATTAAATTAAATGTAAATGTCTTTAATCCACCAACACTCTGACATACCACCTAAAGGCCTAGCAAGGTCCTTATCCCAAAGGTTTTCAATCCTTTATAGTAGGATCTATATACCTGTTGATAAATAGTGTAGTGCAGGAGTCCCCAACCCCCGGGCCATGGCCTGGTACTGGGCTGTGGCCCATTCAGAACCTGGCTACGCAAGAGGCAGGTGAGTGCACGCAGCTTCATTTTTGCGAGCTGTGAGCGTGGACGCGCCTGCCCGTCACACTAACCATTTCTTCTCCCCTCCCCTCTATAAAGCCTTGGTCAGACCACACCTAGAGTACTGCATCCAGTTTTGGTCACCACACTATAAAAAAGACATTGAAACTCTAGAGAAAGTGCAGAAGAGAGCAACCAGGATGATAAAGGGTCTGGAAAATAAAACATACGAAGAGCGGTTGCAGGAACTGAGCTTGGCCAGTCTAGCGAAGAGAAGGACCAGGGGTGACATGATAGCAGTGTTCCAATACTTGAGGGGATGCCACAGAGAGGAGGGGGTCAGGTTGTTCTCTATGGCACCAGAAAGCCAAACAAGAAATAATGGATGGAAGCTGACCAAGGAGAGATTCAACCTGGAAGTGAGGAGAAACTTTCTGATGGTGAGAGCGATCAACCAGTGGAACAGCTTGCCAGCAGAGGTCATGAGAGCCCCAACACTTGCGACCTTCAAGGAGAGACTGGACTACCATCTGTCTCAAATGGTGTAGGAACTCCTGCTTGAGCAGGGGGTTGGACTAGATGACCTACAAGGTCCCTTCCAACTCTAATAATAAATCTAAATCTAAATCCCCCGCCAGTCCACAAAGCTGGAAAGGTTGGGGACTATTGATGTAGTGTGGTGGAAACAATACAGTGTATTTGGCACTATCTGAATTCTTACGGTAGTAGGAATTATTGAAATATTTGTTATAGTGCCCTCAAAGGGTGCGATGTTAGTAATGATGTTAGTATTCAAATGGTTTTGATTGCTTATGATATGCATTTTAAGCACAGGTTTGATTAAAACAGCAGATTGAACTATCCAGAGTCATTAGATATTGAGAAACCTATAGATTGTATAACTAAATAATTAAATTTGTTTTTTTTTAAACTTGCTTACATGATTTCTTCATTCTTTTAAAAATATGCTTGAAACCATATACCAGTGGCTCTTTCTATCTAGAAAAAATTCTAAGGACAGAGTAACATCACAAACTGAATCCTGAGGTAATATAATATCATTTCTCAAGTACAGGCATGAGCTGAACAAGTAGCCACTTGGCAATCATTTTAAGGCCTAGCTGCAATTGGGTCTTATATGTTTTATATATCTATGTTTACTGACCTCTCTTGGGAGCCTCTCACCCAAGCCCTGCAATTAAGTCATGACTTACTTTCAAGAAAGCTATAATTTCATAGATTCCTAGAGGGGCTATAGCACCATCCATGGATAAAAATGAGTGAATAAAATATGGAGTCATGCCATTGCATTCCAATTCACTTTAGGAAGAACATTTGTTATTAGGTGAGAGCTTTCTGTCTTTATTGATTGGGTAGGTAGCTATCATTCTTCAGATCTCAATGATTAAAACTCAGATTTACTTTTTCTGGAAACTTAGCTATCAATAATTACTGGGGATGAACATGACAGTGCTTAAAGGATGGGACCACAAGAGTTGGGCAGTCAGAGACAGTGGCACAGTACACGCCTGCACTGCTGTTCACACCGCACGGATTCTACAGTGGTAAGACGTATTCATGGTTCACGAATTACAACTTCCCCTTAAGGTTCCACTGGACTCAAAACCACGCAGTTGTAGGGGATGTGGTAAGGCAGTGGCTTAATGACACTGGAACTGCGAAGTCAGAAATGATCCGCACTCCAGTGGTTTGAGAACAGCTCTGTGAGATGGAGTGAGTTCCCATTGCTCGTTCCCTGGTTCCTGAGACAACATGACACAAAGCAAGGTGAAGTGAGATTGGCAGAGGAGCCCGGAAGAACCAGCAACCCAAGAGCGGCTAGTTAGCTGCCGTAAAGCTAGTTCGCCCCCTGCAGTTCACCAAGATAGGTGAGCAAGTGCCAAACAGAATGAACTAGTATTCTAGATTGTCAGGACTCCATTGTGTCTAGCATTTGTAGATTTCCCTGAAATTGTATGTCATATGCTAAATAAACAATAAAAGTCCAGAGAGAAAAACCATGTATCTAAGAAACAGCAGCAGTGGCTAGATGTCTTCTATGGCCATTTGCTCACCCCATCTCTCAGATTAAACTAATCAAATAAACAAGGATAACAGCATGGAAAAGAAAGAACTACCTCCATAGGATTACAGTGGTTAAAGCCTATTTGATGTTCAGGGTTTTGTTGGCTTACCTTCTATGGAGAAGAAGGGAGGAAGGGTTTGCTTTTGCCACACAAATAATGAAAGCAGATGGGATTTTTGGTATCATTAAAAGTGTCCCAGCTTGTTGCCATGACAACCAGTGGGAACACTTCTTCTTTTTTTAATTCCTCCTTTTCTTCATTAAAGGTAACATCAATGGCACTAGATAAACTAAAGAGATCCCTGCTGTGCAAATCAGTTTCTCAATAAATAAAACGTTAACGTTTTGTATGTTTGGAATGCTGATCACAACCAAAAGGCAGTCTGGGGATATCTTTTGTGGGTGGGCAGTGGCAAATGATGATTTAAAACAGAGCAATATTGGCTTACTGGGTCACTCGAATACATATACGTGGCAAAGCAACTTAGAAGATGCAGATTTGAGTAAAACAACAAAGTTGCTGAAATAAATTCTCCATATGTGGCTCAGGTTTCATTGGAATTTTAAGAATTGTTTTTGATCTCTGATTAGGTGAGGGTCTTTTATGGCCTTCCAGGTGCTGTAGGAAATAGGGTGTGCCTGGGTGTGCCAATAATCTGTCAGGATTCATTAGTAGCTAGGAACTGTTTTAGAACTTGGCATGTTTCTAAGAACCCCAAAGTTAATGTTCTTATTACATGTTTACATGTTACAGAGCTTTTTTTTATTGCTTTCCCACAAGAACAAATCTCTCTCTCTCTCTCTCTCTCTCTCTCTCTCTCTCTCTCTCTCTCTCTCTCTCTGTGTGTGTGTGTGTGTGTGTGTGTGTGTTTTCTATGTGGTGGATTTGTATTTGTATTTGTTTATTTGTCAAGCATATATGATTATAAGCAAAGTATAAACAGTAAAACATGATTGAATATATATGCAATAGTACAAGCATGAATAAGAGTAAAAGAGGTAAGAATATATATGTACATTAGGACAGGAACCCTTAGGCACGATTGTGCGCTTATGCACGACCTCTTAGGAATGGGGTGAGGTCGATGGTAGATAATCTGAGGTTGAAGTTTAAGTTAGGTTGAAGATTGTTCTAATTAGTCTGTATAGCATGAGGTATGTGTATCAGTGTACAGATAAAACTAATGCAAAGTATAAAAAGGGGGGAAATATTTAAAAGAATATTTTAGAGAAAGAAAAGAAGGAACTTTCCCCTTCATCCCAACAAGTATAAACAACTTTAACAACTTATTGCTATCTCTTAAAATACAACAGACAATCTCTTCCATCCCATATATCACCTCATTCTCTATAAACAAATCTTTAAAACCTCATCATGCATTTTAATCAGCAAAAGTCCATTAAGGATTACCAGAAATAACAACCTATCTGTTATGAACTTGATCTAATAAACCCATGTGAATTCCTTCCTTTTAAGTTTATATCACATTTCTATTATTAAGCAAATCATCCAAACTTTATCATTCAAAAGAAGTCAGAAAAAAATCCAATAGAAGTTACCAAAGATAACAACACATCTATTTTAACCTTTATCAGATTAATTTAAAATACAACAAATGAACTCTCTGCCAGTCCAAGCCCAGAGATGACATAGCAAAGTGAAATCAAGTTCAATCCTTTGTTTGCTTACAGCCTTACACCTAATAAGTGGAATCTTGCCAAACTAAAGCTACAATCTTCTAATCTAATATTCTGTGACTATCCTGAATCTCCCCCCACTTCTTCCATTCAATTTGGGACCGCACAGCCTCTTAATCTGCATCTGTCTTTGGGAGAGCTCTGTGCTGCCAATTGCAGGTACCCATTCAATCATACTTTCCCATAAAGTTATTATCTATAAACAAACTTTAAAACAAAATTACCTACACAAAGTCAGAAAAAAATCCATTAAAATTGTCCATACATAGCAATTTATCTATTTTGCCCTTGGCCAAATAAACCAACTTTATATTCCTTCCCCTCACTCCCAACAATCTTTAGTCCATTCAAATAGTGTCCAAACACTTGGGTTTTTTCCCTCCTTGGCTCTTCTCACAAAATTGCTAAGAACTTTAACAAATCTCTTTTTAAAATCCAATAAGAAAGGTTATCCAAAACACTTTTCTGGCCTATTATTTGTATATCCTTTTAGTCATCAGCTAGTTTTAATTGCCTATTCAATATTTTATGTTTTTTTCCATATCCTTCTTGTTACCTGTCATTTTTAAGTCCACATTTCAATCTATTTCAGTTTTATCCAATAAAATGTGTTCTTCTTCCATAACATCATTTAGTGTGTCAATAATGGCAGAGATCTTTAACTTCTGAATCCATTGTTTATACATTTCTTTCAGTCCATCCATTATCAAAAGATTTTTCTCCATTCTATATTATCAAATCAAGTTTAAGTATTCCCCTTTAATAATCTTCATTTCCTTCTTGGGCCCTCTAATGTCCACCCTTCAAAGTCCCATCTTATCATATGGGTTTTCTTCTAAATGCAAAGATGCAGTTTCCCGTGGGAAGGTTTCTTTTAGTATCATTTTTATTAAATCTTTTAAACAAACAGGTAACACTAGCACAAACTAATAGAAAGTAAAAAAGGGAAAGCTGAGAGAAAACAAAAAGTACAAAAAAAGAAAAAACTTAAAGAAAATTAGAAACCTCCAAACTTGGAAACTTTAACAAAATATACAAGGACATTCCTTGGAACATTCCTTGATTTTGCAAAACATATATTATCCTATAGGCTTATCAATCTCTCTGATAATATCATTTTCTTCCAAGTCCAGAAATCCAGACAGACATAATTATCTTTTCTCTAATATATGCTGCATGTTCTTCTGAAGTTACTTTAAATCTCAAACAAAATTCTTTTTCCCTAAGTTACAATAATGTCAAATTGTCCAAGTCTTTCTCCATCTCTCTATTTATAACTTCTGTCTTACCTTTCAAACTACCACTTTGTTAATAATTGATTTTAAATCTGCAATTGATTTTAAATCTATTCCACAAATTCTTCAATTTTCTTAACATTACAGATTAACAGAGTTGGAAGGGACCTTGTAGGTCATCTAGTCCAACCCCCCACTCAAGCAGGAGATCCTACACCATTTCTGACAAATGGCAGTCCAATCTCTTCTTGAAAGTCTCAAGTGATGAAGCTCCCACAACTTCCGAAGGAAGCTGTTCCATTGGTTGATTGTTCTCACTGTCAGAAAGTTCCTCCTAATTTCTAGGTTAAATCTCTCCTTGATCAGTTTCCATCCATTATTCCTTGTCCGGCCTTCAGGTGCTTTGGAAAATAGCTTGACCCCCTCCTCTCTGTGGCAGCCCCTCAAATATTGGAACACTGCTATCATGTCTCCTCTGGTCCTTCTCTTCACTAGACTAGCCATGCCCAGTTCCTGTAACCGTTCTTCATATGTTTTAGTCTCCAGTTCCCTAATCATCCTGGTTGCTCTCCTCTGCACTTTTTCTAGAGTCTCAACATCTTTTTTATGGTGACCAAAACTGGATGCAGTACTCTAGGTGTGGTCTAACTAAGGCTTTATAGAGTAGTATTAGTACCTCACTTGATCTTGATTGTATCCCTGAAATGCAATTTAGGATTGCATTGGCTTTTTTGGCTGCCGCTGCACACTGCTGGCTCATATTTAGCTGGTTGTCGTCTAAGACTCAAGATCCCTCTCACAATCACTGCTATTAAGCCTGGTTTCACCCAGTTTATATGTGTACTTTTGGTTTTTCTTACCTGTGTAGGACTTTACTTTTTAAACATCTTCTTTCAGATCTTTTTTCAGCCCTGCCAATTTTTCTCCCATTATTTTTTTTATCAGTTGTAGTCATCTTTTTACCAAATTCTTCAAACAATTTTAGCAATAAATCTGATGGAATACCCTTATCATTCTGGTGAACCCATGTATCATTCTCTCAGTTTGGCAGATTTTCTTATGGTTGCCATGGTGAGAAAGTGCAAGCATGTCAGTTACTATGGTGAGAATAAAATACAGGCTTCTTTTTTGCTTTGCTTTGCTTTGCTTTGCTTTGCTTTGCTTTGCTTTGCTTTGCTTTGCTTTGCTTTGCTTTGCTTTGCTTTGCTTTGCTTTGCTTTGCTTTGCTTTGCTTTGCTTTGCTTTGCTTTGCTTTGCTTTGCTCTATGTTGAGTCTTTTGGCTTCAATTAGCAATCAATTGTCACAGTCAAACAATCCAAATAATATTGCACTTATCTTCTTGTTGTGTAAAATCCACCAATTATTACTGTTCTTATATATATATAAACAGTGAGCCTTCCCACCGAGAGCCACCCTGTTAGTCTAATTAAGTTTACTACTTTCAAAGACACTTTCCTCAAAGAAATACACACATACACACACCAATGTTCCCTGTAATATCAGAAAATGGCGCGCGGCAGTTAGAAACTGTCGCGCAGCGTTCTCTTTTCATCTGTGCGGCTGCGCAGGCGTGCAGCGTCTGCCATTAGAAAATGCCGTGCGGAAGTTAGAAACTTCTGTGCGGCGTTCTCTCATTATGTGCGCGGCCGTGCACCTTAAAGGGAACAGTGACACACACACCTATATAGAAGACAGACATTACATACATACATACACACATACATACATACATACATACATACATACATACATTCTTTTTTTAAATCACTGCTCTCCTTTTCCATTTGAAACTTTCTAATATCACCATCTTGTCAAGCTTTTTTCTTTTAGTTTAAAATTGTTTAAAATTGGAGTTTCCCCCCTCTTCTCAACTAAAAAAAAATAGGCCACCAAGATTCTTTAATCTTCACTGCTGTTTGGAATATCTCTCAGGTTGTGAAGCAATTAAAGTATAAAGTTATTAAGAAGGTGAAGCTTTTGCCAACCAGAAAAGCTGTAGAACATTTTAGGCGACATTGTAAATCCTAGATTCCCAAGCTACTGGACTCACAATCAACCACAAGAAACTAAATTCCTGCAGGGTTTTTTTTTTTTTGCAAGGAGAAGCTCTTCTAGAGCACAAATGGATAACCTCCCAAGTTCTCCTTCAAGCAGAATTTTTTTTCCTTCAGTCAAGACTATCTCCTGATTTGCAATTATACTTTGTCTCTGTCTCTGGAGCTGCTCCCAAAGATGTCTAACTAGCCATAACACCTCAGTTGGAAGCTGGGCTTCTCATACTTCATTTCAGAATGTTATTAAACCCATCTGTATCCTTAGGCCATTTAAAACTTTCTGAAATTAATACACTAATAACCCCTTTGCTCTTAATTCCAGCCCCTCTTTTCAGTCCTTAAACTGATACTTAAAACAACTTTCATAAAGAATTAAAGGAAACTCATACAGTAAATACCATGAAACTTCCAAAGTTTTATGGTATTCATACCATGCCATTCCAAATATTTAAAAAGCAATAATAATTAATTCCTAAATGATTAACCCCAAAAACTTTAACCTTAGACTGTCTACAGTCGACCTCTCCTCGTTTCTAAGAGGTCTGTAAGGGGCGTGCATAAGCGCACCACTGTGCCTACCGTCCCTGTCCTACTGTCCTATTGTCCTCTTTTATCGTTACTTTTTACTTATGTTTATACAAACTACTACTATCCTATACATGTTTGACAAATAAATAAATAAAATAAATAAATAAATAATAAATATGAGTTGAGAATCAGCTGAATCTTATGTCCTTAGATGCTATATTACCCCTATGAGCTTTGGTGAAATCCCCTATTCTCAGCCACTCAATTCACAAGCAGATCACAAAAATGTCATTTTCTACTGTCTACTCATGAAAGGCCTCTGTCTGGAATATGTGTGGTCAATCTCATGATCTCTTCTTTTTCCAGAGAGATGTTGTTGGCCCAAGTCCCGCGTTCAATTGCCAATTTCAGCCTTAATGTCATACCCACTTCTCCCAGTTTGCAATATGCTCACTAGAACACACACGCGCGCGCGCACGCACACACACACACACACACACACTTTTAAAGTGCATATAAATTGCACAGGATCTATATCCAGCATATTTTAGTTTTTAAGGTATGATTCTAGCCATTCCTAAAAAGTTATATAAAAACATTGAAACTTAGGTTTCTCTTAAAATTAGCATTAATTTATTTCATTTTCTTTGAACATACCCATTTCTTTGCTTATTTTTTAAAATCTAGAACAAAATTCAGAAACCTGAAAATCTGGGTATTTTTAAGAATGTAAGGAAATACAAACAATGTTGTTTGTATTTTAAAATGTTGGCAGAACAAAATTCTATTGTGAAATTCTGGGAATAATAATGGAAAGAAAGTGAGAATTTTTTTAGAAACCCTTATCTCTGTCAAAATACTGCAGTTCTTTAAATTCCCTGAGGTGTACGGGTGATATTAATTTGAAATGTGCATGGTAATTATGCCCTAAGGGTGCAGTTATAATTTTGGGTGGTGCTAGCTTCTTTAATCCATTGGGATATTTGTGTCCAAAATGTGTAAATGGATTTTGTTTTTCTCTGCAAAAAAAAGGATATATATCATTGCTATACAGTTTGAGTATTTTTAGTATTAAAGGACTGAAATGAATCCCAAAAATTCAAAATCTAGAAAATGCAAATCTGATATTCCTTGTGCATGATACATTTGTGTTTTAACAGGCTAAAGGGCAAATATATTGATAAAACCCACTGCTAACACCAATAGCCTTTCCTCTCTAGTGACTGTATTGCAATAGGAAATCGGTAATGCAGAAATATTTTTAATGACAAGATCTATTTTGGAAAGCATATGAGTACAAATGAAAATTGTCAATATATTAGAAGCTTTTGTCTTATTGTGGTCTTCACGGGCTCAGTTTTTCTGGGTGTGTAATGGGGAAATACAGCCTGTATATCACTTCTTGTTACATCTGTTTGCTATTCTATTACTCTTTTAACTGTGTAGTATACAAAACAAAAACAGACAAGTCTTGTTTCATTAAAAATTAGGGAATAACTAGCTTCATGTGCATCTCACCTGATTTTCTGTAGCAAAGACATAATTCTGTTGCTTTCATATTTGCAAAATTGAAGATGCTCTAATTTTAACTGTGTGTAAATTGATGCAATAAATTAATTTGTACTCTATTTCTTTTCACCATCCTAATTCTGACGGGATACACTTTAAAACCCCACATTTTATTGAATTGTTTATGTTTTGTAGTATAGAAATTATTTCTAATTCAGATTTTTATGCTAGTTCAAGTTAGAAGTTACCAGTTTGGAATTAAATTAACATATGGAAAGGATTCATCAGGTAACATTGCAGTTTACAGTTTAAAAAAAAGTGGGGGGAGAAAGAGATTTCAGGGCTACAGTGCCTTAAAAACATTTCAATTCACCTCTACTGGGATAATTCCAGTAAGGTTTCTGCATATTGGTGGACCTAGCCATACAAGACCTCCTAGCGCCAGGGGTGGGCAAACTATGGCTCTTTGAGGACCTGTGGACTTCAACTCCCAGAATTCCTGACCCAGCCATGCATGCATGGCTGGCTCAGGAATTCTGGGAGTTGAAGTCCACAGGTCCTTAAAGAGCCATAGTTTGCCCACCTCCTCCTAGCTTGTGGGAGATTTCCACATATTTAATGACCAGAACTGAGGGAGCGGGATTGCAGTCATTGAATGAGGCAGTTGCAAGGGTGGCTTGCTTAATGACCTCAATGACTTGCAACCCAAATTCTGTGGTGAATTGTAGTCATAAGTCAAGGACTACTTGTGGTATGGTAAGGCACAATTATTTTAAAATTAGCAATAGCAATAGCAATAGCACTTAGACTTATATACTGCTTCATAGTGCTTTACAGCCCTCTCTAAGCGGTTTACAGAGTTCAGCATATTGCCCCCAACAATCTGGGTCCTCATTTTACCGACCTCAGAAGGATGGAAGGCTGAGTCAACCTTGAGCCGGTGAGATTTGAACAGCTGAACTGCTGAACTAGCAGTCAGCTGAAGTAGCCTGCAGTGCTGCACTTTAACCACTGCGCCACCTCGGTTCTTTTAAATTAATTAAACTAATTAAATTAATTAATAAAGATGAAAATCCTTGAATGCTGAAGCCAATGAGCTTCCCTTTGGATTTGCTGCCACAACTATTAGAAGATAGAACTGGTGCTGTTGAGTTATTTGATTGAGCATATATCCCATAGCTATTAAAGAGTCTGATTTAAGAATATAGATACTTCTCCATCAAAAGACAGTATCTTGGCCACCATATCTAATAATTGTAAATAGGATGATATGGTGTGATATGATATGTTAATCTGTTCAGAATTAAAAGCACAATAAAATTCCGTAATTCTTATTTCAAATAACAGCAAGAATTTGTTTACTTTGTTCATACAATTATTCTGGTACAGATTTACAGAAAATATTTTGCTGCATTAAATTCAAATCCCTGACATGCTGTCATTTAATTCAGAAGCATAATAATAATAAAGCATTTAATTCAGAAGTTAAGTCGAGATCTTAACTGCAGCAAAAATCCTTCTTTATTCTTCCTCTGTTCTCATAGCCCAATCTCTTTCTATACTCACTGGGAAAAGCTACCAATTTTAGACATGTTAACACTATAAGAAAGATTATGGGAGTTTCCCCACTAGGGCTGTGTACACCTGAAAAAGGTATACCTTTTTCCTTGACAATTGCTTGGACAAGTCCCTGCAATTTTCTTGGCAAGATTTCAGAAATGGTTCACCATTGCTTTTTTCCTAGAGCTGAGAGAGAGTGACTGGCCCAAGATCATCCAGCTGGCTTTATGCCTAAGGCAGGACTAAAGTTCATGGTCTCCTGGTTTCTAACCTGATGCTTTAACCACTACACCAAATTGCCTTTTTTAAATTTTGCGTCTTTTAAATCTCACATTTTATAATATGAGAATGAATAGGGGATAATTATATTCCCATGGTTTGCTGTATGTCATTGTGCTGAAAGGTCACATATCTCTCCTGTGCAGAGATGGACGATTTCTCTTTTAGGATAAGTCAATGTTTGATGAAAGGTTACTGAGCAGATCCTTGGTGCATCCATTTTTAGATCCCTGCTGGAACAAGCAATGACCAGAAGGAGGTAAAATCAACACATATGAGATCTTCCACTCGTTTTCAAATCCCAAAACATTTCTTTGCTTTTTTGTCTGTAGACCTCACTTTAACTGGCTTACTTAAAATTATTTTTCCGTCGCTGCTAGATTAAATGCAGTGACCAAAAGTGGGAATATTCAGATGCTGTTGACATAATACTTCAAATCAAACATTATTATTAAAGTATATCCAAATTAGGCCTGTTCGTTTGGAACAGGATGACCTTTGAAATACACTGGGGGATTAAAAATGCATTTTGCCTGCAGCTGGTACTATTGCTATCATTTATTTTCTTTGGTTTTCGTATGATAAATGCTTTTACCTTAAATGGTTTTTAAAATAAATTTCATTAATAAAAATCCATTTTTTTAAAAAAATGGGATGGGCAAACTTTTGGCTTACCATTTCAGCTAATGACAATGATTTTATAAAGACCTCACTGATCACCAAGCAGGCCCTAATACAGAGAATATTCCTGTAGAAGTAATTAAATGAGGAATAATGCCAGGAATCTGTTCTGAGTATAATCTCTGGCCGGATCTCTCAGTCCTTGCACACAAAATCCATTCCTGGTTATTCCTATAATGGAGAGCAAAAGGAAGGCTAAAGTTCTTTGGATTTGATGTGTTTTCTTCTGTCTTTATTTATTTAATCAAATTTAATGGCTACCTCAATCACAAACACAACTTTGGGCAGTTTAGAGAGTATAAATAATTAAGATTACCAGAAGACACAAAAAGAGAAGTAACAAATAATGGCAAAGTGAGCAATCACCCATATCATGGAAAATAGCATGACTAGCTATAACACCATGCAAAACACCTATCAGGATACAGCTCATAAACCATCCTGCCCTGGCACGCCTTACTTTCCAACCTATATTTAAAAGCCAACCATCAAACAGTATCACACTCATCTTCGTTTTATTTTGAATTTACAGTAACCTAGAGAGGTAATGATGAGTGAAGAAAAAGAGAATTAACTGAAGGGGATTGGTTGACGTTAGGAGGCGGAACAGGTGGGAGTTGAGAAATAAATGGGGAGATCTTTCTGTGAAATTAAAACAAATTCCACTAGTTGTTTTTAAATCTGCAGAAACAGATATGAATTATCATATGTAATTTTTAAAACAGAGACAGAGCCTTAAACTCTTTTAAGCGTGGAAAAAAGTTGCACAAAAACTTACTGAAACCATTCAGAGCTCTTATCAGTGGTCCTAGGGTTACCAGGTTTGAACTAGAGGTGGAGCTCTTGCCTCACAATCAGCAGGTTGTGAGTTCGATCCTAGGTAGAGGCAAATGTAGGGTCTCCTGCTTGGGCAGGGGGTTGGACTAGATGATCTGCAAGGTCCCTTCCAACTCTGTTAATCTGTTAAATATGGATAACCAAGGACAGCAGAAAGATAAGTGTCTCACTTCAGCCATCGAGTGGTCATTCATATTTTTGTCATTCAGATCTGATAAGCCTAATCCATAGATGCAGATCTGCTTATCCCTGTTTCAGCATCCAGGAACTTCCTAAATCACTTTAGGCTGCAGCCAAAGTGGATTGAGTGATTCTCTTGAAAATCCCACTCTCCTGGAGGTTTTTTTTTAAACGTTTTATCATATTTTTTGGCCCATATACCCTGAAAATAAGACCCTGTCTTATATTTTTTTTGAACCCTGAAATAAGTGCTTGGCCTTATTGCCATGCACTCAAAAGCCAGATTGGGCTTATTATCAGGGGATGTCTTATTTGGGGGGAAACAGGGTAATATGGTCACTGTTGAAAAGGTTAGGGTTCATGGTCATGAAATAAAATGAACCCACAATGCCCTTAAGCAGAACAATTAGAAGAACGTTGGGGAGGGTGATTGCAATGCCTTCATAGGTAAATGTTGTCTTTTCCCTTTGCTGCTACTTCTAAGCAAAGCATCTCAGAAAAGCATCTATGCCCTACTTTTTAGCCTCCCTCCCCCTTTCCCCCCTTCCTGCATCACAACATCTATTGCAGTGGAGAGGGGACAGAAAGAGGCTGAAGCCCCCATCTCTAGGTCTCCACTGTCCTTCCTTAAAGTAAAGGCAGGAACAGTTTTCCAAAGGGCAGAGTAACTGGCCTCTCCCACTTTATCTGTGAAGGTGCAGATCTTTCTGTTCAAAGCTGCTTTCAAAGTGACTCTGATAAGAGGACTGCCTACAGTTAGGACTGTAATCATTATTCAAAGCATTAATCAGGGGGAAATTATGCCTGTTGCTGATTAGCTAATTATTGCAATCAAATATTCTCTCTGCTCTTTGGAACCATACATCCAGTATCGGGAGAGGACTAGGGAGGGAACTGGGACTCTAAACAAGTAACAAAAACAGGAGGAATGTGTGGCTTCAATTCTTGTTTCTCAGAGACCCCAAATCAGAAGTGAGTTCTTCCCGGTTCGCACCGGTTCTATAGAACCGGTAGCAAACTGCTGGTGATGTCACGGAGCCGGTTCTGTTGGTGGCGGTCTGTAGACGCCACCATCTTTTTGGGGGAATTTTTTTGGGGGGGAAATTTGATGGGGGGATTTTTTGCTGATTTTTTCTTCTGCGCATGCGGAATAGATCCAGACTATCCCCACTCTATTGGCCTTCCGCAAAGCCGTAAAAACATGGCTCTTCCGGCAGGCGGGGTGAAGAAGATCGGATTCCCCCATGGATGAATGGTTTTTAAAACTATGTAATGTTTTAAACTATTTTGCATTATTTGTATTGTTCTTATCCCTGCTGTACGCCGCCCTGAGTCCTACGGGATTGGGCGGCCTATAAGAACTTGTAATTAAATTAAATTAAATTAAATTGTATGTTAATTTGCTAAAAATGACTTTTGTAATGAAGTGGTAGGGTGGGGTGGAGAGATTAGTAGGAGCACGACATATGGCTCTCCGTTTCATGTGAACTCAGCCACTGGACCTTACTCAACAGCCAATGGTTACAAGGAGCCCATGGTTTCTATGAACTCTGGAAGTGGATTACATAAATGAGCCTTTCAATATTCGTTAGGAAACAAATATGAAGGAAGCATTATGAATGGCCAGGAGGATAGCTGTTTAGATGACAGCCAGTGCTTGGGAGTGGGAGAATAAAAAAACCAACCCTGGTTATTCCAGATTATGTTCTCCTATTTTTGATACAGCTGCATCAGATCACCAAAGCTTATGAGGCCAAGTGTTTGCCACACTTTTTCCACACGCAGTGGCTCCAATGGTGCCAGTGCCAGCTTGTTTTGCCATGGAGACTGGAATGGCTCCAAAATTAGACTGAGATGGCTCCAAAAGAGCTCTGGTGTCAGCTTGTGTTGCCAGTGGAGACTGTGGTTCTTTATTTTAATCGAGAACATGGTGGCTAAGGGACAGCTGGAGGCAAGTCTTCTTCTCCACTCCATTCAACTTTCGGTGCATGGAAAGTCTAGCATCATAAGTCATCCAACCTACAGAGAGTGTGAGAGGATGAATTCAGCCCTTTAGATAGATCCAGTTTCTCAATCCTGTTTATAAGCTAAAATCTACACTGGGGAAAACATTTTTTTTAAAAGCTAGAGTGGCAGCAGGACTGATTGTTTCAGTGGATGAACAGTACTGGATGTGAGGCCCAGTCTGAGAGAAGAAACAGCTTGCTTAAGGCCACTTTTGTGTTTATGGGAGAGACATGAATCAGTCCAGGGACCTCCTGAATTGTCATTCAGCCTCTTTGCCAAGGCAGGTGGCTCCAGTTGATATGCAGAGGTTGTGCTGTCAAAGCCATGCTAAGAACGAACAGCTTGCTCCTGACCTCACAGTGAAGTCATTCAAGAGAGAATTTTCTTAACACATAGAAGCAGCATGAATAATAGCTAACGGGGCAGGTTGTTCCCAAGTTCGCTTATAAATAATGAAGGGGGATAGAGAGATTTTATTTTTATTTTCCCCATGATTTCTGACAGATAATGGTGGAATAATTACATTTTAAATTGATGTACAATTTCTACCCAAGGTTTTTTTTTTAAGAGTGTGTGTGTCAGAGAGAGAGAAAGAGTGGAAAAAATGTAAATGCTAATTGCTATTTCAAATTCAGAATGCAATGTCTAGTGAGAAAGAAACTCATATTGTATTCAAGGATTTTTTAAAAATCATTTAACATAATATTAGCTTCTTACTGACTTTATTTTAAGCTTCTAGAATTAGTTCCTTTCTTCCCCAGCTGAGTTGTTGCCACTTTTATCACTAGTGAATTTATTGGATTATTTTTCTCTCTCTTGTGGCTTTCATGTGGAATTTATTCTGTGCAAAATAAAACCCCACAATAAGCAAAATTTGTGCAATGGTATAAGGAAGGTGAGATTGTGCTTCAGAGCTGAAGACGGTTTATAACTAATATATCTGTTATTGTGGCCAGACATGGGTGCAATTAGTAAAATAATGTTAACTGGGCAAAAATAGTGCTGCCCTCCAATGAAACTGGGATGTTTTGATTCAGAATTTAATCCAAGAGTACATCCAGACTGTAAATATCTGAGACCACTCTGCTTATTGCTCCTTGACTGCTCAGGGATTTTAACCAATATATTGGAAAAAATAATAATGTAAAAATGAGAATTTTTTTTCCAATGTGCTGAAATTTTAGTTTAATAATTGTATTTGCCCACATGAATCTACAAAAACTAAAAATGAAAGGGGAATTATGTAAGATTTTGTGAGAGTCAGTTACTGGACAATTGAATTCAAGTTATTCATGTGACAGGATCAGGATAACGGTTGAATGAAAATATGTTAAGCTGATGTTATAAAGAAACCAGAGCAGATCACTTAATTGTGTCCATCCAACACAAAACTTGCCTTTTTGAAAAGAATCCTCTTTTAAAAAATAAGGAGTTGTCATTTGAGGTACACAGTCTTTTCTGTATGAGAAAACCTCCATAGCTGGTATGGCCAATCTTGCTGCATTTTCTTATTTTGACTTAAAACAGATGGTAGCACATAGTCAACAGTAGACCAAATGTTGTAGATTTGATCCTCCAAATAAATGAATTCATTCTTAGTCAATTCCCAAATCAACCACTGATAATGAAAATAAGATTAGGGTCAAAAATTAAATTGTAGTATAAAGTGGAGTATGAAAATCTAAAAGAAATAAATAGATCAGTCAAGTGTTCATGCCAGAAAACTAGACATAATAACTGATCTGAACTCATCTTTCTTGATGTACTTTCTGTCTGCTTTGTATGTGTTCCTGTTTAGCCTAATATTGCTGCATATTTGATCCAGAAAGGGACAGCCTAAACACAACAGTGTAATGTCTTCTGGAAAAATTCAATATCAGGAGACAGTGCAGAACTGGGGACATTGCAGGTAAAAACAGATAAAGCATTTTTACATGTAAATTCTTTGACATACTCTTATGAGCTGAGGTGGCACAGCAATTAGAGTGCAGTACTGCAGGCTACTTTAGCTGACTGTGATCCTCAGGTCAGTGGTTCAAATCTCACCAGCTCAAGGTTGACTCAGCCTTCCATCCTTCCGAGGTAGGTAAAATGAGGACCCAGATTGTTGGGGGCAATATAAATATACATTGCTTACTGGTGTAAACCGCTTAGAGCAGTGGTTCCCAACCTTTTTGTGATCGAGTACCACTTGGAGGTCCCGTACAGTCGCCGCGTACCACCTGGTTCCAGAGAAACTAAATTCGATCAGATATCACTTTATTTCTATAATTGTACAAGTAGAACACGCAAACCAACTACGAAAACAAGGGTTCTACTGCGCGACTGCTGAGAGTTCAGAACAGTCACTGTTCCTTTTTTGGCCCCGCGCATCCAGCAACTGGATTCTCGGGCCGCTGGGACCAGGTGGGTGGCGTGTGGCAAATCATTGCAACAGTTGCAAATCATTGCCAGATTATCTTGTGTTAGGCAGTAAACATTTTTATGAAGTAAAAAATAAGTAACTAAAAATCGTTCATGACCCCGAAAGTGTTTGCGTACCACCTGGAAGGCCCTCACGTACCACTAGTGGTACACGTACCACAGGTTGGGAACCACTGGCTTAGAGAGTGCTTGCACTTTGAGGCGGTATATAAGTCTCACTAATAAATAAATAAATAAATAAATTCTCAAGAAATCGAACAAAGGAAATGAAATAATTCTATCTATATAAGTTACATTCTGCTGCATAGTGCTTCCTTTGTTACCTAACGTAGAAGAAAAAATAAAACTCAGTGGGTTTATGCAAAGATTTGATTCAGAGATGTTTTAAAGAACTGCCTGAATCAACTTTGTGAGCTGAATTTTCAATTCAGACTGAATAGCAGAATAAATCAGGGGTATCCAAATTGATGCGGTGATTTGATAGCCTTTTGTACATGTACAGAAGGACTTTTTCTAAACTTAATCAGCTTTCCAAATTGGATTTGCTTGATTTAATAATTCAATTTTGAAAGTTGAATCAAAGTGATTCAAAGCCTAATTAAATCTATGAATCCAAATGAGTTAGGTTAATGATCCAGATTGAACTGATGATTTAAGTAGAATTCACCTGATCCACAAGCTTTGTAAGAGGACTGAAGTAAAAGGTGTGCCAGATATTTGTAATATTGATTACAATGTTTTATTTATTACAATATTTGTATACTGCCTCAGTTGAAAGGCTCCAGTCTAAATTAATTCTTTGATAAGTTTCTGTTATTAAAATTTCATATATATATTTTTGTAATTAAAGCTGGGAATCCTGTCAAGAAGTTTGAACTTAAAATGAGAAGAAATCAAAACAAACATTTCACTCCCACACATGGTGTACCACTCACTTTGTAGTGAGAGGTTAATCAAATACTAAGTGGATTGTGATTGTTAAAGAGGTTGTATAATTAGACACTGCTGTTTATGAAGACAGGAACATTCTTTGTCAAAGAATACAAGAATAAATTTAGAAACAAGGAGGCATTCATGTCTCAAATAGAACGCTAGATGGAATTATTTCAAGGGTCCTTTTCATCTATTGACAAGAAGCTGCCAATAGATGTAAATCTGTCAATTGAAAAATTAGATTTAAATTCATCTGTATATTGACAAAATCTTTATTTAGAACATAAAAGGAATATGCCAACTACTAATACTTGGCAGATGGAATTGCCATGTTTACTATTTGCTATTTCTGATTACTATTGTTTACCATTACAATTGTTAACACAGAAAAATTAATTTATCTCCAAAACAATAACATTCTGTAGTTTCAGAACAATCTTATATGTGAAATATGTCTTGCATTATGGAAGTGAGTTTCTACTGAGGCAACTAACCTTTCTCTTGCTTGCTTCCATTTTTGGGTCACCAAATCTGCCTTGAGGGACCTCTAACCCTCTGGAGCAGGGGTCTCCAATCTTGGCAACTTTAAGACTTGTGGACTTCAACTCCCAGAATTCCTCAGCCAGCTGAACACGACTGCAAGAGAAGGAAATCTCACCTCTTTCTGACCCATGTGGAAAAGATATGAACTTATACAATTCATACAGATGTGCCATTGATTCATCTAACTTGCTGCTATCTACTTTAACTTGAAGTATTTCTTCATTTTCTTTTTGTTGAACTAGGGAGGCAAATTTAATACAGATATTTCTGGGAGCAGATTTTTGTCCCTATAGATCCAAGACCAATGGTAGTAGAAGTGAAGTTTGGCAAGCATTGGCTCTTCCCCAGAAAAAAAATATCCAACAAGTTTTTGAAAATGCACAACAAAATGCCTTAATCATGGATGCTCTTCAAAGGCTGATTCTCCTTTGCAGAATTTTCTGAAACAATCCTGCCCCTGTCTAATATTAATTGATTTCATTGTCATTCCATTGTCATTCCAAGAAACAGAGGGAGGCAGTCTTCTCTATGGAAGGGTGGAGGTTCAAGCAAAAGAGCTTTAGTCTAGTAGGACAAGGTGAAGAGAGTATGAAATACTTACATCAGAGGAAGGACAAAAGCTGTAATCAAAATGCAGAGCTCAAAAATAACAGAAACTGTGTTTGACGTCCACCAGTTAAGGCATAGTAGCCAAGGAAGAGGTCAAATTTTAGAATACAGATAAAACTGAATCATACACAAATATAGCAATAGCACTTTACTTATATACCACTTCATAGTGCTTTACAGCCCTCTCTAAGCGGTTTACAGAGTTCAGCATATTGCCCCCAACAATCTGGTTCCTCAAATACAGGGCAAAACTGTAACAGACATTAATTCCAACACTGGAAGAGATCTCATGGTAAAGATCTGAAGTCTCCATCTCAGCTCAGCCTTGCTCACGAGGCTATTTAGGAGGACAGGGCAAATCTATTCTCAACATCTTCCAACTAGCAATTAACTTATAAGCTGATTATTTATGCTTTTGGGCTTTTTAATATTCAGCTCCACTATTAAATAATTGCCTTGATTTTCTGGATGTTCTTGCCACCTGATCTGGAGGCTTCTCAGATCATGACTGAGGTATTTAAATTAGTTTGTTCCACATTCATGCAGTTGAGGGGAAGATATTTGTGGCCTGGATATGTTTCATTTTCTTTCAAAGCAGTGTTGGGTGTTGAGTGGTAGGAAAGGGCTCCACAAAAGCTAAGAAGATGGTAGCTGCAACTACACAATTAAAGCCTCACCCTTAAGTAGTTAGTTAGTTAATTATCAAATTTGTAAAGCCACCTATCTCACAAAAGCAACTATGGGTGGCACACAACTATCGGATATAAACTTAAAATATAAAAACAATAGATATAAAATTATAGACATCTACATTAAGAAATAAATAGTATAAAAACAAATATACAAAGGTCACATATGAAAAGAGCCGAGATGGCGCAGTGGTTAAAAGCAGCACTGCAACCTACTTCAGCTGACTGCTAGTTCAGCAGTTCAGCTGTTCAAATCTCACCTGCTCAAGGTTGACTCAGCCTTCCATCCTTCTGAGGTCGGTAAAATGAGGACCCAGATTGTTGGGGGCAATATGCTGAACTCTGTAAACCGCCTAGAGAGGGCTGTAAAGCACTATGAAGCGGTATATAAGTCTAAGTGCTATAGTGCTAAAAAAATTGAAAAGGATTTCTGTCACATAGTTGTGGCTGTCATCTTGACATTTTGCCCCACTCCTGTTCCTTGTAGATGTTCCTGCTAGCATGAGGCAGAGGTAAATTGATAGAAGGAAAAGAAGAAGCTCTGGAAAGGAAAGTAATTGGTTACAATGGCTCCCATCTCTGCCTTCTTCCGTGGTAGTTACAGTTACTACAGGTCTTGATACTGATCTTGTTGAATGCCAAACAGACAGACAGAAAGAGAGTGCATAATAAATTAAGGGGCCATTTTAATATGCCTTTCAGAGAGCTGGCAGACCATGGCAGAGGGACTTGTTATTACAAAAGAGGAATACAGACTTGTGACTGGATAACACCTAGTTCTCCTAGCCCTTCATTTGCTTCAAGAGTATTTATTTCTAAACAAACATGTGAAGACAGAGATTCTATTGATGTACCAACCATCCCACCATTTGATGGAATCTCTGACCAACCTCATATAAGGAGTCTTAGAGGTGGTCCTGGCCCCAATGTTGCTTTAACAGATACAGCTGAAGATTTTATGACCTCATGAATTTCATTCAGATTATGGCATGTTTTGCATACAGGGGTCCCAGTAACGATATCTCTGCCATGCATAAACTGCTACCGGGAAAAATTTGGACTGTTGCAAGGACAAGATTAAAGGGATGCGGTGGCTCAGTGGCTAAGACAATGAGCTTGTCGATCAGAAAAGTCGACAGTTCAGCAGTTCGAATCCCTAGCACCACGTAACGGACTGAGCTCCCATTACTTGTCCCAGCTTTTGCCAACCTAGCAGTTCAAAAGCATGTAAAAATGCAAGTAGAAAAATAGGGACCACCTTTGGTGGGAAGGTAACAGCATTCCGTGCGCCTTCGGTGTTTAGTCATGCCGGCCACATGACCACAGAGACATCTTCAGACAGCGCTGGCTCTTCGGCTTTGAAACGGAGATGAGCACTTCCCCCTAGAGTCGGGAACGACTAGCACATATGTGCGAGGGGAACCTTTACCTTTAAGGACAAGATTAGATTGGTCCACCAATAGAAGGGGATGGATTTTGTGGAAATCTTTCTGGCTCAAGCACTGATCTTGGATAATCGTGTGATATCAGGAGCAAGGAGAGCATTTAATCAGTTTGGCTTATACATCAACCGCATTGCTATCTGAAGGAGAGAGATCTGGCTTTGACAACTCAAATAGTGGTAACTTCAATCAGGTTTGGGCTGTTATAATAGATTTTTTGTGAGGTGACCCTTGAAGATGATCCAGAAAATGCAGCTGGATCAGAATTTGACAGCTGTGCCTCCAAAATATCAAATGTCTCTCCCTTTTTGAAGCAACTTCACTGCCAGTTGCCATCTGAGCCCAATTCGGAATGCTCACTGTAAACAATTTAGGACCAATTTATTTACATAAAACCCCTTACTCTTATATGGTCCACTCCACAATCTTAAAGCATTAAATTCTAATTTGATGTACTGTCTTTAGTTAAGGGCGAATAGCATTCAGATAAATAAATACATAAAGCAACAGATTTGCAGCCTTGGCACTGTCATTCCCATGGGCTACGAATTTGAACCAGAGACTCTCTACTGGCATCTGAGGTCACAAGCAGTGGGCTTATGGGTGTTAATTCTTCCCCTGTCTCTAAGCTGGTAAAGTGACTGAACTTGCAAATGTAGTGGCTGCGAAAGTCATGCTTGGCTTACCTTCAAGGACAACTCACCTGTGAAACTTTGGTGTGAAAACAATCAACATCCTGGCCATTGCCCATATGTTCAACAGTAAGTAAATTCTAATTCAGTGTTTCTCAATCTCAGCAACTTGTATTAGATGTATGAAATTCATCTCCAAGAATTCTCCAGTAAGCAGGAAGATTTAATTAAAAATCAAGCATAGTCTGTTAGGTGTTAATCTTTCCTACAAAATAAAAAGCAAAATGGTTCAGATTTGGGCTCATCCACAAATCTCTCATCTGTGTCTGAGATTCCAGTCTGTAATACAGTATCTATAAGTGAGATATTGTCCTCATCACCCGAAGGGAGAGAGTTGGTTCTGCTTATTAATACTAAGGAGTTAACTATTAGATTGAATTTGAACATTATTTGCTTATGAATGAAAAGCTCTACTGATCCACATACTGGAAAGATTCTTTCATTACTACTGCTTTCACTTTTGGACCTCTCACTATAATCAGTAAAAGAAAGGAAGATATTCCCATTTACTTTTTATCCAGCCCAAGCTAATTCAATTTGCATCCCATTGGAGTCTGAGCAAGACTGTAAAATCAACCAAGAGGCAGGCAGTCATGTTTTCATTCAACTTCCTTTTTATCTGTAGTTTGTAATACTTATTTCTTATTCTCAGATGCCTTTTCTCCTTGCTACGTCCTTGCTACTGCCAGCGTCTCATACACACTGGCCCCGCACCGTAATAGGAATTCATAATGATCTAACCTTCTAAACCAATAAGCATGTAAAATATTTACAAACAGATTATTATTAGAATGAAACTCTTTTACCCTTCACTCGGGGAGGGACATGGGAAGGATTTCTGCAGGGCTTAAAGTGGAAAGGAGCATTTCCCAAGTCTCATACTAGACCTCCTGTTTAATTTCCTTTCTACCCAGATAGAAAAAGAAACCAAGTATTCATTTTTCCAATGAAATCCGCAAGAAAATTTATTGGGTCTTTCTGTATGTCACCCAGCCATACATGTGCAGTGAAACTTTTGTAAACAGAGGTGGGTTCCTCCCGGTTCGGACCGGTTTGCCCGAACCGGTAGTGACCCACTGGTGACATCACAATGATGTCACGGAACCGGTTAGGTTGGTGCCGGTCCGTGGGAGCCATCTTTTTTTAAAAAAAATCTTTTTAATTTGAATTTTTTTGAAAAAAAATTCTTCTGAGCATGCACAAAAGCCAAGTTTCCAGCACTGCGCATGCATCGTCATCTTGTTTTTGGCTTTTTAAAAAAAATTAAAATTTTTCGGCACTGTGCATGTGGCGCGTCCACACGGTGCGGGAGGAAGCGAACCGGCAGTGAGGTAAGTTAGAACCCACCCCTGCTTTGTAACATTTTGGATAAAAGAAAGACATTTAGCAGATATTATCTATTCTTGATACTCTTATATATATATGAAAAAATACACATATTGAGAAAGAAATATGCATACTATATATTTGCATGCTATTTTAGATCACACGTTCTCAATCACTTATGTGATTTATGAGCATTTTAAAAATCAGATGTAGTCACAAATCAGGATCTAGGTATTGTTTCTTGTTGGTTTATCAGAAAAAATTTAAAGAAGGGGATTTGATAATCTGATAATTTAATACCTTCCTGATGTTTTTGAAGACTAGAGGGAAGAATATTGGAAAAATTATCCTTTTTAGAGACTGGGTGAGCTGGTATATAAAAAGGTGCTGGGCTAGGGATGTCAGAAAGATCCTTGTCAATTTTAAATTGCACAGAAATCAATTTTGATAGAGAAAGGGAAGCATGGGAGGGAAGAAATTGTATTATATTAATTTATTAAAAGGCATCTAGTTTTCAATATGAGGCAAAAATATCTGAATAACTGTTGCACAAAGGATCTAAAAAGCAGATATAAGGGAGGAAAAACCGATGTGTAGATACAATTATTCTGTACCTTTTTGTTTTCCTGCTCGTCCTGAATGCTGGATGAACTCTGCTATAAAAATTAGTATAAGTAGTCATGATTATGTACCAGCATTTATATACTTTATAGAAACATTATAAGGAAGTTTACATGTTGATAGTGCTACATAAATACTAAAACAAATGCTAATAATAATAATATACTATGTATATCACTTTTCTCTGGTGAAGGATGCAATTTCACCCAGGATTAAAGGTGGAAAATCCTCAGAACTATAAACCTAGAATCAGTTGGACTTGTTAGAGCTGGGCTTGAGCCTGTTTTTCCATGTTCAGACCCTAACAGCTTCCTTATTTACACTCTTAACAGACACGAGAACAAGACCTTGATCACTTGGTTGGATGCAACTGAGTATCATCCAGACTTTATGTTGACAGATATATAAGACATCTCTGTCAGGTTTGATACTATCTTTTTAAGCACTACCTGAGGTAAAAGGCCCATAATTTGGGGGTCCACCTGGACTATGGCTATTTTTGGATGAACAAGAGGAGGCCATGATCATGAGGCCTTTTCCCAGCTCGAATTGGTGATACAGCTCACAATAATTTCTGCAATGAATACAGTGACTCATGTCCTTATCATCACACATGTAGACCACTGTAATGTGTTCCATGGGGAATATCTTTAAAAAGCACTCAGGGAGTACACTTAGTTCAGAATTCAATGGTTTGCCTGCTGGTGGATGCTTATTGCTAGACCATTTTATACCTATAATACAGGCTCTGCACTACCAGTAAGACTCTGGAAAAAATTAAAAGAACTGGTTTTATCTATAAAATATTTATGACTTGGTGACTAGGTATCTGCAGGTTTACCTTCTCCAACAAGAGTTAAATTGTTCAACATACTGTAATATGCCTGGGAGAACCCACTGTTGGTCCCCATTTTTGTGAGACAAGAAAAAATAAGGCCAGGAGACAATATTTCTCAGCAATCTCTTTAGAAGCTGGTTAATGCCTACTGTAGTAGCTTTCCAAAATCTAGTCAAAATGAAGTTGTTCCAAAAGGCGTGGCAGAATTATTGGGATCGGGTAGGGTAGAATTGGATAATTGGGTAACCAACTTTTTATTTCTCTTTTAACTATATTTTTTTTCTCTGTATTTGTTTCATTTGCAAAGGTTACTTTAACTAATATTGTGCTATATGGATTTTTATTGTTAACTACCAGACTGCCTTTGTGAGAGGAGATCTATAAATCCAATAAACAACAAAAAGGCAGATTTGCTTCTGATGTTTCTTCATTTTGGTCAGGACATCACTTCAATAAGAAGGTTTTTGGGTTTTGTTTTGTTTTTAGAAAAATGAGGAAAGTGTCCTAAGTGGATGACAAGGTGCCTCCTTAGCCTTTTTTAACAATGGCTTTCTGGGCAGATATAAGGAAGCAAAAGGGAGCTAGTCAGATCAACTTAATAATGCACCCAGATTGACTTCAAGCATCACTTTGCCAAATATCAAAGCTGCTTCTACAAGTAGTTTTGACATACAAGCTGAAGGCAGCTGGACTGATTCATTAGACTGTAAACTGCTTAGATTGACAGGCAATGTTTTAAACCTGGCTAAGCAGTAGTTGAAACGTGTTGATGGTCCTGGTAAGAGGAAACATAATTGTTTCTTTCAAAACGTGATTCCAAATGTATCCAATTTCAGTTCACAGTGTATTTCTTTTTTTTTTCTTTTTTTAAATTGTTTTTTACTGGTTTTTAATTTTTAACATCACAATATTATAAAGCAGATCTACACCTATTCACATCTATTATTTGTTTATACATTGCTTATACATTTCATATATACAGTTTCCATATATTTACAATCTTGCATCTTCTTTATCATGTAATCTTGTTTCCTGATCCTTTATCTCTTCTGACCCATTCATACCATTTTGACCAAATTTCATAATAGTCCGAATTGTTTTCATTTTTAAGTTCGATAGTCAATCTGTCCATCTCTGCACACTTATATATTTTGTCCAATAACATATTGTCCGAAGGTATTTGGTTGTTCTTCCAATTTTGCGCCAGTGGTGGGTTCCTACCAGTGCGGTCCACTCTATAGCACCGGTAGCAGCCCGCTGGTGATGTCACAGTACCGGTGCGGTTGGTTGCCAGTGCCTGGGCGCCGCCATTTTTTAAAATTGATTTTTTTTTTATTTTCTTCTGCGCATGCCCAGAAGCCGAGCTTCCGGCACTGCGCATGCGCTGCTTTCCTACCCCACAGTGAGTCCAAGCAGGGGAGGATGGCTTAACCTGACAATTAAGTCTTTCCCCATCTCTTCGCTTGAAAATAATAAGAAGCTCACATTTGACACTTTTCCTAAAGCTTCCCAAAGTGGGCATTTTCCGAAAGCTTAACCTTTTATACTGTTAATTTTATACAGTTTTATACTGTTATTCTTTAGATGAAAACATTGAGGACTGTTAAAAGATACTGTTCTTTTAATAGTCCTCAATATTTTCATCTAAGGAATCCATGACTGAAACCAAAAATGCTGTATGAGACTTGCTTGTCTTTTAACTATAGCATTTTCTGCATATAAAAGTTGCTGTGTTGCCATGGTTTAACACACACTTTGTATGCAAAGCTTTTCATGTAAGCTATAAAATAGCAAAAATAGTAGTAACATCTCTCTGAAATAACTAATATATGACCGGTAAGCCATGCCCACCCGGTCACATGGCTGGCAAGCCACACCCACAAAATAAGCCACGCCCACAGAGTGGTAGTAAAAAAATTAGGAATCCATCCCTGTTTTGCGCGTATGTAATCCTAGCAGCTGTGATGATATGTAGCATTAGATACTGTATGTTTCTGGGGTGTTGCTTTTTTATGATTCCTAATAAGAATAGTTCCGGGGTGTGCTCCACTGTTCTTCCTGTAATGTCACTTAGCCATTTATGTACATTGTTCCAGTAATGTCTCACTTCGGAACACGTCCCCCACATATGAAATAAGGTACCTACGTCTTTCTTACATTTCCAACAAACCGAATTCAAATTTGGATATATTTTGAATATATCAGTGTATTTCTTCAATAACATTTTTATTATTGTGTTCTTCTGCATATGTGCCTTCACCTATGTGTGCACATACTTGGACATACAGGTATATATACAGGATATAGATATTGAAATACATTGATTTAGTTTTGTACTTAAACTATTTTTTTTCAAGAATGAACTTGGACATCTTAAATTTTCTTTATGTCTATAATGATATGCCTTAAAACTACTTATCTCGATCTATAGCCAACAATTTCCATGAAAAGGAACTGAAGCATTCCACCCAATTTGGATTCCCAAGGCTTCAAAGCAAATTCCTTTGTAATATTCACATGGCCATTTAATTTGCACAAAGTATATCCAATTTGAAGTTTATCTTCAATCTCTACTTGCCACAGCTCAATGGGTTTTCAGAATAGGTGACATTATAAGACAGTGTGAGCTATAGATAGAGGCAAATGTGGAGACATTCTTCCAAATTTCAAGCCTACTTTTTCCTGTTCATGATGAGAAGCAATAATACTATAGTTCTCTAACAAAAAAGATTATATGTAAGAATCAGCAGTTAAACATTTGAGAAAATTTGCTCAAGCATAGAAAATCCTGCACTGTCAATGCCATGAACTTTGCAAACCAATAAAAACTCTTTAAAAATATTTCTCACATCTAGAGACTGAAGCCTTCCATTTTGTGACAGCACTGTCAGTCCAACACCTTTCTCCAGCAAAAATCTGTCTCGACTATAATGTTCATGAAAGTAGAAAACTTGAGTTAAGTGTTTGCCTGGGGCAAATAAAATGAAGCCAAGAGGCAGATTGGCAAAGAATTAAGTATGCTCTTTTAACTCATCAGATGAAAGATGCATTGCTTTTACTTTTTGTCATTGGCATCATTAAAACTTCCATTAGAGCTGCAGCTTTGGCACCCTTAAAACCATAACATGGGCAAGTCATACTTGGCAGCATAGTCCCTGCTGGGCAATCAAATGTAGAGATTTGACAAGAACTAATTATTGAGGACAAAAATGCATCATTATTTGTCAAGGATACTTCTGAAAAAAAGGTAGAAAAGAATGGCCAATAAAATTAGCAAGATAATTGCTACCCACAATTTCAGCCACATATATTCTCCAACTCATAACAGCATTCCAGTGGTGGGTTGCTACCGGTTCACACTGGTTCGGGCGAACTGGTAGCGGCAGTGGTGGGAGGCTCCACCCACCCACCCGGATCTCATCAAAAATGTTCTGCGCATGCACAGAAGCATTGCATGCACCCATGTACTCCCATTCCCGAACCGGTAGCAAAGGTAAGAGAACCCCGGTGTAAAGTCCTCGGACTTATGACACCATCAAAACCCAAGCTGGCTGCAAGTCAAGCCTGATTGGCTAAAACGCAGACAGCCGAAAAGCAGGAAAATGGGGTGTCCTGTGATTGGTTGCCAGTCTGACAGCACGACTATAAAAGGAGCTGCCAGACCGCTGGTTGCTGTTCTGTTTTTCTGCTGTTGCCTGTGGTGCTGAAGTTTGGAATAAAGTGTTGCTGTTACAAGAACCTCATCTCGCCTCCGTTCCTGTCAGCTCAGGTTACCTCCAATCAAACACTGGCGATGAAGGAGTGGAACTTCTGACAGAATGGCTGGAAATCGCCTGTGGAGCTAGCACGCTTTTGAGCTGAGGCACTTCCCAGCTGAGTCACCTCTGAGCTGAATCACTTCAGAGCTAAGTCACTAGCCAGGGCGACAAGTGGTCGCTAGGCACCTGCTGCCCAAATCCGTCCTTGTCAGGATGGCTACCCTACTGGCATTTGCTCCTTTCAAGCCTGCTACTGAGACGATTACCTCATGCGCTTTGAATGCATTCTCAGAGCTAATGACTTCACGGAGCTATCCAGCTCCAGGAAGCTGGGCTATTTTTTAAGTTCCTGTGGCAGGGAAATGTTTGCCACAGCGAGAGCTTTAACAGCCCTCCAGGCCATCTATATGGTGCCGTGGGAGACACTCCTGGAGAAGCTTCAAAATCACTACTCTCCTATACCATCCCACATTGTGAGGCGGCATGCCTTTCGCCAGAGGTTCCAGAAAGATGGTGAATCCATCAACGAATACATGGCTGCCCTTCGCACTGCTGCTCTGAACTGTCAGTTTACAGACCTGGATGATCTCTTGCTGGATCAATTGGTCTGTGGAGTTAGAGACCTCAGACTCCAGCGTCGCCTCTTGGCCTGCATAGAGCTGAACCTGCAGATTGCCTTGGATGAAGCCAGGGCTTCAGAACTCACTGAGAGGTCAGCCTCTGAAATGCGGAGGTACCTTCCCTCTAACTCCCTGCCCAGCAGAAGCCAAACTGTCCACTATATGGACACAGACTTTGGTGACCTATCTGATGAGGAGGAGGAAGAAGTCAGCTGCCTCAAGACTCTTAAGAAAAAAGCTCCAACTGCAAAGTCACCTCAGCCTTCCTGCCTTGGCTGTGGGGGGAACCACAACAGAGCTGCCACATGCCGTCGTTGTGGCAAGAAGGGCCACCTCTCCAGGGTATACAGGACCACCATGCCAGCCATGGAAGGGCCAGCCTACCAGAAGAGACCCTATCATAAGCCACCTAATTGCAGGGAAGACTGTTTTTCTGTCACCAGAGTAAACAATCCTCCAGCTGAGGCAGTCAGCCAAGCCTCTGCAACAACCTCCTCTCACAAAATTTACCTCACAGTGCAGCTGGAGGGCAGACCCTGCAAGATGGAGGTTGACACAGGGTCCTCCAAATCCCTCATTTCATGGACCACCATAAACCAACTGCTGCCACATTTCAATAAGCAAGTACTTCAACCATATCCCGTCGTGCTCAAGGATGCGACGGGGCATGGTTGGACGCAACCAGGGCAAGCTGATTCCAATTGTTGGCTGCGGGTCATTCCAGGTTGCCCACAAGGCAACTTGTGGTGAATGGGTAATTACCTACTCTGCTGGGCCTCAACTGGTTCTCCTCCCTGGGCCTCACTGTGTCTGGCATCCACTCGACCATTCCCGACGCATTTGATCACATCGCTTCAGAGTTCATAGACGTGTTTGACGGCGGCCTTGGTAACTATACAGGGAGCCCCATCTTCTTTAGTTTAGACCCCCAGGTGGCCCCAGTTCGGTTAAAACCTAGACGGGTACCCCTGGCCCTTCGTCCCAAGGTAGAATCAGAATTAGATAAGGTGATTGCCCATGGGGTATTAGAAGCAGTGGACCATTCCAAATGGGAGACCCCTATAGTTATTCCCCTAAAGCAGGATGGGTCCATTAGGATCTGTGCAGATTACAAGGCAACCCTCAATAAGGCTCTTCAGGCAAACGCCTACCCGGTGCCAGTAGTGCAACACCTCCTGCGTTCCTTGGACTTACGACGATGCCAAAACCCAAGCCGGCTGCAAGTCAAGCCTGATTGGCTAAAATGCAGGCAGCCGGCAAGTGGGAAAATGGGGCATCCTGATTGGTTGCCAGTCTGACAGCTCGACTATAAAAGGAGCTGTCAGATGGCTGGTTGTTGTTCTGTTTTTCTGCTGTTGCCTGTGGTGCTAAAGTTTGGAATAAAGTGTTGCTGTTACAAGAACCTCATCTCGCCTCTGTTCCTGTCAGCCCAGGTTACCTCCGATCAAACACCCACTACTGCAGCATTCCCCTCGCCTCTTCTCCATAAGTGCAACTACCCATCAAGAAATACTTTAAAAGGCACCAGTTATCCAAGGACATCTCTTCAAATGTTGGTCAGATAATAGCAAGTACCATCAGGTTCAAACTGCCTAACTTTGGATACATCTAAAGTAATCTTTCTTAACCTGATGTCATCCAATGAGTTGGGACTACAATTTTCAGTCTTTCCTAAGTTAGGAAAGTTTGTTCTAAGCTTGCAGAATGCTCCAAAAAGATCCAATGCAAAGCAAAGCTTCCTATCTCTTTTGGGTCACCTAGGGGTCCACCCATTGTTTGCATTGTGTCAGTGAGTAGACATTTCCATTGGTCCATCAGGCTTCCTGTCCATTTGCTCTGATCTTCTCTATTTTAAAAAAGTAAGAGTGATAAAGCTGTCTTGCTCTGAAGCAAAGCCCAGATTCCAGCATCATCTTGATTTCTAAGAATTCGTCTGAGCCTTAAATGAGCCTCATAATCTTTTTAACTTTTAATTATGTTTTTAATATTGTTATTATTTCTAGTGTTCTTATATGATGTTGTACGCCGCCCTGAGTCCCTCGGGAATAGGGCGGCATAGAAGAACCAATAAATAAATAAATAAATAAATAAGCTTGTTAAAGAATAAAATGATGAGAGGCTGCTTACTTATTGGCTCAGAAAGGGAAGAATGTAAGAAGGGGTACTAGAAAGTGTTCTTAGAAAGGATGACATAATAAGAGGAACATTTTGATCAGGGACATATGGCAGTTTAAATATCAGGCAAACCTACATTAAACAATAATATTATCTTTAGTCTGAAGCTCCTGTCACACTCTAGTTTGTCTATCTGGAAAATTCATAATCCGCCTCTCTCTTCATCCCATTTGGAAAGGAAGGTGTTTTGGATCTTTCCCAGAAATACAAATTGTATCAAAACCATCTCAGCATCCTGAATAAGAGGTAATTCTGCAACCTCTTGAGTAAGAAATTCCAAGTTTAGATTAATGAAACCACATCTCTAATTATAACAAGTTTATTAAGAGAGAATGCATTAAAAGTAAGAAGAACGCTACAATTAGTCGCAGACAGCATTCCAAGTATAATGGGTAAATTCTGTGTAAATAGCTATAAGTAACTTGCTTCAAAGAAATCTTATCTCCATATATAGTATGTTCTGAATTTATTGCAGACAGAGGGTCAGGAGAAGGATTCTCTGGTCCAAGTGTTCCTGCTTTGCTTTGCATTTTTGAATACTAGCAATCCAGATTTATAGGATGCCTACGAAATGTGAAAGCCAACAATTGGGTTTTAGCACATATAGCATATTGATTTTGCTTTGCCCAATTAAGCAAAACAGTTCATCTCTTCTATCATTACCTACTCACTGCTCCACTCACCCTCTTTATGAATGATAAAGGCACTGAATAGACCATGGATGTCCAACATTTTGGTTTGCCTGATTCACATTAACAGATTAACAGATTAACAGATTAACAGAGTTGGAAGGGACCTTGCAGGTCATCTAGTCCAACCCCCTGCCCAAGCAGGAGACCCTTACATCTGCCTCTACCTAGGATCGAACTCACAACCTCCTGATTGTGAGGCAAGAGCTCTACCTCTAGGCCACAGCAGCTGGGTTAAATTGATTGAAGAGGAATTGTCTTGGGCTACATATAAAATATATAATATAGTTAATGTACTGTATATAAATCACACAACAATGTTAAAAGTTTACAATCTTGTGGAGCCACATTGCTAACTGTGCGGGGCCTCGTGTGACCGATGAGCTGAGAATTGGACATGCCTGGATTAGACTACTCAAATTGTGCATTTTTAAAGAGCTACTATATGATAAAAAAAAATCCAAATTACGTTTAAATTTATAAATAAGATGAATTCATTTGTAAGATGAATTCAGCCTACAGACCTCCTGGCACTGAATTACTGTTGTGAGCCGCCCAGTGTCTCTGTGGAGTGGGCGGCATACAAATGCAACTAATAAATAAATATTTATTCTATTTATTTATTTATTTATTTTATTTAGGATTCTTATATGCCGCCCTACTCCCTGGGGACTCTATCGCACCAAATGGCGGATGACGCCGGTGCTGCGGCAGGAGCAGGAGGAGCTGCTGCCCCTGCCGCCAGGAGTGACTTCTGAGGAGGCTTCGGCAATGGAGGCCGGGGCAGTGGAAGAGGTCGTGGCCGTGGTCGCGGCCGTGGTCGTGGGGCTCGAGGCAAAGCTGAGGACTCAGGGCAGCGTACAACATTTGAAGAACCACTAAACAATATAATTTAAAACAATTTAAAATACATTTAAAAAGCATACAAAATCTTACATACATAGGGGAGACCAAGAAGAAGGTGTCTCAAAACCCCGCCTGCAGGAAGAGCCATGTCTCAAATAAATAAATAATGTATCGTACACTTTAAGGGGGCATTTATTGTGCAAAACCCAAAAGTAAGGGTGATATATTTTTGTGCTATGGTTAAGAATTTAAATCTAGCTGAGCAAGTTAACTTCCAGCTAGCAATTGGACAGGTGCTGGATAGCTGATGATTAAGCAGGGTTTTTTTTTTCATCTGGGTGAGATTCTGACCAGTGGATGTTTTATCATTTTCCTTCCAACACTGAAGGTCAGAAGGAGTCAAACAAGTTTCCCCCTCAAGACTTTTGGAAGATCTGAAAGCAAACTTTCCTCCTTTAAAGAGAACAGAGTTTTTTTCCCCCTGTTCAAAAGTGAGGTGAAACAAAGAGGATTTTGAAGAGCTTCCTTTGTCAACTGGATGCCTCATATCGATTTTCCTATATTTTGTCTGGCCAACATGATGAGTATGTGGCTATGTACTTGCAAGTGTGATGATCAAAATCAATTGCTATTTACTTAAAAAAAAAACCTTGCTTAGACTAAACTTCCTGTTTGATGTTCCTAATTCTGCAATAGATAATTTCAGTCTTGGCAGATGCATAAGATGCATTTCTGGCAAACTGGTATTATGTGCCGTATTTTTCGGAGTATAAGATGTACCCTTTTCTCCCCTAAAAGAGGCTGAAAATTTGGGTGCGTCTTATACTCCGAATGTAGCTTTTTCGAAGCTTTTCCCTCCCCCAGCCCTAACGTTGTCCCTGAGAAAGTTCTTTCCCCAATGCTGAAGCAGAAGGTGTTCAGTTGAGTTGGAAAAAGACCAAGTCATGCCCAGCATTTTCCTTTCTTTTGACATCATCATCACCATCATTATTGTTGGAAGGAACCTTGGAGATCTTCTAGTCCAACCCTCTGCTCAAGCAGGAGACCCTATACCACTTCAGACAAATGGATGTCCAGTCTTTTCTTAAACGCCTCCAGTATGGAGCATCCACAACCTCTGAAGGCAAGCCATTCCACCCACAAGAGAACTGGGTGCCCAGTTGTGGGTGCCCAGACAAGCCCTGAAACAAATGAAGAGAAAGGGGGAAGGAGCAGGAGAGCTTGGAGGGGGGAATAGTTGTTATGGGGGAAACCTGGAGGGGCATCTGACCCTAGTACTGTGTTGTTTAGTCCCGTTGTAAATGCCCGTATAAAACGTTTCCATGTCTGTTTGTGTCCTTTGCCTCCTTTGCAAAACAACAATACACTTCAATACAATAATGACAATTAATGTATATAATTATTGTTATGTTGGAGTAGGGCGGCATATAAGAAAACCTAAATAAATAAATAAATAAATAAATAAACAAACAAACAAATAAATAAATAAATAAATAATGAATAATAAATAAATAATAAATAAATAATAAATAAATAATAAATAAATAATAAATAAATAATAAATAAATAATAAATAAATAAATAAAATAATTATATTGTATATAATAAAACAATACAATTCAACCGCAAAAATACACGAGCACACAATAGATTCAAACTCAATGTAAACCGCTCGAAACTCGACTGCAGAAAATACGACTTCAGCAACAGAGTGATCAATGCCTGGAATACACTACCTGACTCTGTGGTTTCCTCCCCAAACCCCCAAAACTTTAACCTTAGACTGTCTACAGTAGACCTCTCCCAATTTCTAAGAGGTCTGTAAGAGGCGTGCATAACCGCACCACTCTGCCTACCGTCCCTGTCCTACTGTCCTATTGTCCTCTATTATCCGTACTTTTTGCTTATGTTATGTTTATACAAACAACTACTACCCTGTACATGTTTGACAAACAAACAAACAAACAAACAATAAATAAATAAATAAATAAATCTCCAGTTCAAAAAAGAATCCCAACCACGCTGATACAACTTTTCTATGTTGTTAAATGTACTCCTTTATCACATCTGCTCTCATTTATCTCCTTTGTAAAACAAGATTCCTGGAGTTTCACAACTCTTTTTCATAATGGCTTCTTCACACCTTTAATAAACTTTATCAACTATCCCTGGAGTCTCCGTAGTTCCAATATATGTTGTTTGGAGGACAGAAAGCAGGAGCTTTTGTATAATATTGTATACAAAAGTATAATATTGATTCAACCAATACAGTAATATTATCATGTTATTTTCAATCTCTTCAAAATTTTCGGTTCACTCTTCTTTTTTGTACCTATATGCCCATCACCTTCATATAATAATTTTAATCATCTCTTCCCTGAATGAGTCTTATTTTTCCATACACTTTTGACATTTATTTATATTATTAAATGTACATTCTGCCTTTCTCATTATATAAGCTCTTTAAAAGGGATCAGATCAGGGGTGGGTTCTAACTTATCTTGCTGCCGGTTCGCTTCCTCCCATGCCGCGTGGCCATGCCTTGTGGGTGTGCGCGCGCTTTGCATGTGCGCACATGCGCAGTACCAAAAAATAAAAAGCCAAATAAAAGCAAAAAACAAGATGGCGACTGCATGCACAGTGCTGGAAACTCAGCTTCTGCGCATACTCAGAAGAAAAATAAAATTCAAAAAATTCAAAAACATTCAAAAAAAAGATGGCGGCGCCCACAGACCGGCACCGACCGAACCGGTTCTGTGATGTCATTGTGACATCACCAGCGGGTCACTACTGGTTCGGGCGAACCGGTCCGAACCGGGAGGAACTCACCTCTGGATCAGATTCATGGGTCTTGCCAAAGATTAGAGAAGAAACATGTAAGTAACAATAGTGCAACTGATGGGTTGATATATGGGCTTTAAACTATGGATTTTAGCCATAGAAACCATGTTTTGTTAAAAATCACATTCTGTTCATCCTTGTTCCTAGCTGTTTCCCTTTGGGGGGGGGGCTCATCTTACCCTGCAATTTCCTGGAAGGATTATTGTCTCATCGAATAACTCATATCATCTTGTGCTAGAGAAGTAGAGTCAAGGCTAGATCCCCTTTGTTGTTAGACACAAATTAGCAAGAAAGTTTTGTATATTTAGCTGCCAGCCTTCTCAGTGCCAGAAGAACAAGGGCAGTGGTATTTTAGTAATGAACCCACCTTCTGGGAGTGCCATCCTCAAGCAGCCTATTGTTGCAAATAATCATGTGCCTTCTGGCCTTTGCTTTTACAAGTGTATCAAGACTATGCTAACTTGTTTATTAGGGGCTCTCAATTTGTGACTTGGGTCCCAAGAGCACCTCTTTCTTGCTGTGCAGAATAAACAGGTTGCAATTTCCCATATTGTGTCAGAATTGGCTCTTTTGCAGTAATTGGCTGAGCAATTCCTATAGTTTGGCCAATACTACTTTAATCTTAAAGTACACCTTGGTCATAATTCTTCAAATTTCAACAAAATCTTAAAATGTCCCTTTAAATTGATATTCAGTTTGCAATTTTTATGAATATAAGTATAATCAAATCATGAATGCTTGGCAATCACTCAAAATGGATGGAGGGCAATGCAAAGATTTCTCCATCTATTTAAGAGAAGATTCATATGAAGAAGACCCAACACTGCCAGAACATTTCCTTTTAGGACTGATGGATAAACAGTTACAAGAGACACGTGTCATATTATTTTACTATATGATTACGGCAGGGAGATTGCTATATTCACAAACATGGAAAGTTTCAGCATTATCCATATGGAGAGATGGTTTGTGATATTGATAGAACTTGCTGAGATGGATAAATTAACTTCTTTGATTAGAGAAAGATCATTACTGACATTCATCAATGACTAGAAACCCTTTATGGACTGAGGGGTTCCTTACGTGCTCTCTGAGCTTGGTTGTTTTCTTACAGATGTTTCATTATCCAAACTAGGTAACATTATGATTAGATTATTATTAGAGTTGGAAGGGACCTTGTAGGTCATCTAGTCCAACCCCCCACTCAAGCAAGAGTCCCTACAACATTTCGGATAAGTGGCAGTCCAATCACCTTTTGAAAGTCCCAAGTGTTGGAGCTCTCACAACCTCCACAGGCAAGCTGTTCCACTGGTTGATCGCTCTCACTGTCAGAAAGTTCCTCCTTATTTCCAGGTTGAATCTCTCCTTGGTCAGTTTCCATCCATTATTCCTTGTCTGGCCTTCTGGTGCTTTGGAAAACAGCCTAATGGCCTCCTCTCTGTGGCAGCCCCTCAAGTATTGGAACACTGTTATCATGTCACCCCTGGTCCTTCTCTTCGCTAGACTGGCCATGCCCAGTTCCTGCAACCGCTCTTCGTATGTTTTAGTTTCCAGTCCCCTTATCATCCTGGTTGCTCTCCTCTGCACTTTCTCTAGAGCTTTATTTTTTTATTTGTCAAAACATGTACAAGATAGCAGGTATGATATAAACATAAACAAAAGCAAGGTAGGTACAGGTAAATTTGGACAATAGGACAGTAAGACAGGGATGGTAGGCACAATGGTGCGCTTATGCACGCCCCTTACAGACCTCTTAGGAATGGGGTGAGGTCGACTGTAGACAGTCTTCAATGTCTTTTTTATAGTGTGGTGACCAGAACTGAATGCAGTACTCTAGTTGTGGTCTAACTAAGGCTTTATAGAGTGGTATTAGTACCCCCCCTAGTTCTAGATTGTATCCCTCTGTTAATGCAATGAGTACTAGTAGGGAGTGGGGTTTGTTCTCATTTTATATTTTAGTGGCTCACACTGTCAGTGTTGGTGGGAGTGGTCTTGGTAATACTTTACTGTTAGCTGGTTTGGTAGTTCCTTGATTGGGGTGTTGTTTGCTTCTTGACTGTTGGTCTAATGCTAATCCTGGAGTTCATCTATGCTCATTGCTGGTGTTGAGGTGTTCTGGTCTTTTTGTTCCTTTTTTGGCTTGTTGATTGTCTCTTTTGCACAGTCTATAAATGTTGATTATGTCTATATACCTTTCGATTGTGGATTTGTCAGAGTGCCAGGCTTCCAGGAATTCTCTAGTGGTTTTGGACTTGGCTTGGTCTAGGATGGTCACAGTTTCCCAGTTGAAACTATGGCTAAGTCTGTCCATGAAATTAAGGAACTTTCATCATGTCTTCTGACTAATACCGTAGTTGGTGTTCATGGATACACTCTGCTAGTCTTCTGCCTGTTTGTCCTATATAGTGGCTGTTGCAGTCCTTACATTGTATGTTGCAAATGATTCCTAATTTTTCTTCTGGGACTGCTGGATTTTTTAGTTTTACTTAGGTAAACCAAAGTTTTGGTTTTGGAGGGCTTTAGTTGGTTTGTGAGCCACACTGATGCCATGTGGTTGTAATAGTCTGTTGGTGGTTTCTGCAATATTTTTTGTTAGCAGTTAGCAGTATAGCAGTATAGAATCCTTTTCACAGATTGTGTTGGTTGTGCTATAGTGGGTTGAGTAATCAGGCACTTTGTGATTTAGTTGTATGAATGAAAACAAAAGTAAGTCTCTGCTTAAGAAAAGGGTTGCTTATTTCAAATAGATAGTGATGTACAAGCCTACTCATACATGCAGTTGACAAAGGAAAGAATGTTGGTGATGAGAAGTTCTCAATTTGGGCAAAAAAAAATTGTTACATTAAAAGTGGATCTTGGACAGTAAATAGACATGGAAGGAAGAAAAGAGATAAGGTGGAGTGGCTGCAGGAAGAGAAAATGCAAGTCCTGAATGAAGAAGTCTTCAGAGATAGATTTGGCTCTCAGTACAATTAGATGCAAGAAAAGAGGATGTGGAAGCTGTATGAAATCAAAAGAACAGGGTTATATTTTAGAGTACCACAAAAGTGTGGGTAGTTATGCTAATGGGAATTATGTAAAAGGAGATTTTGTGAAATGAAAAGGGGAAAAGAGACTGTTGAACGAGGGGAAACTTAAGTAAGAATGAATACTGCAAAAAAATAAAAACAGGAGACGGAGAAAAAGATACTTGCAAAAATATTGTCAATGTGAGGAAGGAATAGTTATGGTTAAAAGACGCAGCAAAAATTCAGAGGGATTTTAGTGAGTTGGAGATGTTTTAAGATGTACAAATCCTGTTGGCTGAAATGAATATTTGTTAAAAAAATGGCTTGTATAACAGTGTGTTTCTGTCTATGTTGTTATATGGATGTCAGAGCTGAGTGTATCAGAAGCAATATAAAAGGAAGTTGAATGTAGCGGGAATAGGTTATTTGAGAAGTATGTATGGTAAAAGAAGACGAGATAGGATCAAGAATGAATGGCTGTTGAATAACACATACTGAATACAAAACGGAATGAAGATTGAATAGCAAACAAATACATGGGGCCAAAAGGAATCTGTTCAGAGGAAGGAGAAGACAGAGAAATTCATGGTTGGAAGGAATTAACAAGGCACTTAAAAAAAGAGAAGGTTTAAAGAAAAAAAGCTACTATATGAAGCAGGGAATATATTTAATGTAAACAATAAGTAATTGAAAAGACAGAGTTGTAAAGATGTTTAGTGAATGGTATTGGCATAAACTCTCTTTGATCTTATACTTTTACATTCTTTGGCTTATGACTTCTTTACACTTTGTGTAGCATCACTTATTTCAAAAGGAAATAGTTTGATGGGTAAGTATGCACGTAGGAAGAAAAATCAAAATAGAGAATTGCCAGCAAATCAGCATTAGGGATTTGAAAAGCAGTGGAGGTTTACCACCAGACTGAGTACAACGTAAGAGAAAAGAAATATATGTCTTTAGATTTTAATGTTTGGTTTTTATTTATTTATTTTAATGTACATGTATAGGTACATTTTTATGACTGTAAGCCACCCAGAGCTACCCTATGGTAAGATGGGTGTCCGATACATTTTATAGATAAGTAAGTAAGTAAGTAAGTAAGTAAGTAAGTAAGTAAGTAAGTAAGTAAGTAAGTCAGGGGCGGGTTCCTAATTTTTTTACTACCACTCTGTGGGGCGTGGCTTATTTTGTGGGTGTGGCTTACCAGCCATGTGACCGGGTGGGCGTGGCTTCTCGGACTGCTGAAGGGAGGGGAACTGAGATAGGTCCTGCTGCCCATTCCCCCTCCCCTCAGCAGCTCAAGAAGCCTCAAACATGCAAAAATGGCTAGGATCATCACCACGCGTTCGTGGCTTCTCGGACTGCTGAAGGGAGGGGAATGGAGATAGCTCCTGCCGCCCGTTCTTTCAGCGTCTCACACGCTCCCTCAGCCATCCTCCCTTGCTTGGACTCACTGGGATAGGAAGGCAGCGCCTGAGTCAGTCTTGGATCCAGGACTAATAAGGGTTAGGGCTGCAAATCTGTGCCTGAATTGGGTTTTGGCATTGAAACCAGGAAATTGTAAGTTCTAGTCTTCTCTTAGGCATGAAAGCCAGCTGGGTGACTTTAGCCAGTTACTCTGTCTCAGCCCAACCCACCTCATAGTGTTGCTGCTGTGGGGAAAAGAGGAAGAAGGAGTATTGTGTGTGTGTTCATTGTTTAGAGTTCCTTATAAAAGTAAAAAGGCAGGGTAAAAAACAATCTAATAAATAAATAAAATATGGCATGTTTACAAGAAGGAAAAAAAACCCTAACATGCATTTTCCACCTGCAGTGACAGTTGCTTAAGATGGTCTTTGGATGCTCTTGGTCCATTTTGCTCAAGTCTGAACAAATTTTCTAGAAGGGCAACCATCTTAACTATTATCAGTAAGACAAGCCATCTTAAACCTAGCACATGTATTATGACATTTAACTTTCATGACCTGCAGTCCACTTCAGAAAAATCCTATGTGGTAATAAAAGTGCACAACACACTTGTATGTTGATCAACACTGTTTTTTAGGTGGGTTGGATTGTTCTTTTTTGTGTTGAAATATTTTATTCACTCTTCTGTTTTAAAGAAATAGCCAAGCCTCAGTTGTTTGCTGTAGCTGCACTAAAATACAGTATATAACAACAACAACAACAACAACAACAATTGTTGTTGTTGTTGTTGTTGTTGTTGTTGTTGTTATTCACAATTATATCACAGCGGCCAGTTGTTTTGCCGGATTTGGCATTAATTACTAGTCGAGCCCCACCCAGGGGCCTAGGACATCGTAATGTATTTTCGAAGTATATGTGCGGAACCTAGCAGTGCGGCTTTCTGCATTTGACTGATGGTGATTTTGTTGATTTTGAGCTGTTTTAAACGTAATTCCAGTGCTTTTGGGACAGCACCAGTGTTCCAATCACCACTGGAATTACCACTGCTGGTCTGTGCAATAATCGTTGAATTTTGATTTTTAAGTCCTGGTATTTTGTAATTTTTGCGTGCTCCTTTTCATCGACCTTGCTATCGCCTGGTATTGCTATGTCGATGATTGTCACCTTGTTTTTCTCGACCAGCGTGATGTCCGGTGTATTATGCATCAGTACCTTGTCCATTTGTATACGAAAATCCCATAAGATATTATTATTATTATTATTATTATTATTATTATTATTATTATTATTATTATTATTATTATTATTATTATTATTATTATTATTATTATTATTATTATTATTATTATTATTATTATTATTATTATTATTATTATTGCTGGAAGCAACCTGTATCAACCATCAGCGCCAGTCAATGATATTTGTGATGCATTTTTAATTGTTCAGTTGACTGAGTTTTATGTTTGATGAATAAAAGATAATAATAATAATCATCTTAGATGTTACCTTAATAATCCTTAGATCCTTGATTAGGGCTTGTTACATTGTCATCAAGCTTAGACTGTGTCTAACTGTAGATTGCCCACACACAATAATAAATATTGAACTAGTCTGGCCATGGTTATCAAACATCAAAAACACCTGTCAGATTCTCCTACCTCCTTTACATGAATGATCTGAAGCTGTACAGGAAAACACCATCTGAAATAGAATTGCTGCTCAACACTGTCTGTATATGCAGCCAAGCTTTACTTGGTGCAGCTTACATCCCTTGACAATACCTTTGACAACATAAAACACACTTGCCTATCCCAGGTCCACGGGAAAGACTCAATAGGTGAACAAAAATGCCATATCCAGTCTAAGCATCTGGCTGACCATGCAACCAACCATACTAATTTATTAAACATATGTTGCCCAACTTCCGAGCAGTTCACAACAATTAAAGACATTGCAATCAATATTTTTGTTTAAAAAAAAGATGGCAATCATTATAGACTAGATCCCTGGCTCATGGCCCATTCTGAACAGGGCGACTGCATGTACAGAACCATCCCTCTCACCCTCACTGTTGCCACTGCTGGTTCACAAAGCCAGAAAGATTGGCAACCGCTGAACTAGGTGGAATGAAATGAGGGCTCCCACTATCCCTCACCAAAGACTTGAGTGAAGAGTCAGGTCTTTGCACTCTTCTGAGCAACAACAGCAATTGGGGCAAACCAGATCTGAGAGGGAAACCTCGTTCCAGAAGGCAGGCGTTGCTACAGAGCATATACCAGTGATGGCGAACCTTTTTTGGTTCGTGTGCCAAAAGGGGGGGGGGAATGCGGGGGATCACGTGTGTGCGTGCCCACACTCATAATTCCATGCACCCCCGCACATGCACGCATGACCCCTCCTGCTCCCAGCATGCAATGGCATGCCCATTTTTCGCTCTCCCCAGGCTCCAGAGCCTTTCTAGGAGCCTGGGGAGGGCGAAAACAGCCTTCCCCACCCCCTCTGGAGGCTGGAAACAGCCTGTTTCCCGACTCCCAGTGGGCCCAGAAGGCCCGAAAATCAGCCGGCTGGTGCACACATGCACGCCGGACCTGAGCTCGCGTGCCCACCGATATGGCTCCGCGTGCCACTTGTGGCACCCGTGCCATAGGTTCGCCATCACAGGCATATACACTTCCAGGGTGTCAATAGATGACATTGTTTATCTGAAGGAACCAACCCTAATACCAACCCTATTAGATAAAGTGGTTGGACAGATAAATAAAAAAGCAGTGAATTATCACTTCAGCTAATTATCACCTGAACTATTAGCTCAAGATCTTGCAGTGTATTTCATACTACTCCCCCCTTTCCCCCCACAAAAAAGCTTTTGAATCTAATTGCCCCCTTTTCTAATGTTTCCAAATATCAAGGGAGAAAGGGACATTCTAGAAACGGTATCATTTGCATAGGTTAACAATATCTGATTGAGCCTGAGTGACCTAGAAATATATTGGGTTAAATAAAGCAAATGAAAGCCGACTTCACTGTTAGTCCCAGTTATCGTTTTTTCAATTCCCACTCCTGCCCTCTCCTTAGTTCAAGAAGTCAAAAACCTTGCCTACCCCAGAAGCAAACCTGAAGGTTCGAAGGTGGGATAGAAGGCAGGGAACTCTCTTGTGCTGTCAATATTAAGGCAAAGGAACAAATCTCAAGTCAGGAGCTGACAAACCTAATTGAAAATTCCACTTTATCATTTCAAGAAGGGAGGGAGAGGTGAGTAATTGAATTGCATGCAGATTGCCGCTTACCATTGCCTTTCTTTGGCTGAATGCTTTAGATTAATTGTTTTATCCTGTCTTTTTTCCCCTTGCAAACATGCCACACATAAGATTACACAACATAAATGAAGGGAGTGCCAATCCACCTCTGAACAATTATGATTCTTCCTTACCTTGGAGTCTCTTTTGCATTTGCCAAATAATTTAGGTTATGGAATTTCCTCCTGTCTAAAATTTCTAGCAGGGCTAAAACTTCAGTAGCCTGCCCAGTCTTATCTATTTGTTTTGCACAGTAATGCTGTCTCTGTAGGATTGAGAAATATTTATAATAAGGTGATCAAATTTTATTTTTTGTAAAGCGGGACACCATTGACCGGGGAGGGGTTCTAGGGTAGCAAGATGGGAGGGGTCCATCTCTCTTATCCTGCAGCTTTGTGCACCCCCCCCAAACACCCCCCCCCTTCATTGCAGCCAGGGGTGGGTTCCTACTGGCACAGGCTTACCTGTTCGTCGCCGCAGAGGCTCCAGGGGTGAAATCCTGCCGGTTCGGCCGGGCCAGTCATTCGGCGTGGAGCCGATGGAACTGGAAGCGGTTGCGGTGCGGGGCTTCTTCCGCCCAGCTGGACGCCGCCATTCGGGTTATTTTGTCGTCTGCACATGCGCAAAGCGTTCTGCGCGTGCACAGAGGGCAAAATAACCCGAATGGCGGTGTCCAGCCGGGTGGGGGAAGTGGGCGGGAGAAGCCCCGCACCGCGATCCCCGCCAGTTCCATCAGCTCTACGCCGAACGACTGGCCCGGCCGAACCGGCAGGATGCAGGGCAAATTCAAATTTAAAAAGCGGGACTTTTTTGAAATGCCGTGGGACGCGGGACAAATTATTAAAAAGCGGGACTGCCCCGCCAAAAGCGGGACGTCTGGTCACCTTAATTTATAACTATGTATTGCCTTTTCCTCAACAGATTATCTCCTGTTTTGATATATCTTGCAATAGTTGTGGCAGGTAACTGATCATAGGATTATTAGGTCAGGATTTTGTTGAGTAAAATCTCTTCTTTAGGTCCAAGAGTACTAAAAATGCATGTGCTTCATCCCAGGATTCTTAGGAAATCCAAGTCATAAATTTTATGTAGCTCTCAATTATGCTTTAAAAAATGGATTAACTCCATTAACGAATTTATTGTTCTTTTTTAAACTTGATTTTTCTTTCCAATTGTATATATTAGCCTTATAGAAGTATTATGAAAAATCATAAATGTAAAGCCCACGGTAGCATCCATTAAAAAGAAGCATTATAAAGGACGAATCTTTGTCTACAAAACTAGTGGTGGAAAAGACATTTAATTCTGCTGAAGAAAAAGCAGTTAACCTACCAACTAGAAGTCAATGGCCGGTGACCTCATGGGCATCCAAAACAGAGATGGCAAAACACCATCAACAAAGATATGCAAGCCGTGGGCCTGTGCCCTGGAGGCGCAGCTGACCATGCAAAGTGGCATACAATGATCCGAAAAGCATACCCTGCACCTGCGTGAATACACGAGGAGGAGGAAGAGGAGGAGGAGGAGGAGGAGGAGGAGGAGGAGGAGGAGGAGGAGGTGGAGGAAGAAGAAGAAGAAGAAGAAGAAGAAGAAGAAGAAGAAGAAGAAGAAGAAGAAGAAGAAGAAGAAGAAGAAGAAGAAGAAGAAGAAGAAGAAAAGGAAGAAAAAGAAGAAGAGGAAGAGGAGGAGGAAAAGTTAAGCTGTAGTGGAAAAGTTGGGGTAGGTGAAAGAGTTAAGTACGAGCCATTCTTTTTGCCTCTTAACAAACAATTTTGTTTCCTCTATTTTTAGATAAAAGTTATCAGCTAAATTAGCAACATAAGAAGCCATGTAAAGATCATGACCAGAAAATATTTGAGGGTGGAACCAAAATGTGTTGGTATTGAGGAAAAAGGCTTTAATCAAGAAGTTTAGAAGCAGGTTTTAAAATTACAAGAGAACAGTCTATGGAGATTCTCAGTCATCCAGGTCATAGTTGTCCCATAGTTGGTGCTTTTTCAAGAGGCAACTGAACTTTCCTGTTTGTCTTTGTAGACTTTTTGTTTCAAATAGCGATGGTCAAAGAGGCCATCTATGTCAAAATTGAACAGCCCTCTCTCAACAGAGTGGGAGGGATACGACATCATCTATCTCCAGTTTACAACACAGTCCTTTCAATAGTTCCAAGAAGGCTCCACACCCATTTGCACTACTCAGGTGATGCTGATGACACAGATAAATCACCAGGTGACCTCAATGACTCTTTAAAAGAATGCAAATGACCAGCTGTCTGCAAGGAGTATAAATCCTTCCATCCCGCTCCATCCAGTCAGAGAGGAAGAAACCTCTTGGATGAGAAGCACAACATCTTCAAAGAAAAACCAGAAAGTCCGGTTGCCTCTTGAAAAAGCTTCTTTGGGATTACAAGAGAACAGGTTCAGAAGAAAACTCAGCTGATTTCAGTGGAATAGATTTCAGGTACACATAATTTAACCACAAAAGATGTGACAGAATATAGAACAGTGTTTCTCAACCTGGGCTATGCTATGCTGCCTGGGGAATTCTGGGAGTTGAAGTCCACACATCTTCAAACTGCCAAGGTTGGAAACATTGACATAGTATATGTGTGTGTGTGTGTGTGTGTGTGTGTATGTATGTATGTATATATATATATATATATATATATATATATATATATATATATATATATATATATATATATATATATATATATATATATATATATGTGTGTGTGTGTGTGTGTGTGTGTGTGTGTGTGTGTGTGTGTGTGTGTGTGTGTGTGTGTGTGTGTGTGTGTGTGTGTAGGTCTTTGGTTATTCGGGTTTTCTCCCGCGTGAAATTGGAAGTATCTTTGCAACGTTTCGACGAAGTCTCATTCGTCATCATCAGGCTGGAGTCTTCAGCTTGCTGCTTCTAGGAGCAATGTAAGATTGCAGCTGTTTCTTCCTTTTAACTGCCACTGGGGGTTTGAACTGTGGGTTTGGGTTTGCTTTTTGCATGGGTGTGTGGTGGTGACATCCTGTGTGGTTTTCGTGAGTGTGGGTCTAGTGTCATTCTTAGTGTTAGGGACTCGTTTGTCAACAAGTGCGGGTTTCCAAATGGCTGGTAGGCGGGAGGTGTCATCTCGCATCTCACATCTACCAGCCATTTGGAAACCCGCACTTGACAAAAATTTTCAATCTATTTCAATCTATCAGAATAGAACTGGAAGGGACCTTGGAAGTCGTCTAGTCTTCTAGTCCAATCCCCTGCTCGAGACCCACCTATACCATTTCAGACAAGTGGCTGTCCAGTCTTTTCTTAAAAACCTTTAGTGATGAAGCATTCATAACGCAAACTGTTCCACCAGTTAATTGTTAGGAAGGTTCTCCTTAATTCTCCACATTAAATTAAATTACATTAATGCATTAAATTTCATTTTGTTGGGGGAAAAATTCAGGATCTTGACTTGCTTTTCTTTTTTTAAAAAAATGGTCTGCTTTAAAAGTGAGTATTCTGAGTTCTCTTGAAGGATAAATCCAAAGTAGAGAATCTAAAGAAACCATTGGTGCCACCAAACCTAAACTTCTTCTCACTGTAGGAATTCAAATGAAAGCATTCACAGCAAATCAGGGGCGGGTTGCTCACTTACCTTGCTACCGGTGCGCTGCGCGGTCATCACCATGTTTCGTGCGCATGCACGCTCACTACACACGCAGCCCCCCTTGCACAATTTTGCTTCCGCACATGCGCGGAAGCAAAATCTCGCCAAAATTTCACGAGGGGACGCACGCGCATGCGTGATTTTGGCAATTTTTTGCTTCCGCGGATGCGCAGAAGCAAAATCTCGCTGAAATCTTGCGCATGCGTGCATCCCCTTGCGAGATTTCGGTGCGATTTTTCTTCCATGCATGCGCAGAAGCAAAAAAAATCCGTAAAAAATGATGGCGGCTCCTAGGCACTGGCAACCGACTGCACTGGATCAGTAGCCTCTTGATAATGTCACCAGCCCGCCACTACCGGTGCGATAGAGTGGACTGCACCGGTAGGCACCCACCACTGCCACAAATAGTTGTCCAGCTTCTGCCTGGACAGCCAACAAGCCTTTCCTAACATTCACTATTCAAGATAACAAGTATTTTGAGAATAAAATATCTCAGGGCTGCCCCTAATCACTCTACAGTTCCTGTTATATTGATGTGTGATGCTTGGCAAAAATAACAGAATTCTTTTTTAAGGTCTCTTAATGCTACCAAAAACATATCTTGGTATTGGAGAAGGAATTATTGATTAAAGCTTAGTCATGGTTGTGTTTCATTCCATTTACTGCCACATACATAAATTGCACTAAGTAAAGAAAAAATTACACTCAGGGGTGGGTTCCACTTACCTTTGCCACCGGTTCGCATCGTGACGTTGCGCCCGAATCACAGCTGAGGAGTTCATCAGCTGTGCTTCGGGCGAAGAAATAAAGGCCAGAATTCACCTGCGGGCAGGCCCTTTTTCAAGCCACGGAAGGGGAAAAATTTGCAAAAAATACAAAAAGAAAAGATGCGGCACGCACGGAACGGCACCGACAGTGACATCATGAGCGGGTCGCTACCGGTTCGGGCGATCTGGTCCGAACCGGGAGGAACCCACCCCTGATTACACTGTGAAACAATGCAACCTCCTTCAGGGTCTCAGCTGATTCTCAGCACATGATCTATCCTACACCACATCTCCGGAAGAGTTTTCAGGAAGTCACTTTCCCCTGAAGTAGTAATTGAAGCATTCTTCTCATAGCTACTTGAGGAAGCTACTTCTCCCCCTCACCCCACTTGCCTTGCTGCTCCCTGCTTCCTCAAAATGCTGAATGAGGCTGGGGGAAAAAAAACCAGGTGCCTATAGCACTACGGCAATTTGAGAACTGCGGGTATTTTGTCTGTTTACTTGAAAGCACCAAAATTGTCACTTGTGTGAGTAATTTGCTGCTAATTATGAGCTTACAATCTGCAGATAGGAAAATCAGAGCCAACATGCATTTTCAGAGGAAAAGGAAAATTACCCCAAGTACCCTATAATTATGCACTTAGCTTAGCTTTGCTCCTGGATTCTTTTCAGCCTCTTGTTTCCTGCTTTGTATTATCAGGACATCTATCACCACCCATATGCTGCTCAAGATAGCAGGGATATAATCAGAATGTATCAACTCTGCTTTATCCCATTGCTGCTTGCTTAGCCACCCTTACATGCCAGGCAGCATGTAAAATAACTAAAAGGATCAGGACACCTAGCGTGTGTGTATATGCAGCTGGCAATCCCAATTTTCTGATACACATTCCCAAACGTTTATTTGCAGCACACAAATTTAGTCTTTTGCCGGTCTTCTCGGAAGTCCACAAATTATAATCCTGCGATTTGGATCAGTTTCTTTTCTTTCTGGGGGAAAGGGTTCCTCGCTTTTAAAAAGAATTTCTCCAGTCCGGTAAGCGGGTGAGGCTTCCCTGTGCTTTTTGTTTTTTAACGGTTTCCACCGAAGAGAAGATGATTGCAGCAGAATCCAAGTAAAAGGATACAAAGGGCCAGAAATGCAACGGGATTGTTACTTTATTGGTTTGCTTACTTATTTATGTAACCACTAGTACATACTGCACAGTAATTGCAAGTAAATGGAATTGGACTGGATTGGATTGGATTCCGAATGAGAGAGAAGCAAGCGATGAGTTTGAACCCCCAGGAGTCCCAGAAAATGTAAGGATGCTGAGTGTGTAGGAAGAGATATTTTGTTGTGTGTAATCACTCTGTTCAGTTTCTGTCTAGACTCTAGTATCAGGGGCGGGTTGCTCACTTACCTTGCTACCGGTGCGCTGTGAGTGCACCACCATGTTTTGTGCACGCACTCCCTCGCTACATGTGCACGCCCTGTTGTGCGATTTTGCTTCCGCACATGCGCAGAAGCAAAATCACGCCAACATCTTGCGAGGGGACGCGTGCACGCGCGATTTTGGTGATTTTTTTTGCTTCCATGTATGCACAGAAGCAAAATCTCGCTGAAATCTCATGCGCGTCCCCTCGCGAGATTTTGCTTCCGCGCATGCGCAGAAACAAAAAATCACCAAAAATTTCACGAAAAGATGGCGGCTCCTAGGCACAGGCAACTGACTGCACCGGGTCGGTAGCCTCTTGATGACATCACCAGCCTGCCGCTACCAGTGCGATAGAGGGGACCGCACCGGTAGGAACCCACCACTGTCTGGTATATAGTATATAGACTAGTATATAGGCCATCTGTATAATTTGCAGCTGAGATCTAGTGAATCTATCTGGGAATTATGGGATTATTTTTCTTGCTTGGCGCTTTCTCCAACGATGCAAGTCATGCAGCTAAGGAGAATCTATACTTTTGTCTTCATAACTGAAGGTGACAAGACTTCCACTGCTTTTCTATAATTTAGAGGCAGAAAGACTAAAAAGTTATCACAATGTTCACATATTCAGAGCAAAGGAACACACAAATCAACTACTAATAATTGCAAACCGCAATCGTACAGCTCCATTGATCTATACACAAGATACTCCAGTGTTGATACACAAGATACTCCAGTGTTGTATTGTTGGAAGAAATATCCATCTGGTTCAGTTCCAAGTGGGGAGAAATACACTGGAAACATGGAGGCTGATTGGAAAGATGGTTTATTGATGGAAAGGACCACATGGGTTTGAGGTCCTGGGCAGCTGAACACATGGAGTGGAGAGTGAGGGTTATTTATACCAGGGTCCAACCTTTTGGACCTCAGGGACCACTAAATTCATAATTTTAAATCCCGTGGACCACTAATATGAACTGCCTAATGACTGGATGGGTAGGCGTTGCTAGGTGGTCATGTGACTGGGTGGGTGTGGCCAACTCGATGTCACTCATGTCGAGGGGTGCCTCACTAGCCTCTACTCACCCCTCCCCTGCCAACCACACCTCGCCTCCGCACCAGGCTCCTTACGGCCCCAACAGGACCGTAAGTTGTTGGAGCTAAGCAGCCACCATGAGGAAGAGTTGGCAAAACAGCTGGCTCAGTTCAAATTGGATCGGACTGAGAAGGAGGCTCAGTAGAAGCACCTCACTGAGGACTACAAGCATAGGCTTCCCAAGCAGAGGGAAGACCTGCAGGAGTGCAAGGCCAGGTACTGGTGCCTAGAGGCTCAGTGGGCTGAGATGGTCAGCCGAGGCCATGATGCAGTCTCACTGGAATGAGGCCCTCTGGCTCTTCACCACCAGCGGCACTTCCCTCCAGCCTTCACCCAAAGGCCCAAACCAGGAGGCTGAAGCAGACCTCAAGTCGGCATTTCTGCCCCCCTCAGACCTGCACAAAAATACCCCAAAGGGGGAGACTCTCTACAGCAACACAAGCGTTCATTGCACATATCAGGCCCAGGGGCCATAGTTTGAGGATCCCTGATTTAGTGCAATATAAAAAATGTAAATAATTTTTCTGCGGACCACCAAAATTTTCTTGTGTACCACCAGAGGTCCACGGACCACCAGTTGATGACCGCTGATTTACACCCTCTCTGGGCTTTGAACTTGAGCTTCCTGTTCCTGTGGCAAGAGCATGTCTTCTATTGGTTGCTGTCAGATTCCCATGGGGCTATGCAGGAGTCATAGCTGAGGTTGTCTGAGTTAAGTTTGGTTGAAACTTGGAGGGTGATGATATAATGAAGAGGCTTGTGTTCTGTGGGCAATTCCTATTGTGTCTTAATGGCTTTGTCCTGGTTTGGATCTTGAGTGAGGGCTAATCCTACCATTTTACCTTTGTTCAAAATATCTTGTCTTGAGTGGATTACCAAATCTGCATTTAGATTATTTTTTTTTTAGATTTAGATTTATTATTAGAGTTGGAAGGGACCTTGTAGGTCATCTAGTCCAACCCCCTGCTCAAGCAGGAGTTCCTACACCATTTGAGACCCTAAAATCTGGCCTCATCTTAGTATCTGCTTGGGGGCAGGGAACTGTGGCTCTGAGTTTCTGTCTTTAGAAACATGTTTCTCCTTTAGGGAAAATATAATATTCTGCCTTTTTAATATTTCCTAAAATATTTCATTCTTCTAAGAGGAGTGGGTGGTGACTTTCTACAGTATCTTATGATTTATGATGATTGTATTTTATGATTATGATCGTGATTTATCACTTGTTGCTTGTATGTACCGTATGCTGAGAGCTGATGTACCAGAGACAAATTCCTTGTGTGTCCAATCACACTTGGCCAATAAAGAATTCTATTCTATTCACTTCATTTTCAATCTTAATCACTGTAGACTGTATAGGATCAAAACTCATTGTGATTTTAAAAAGTTAACTAAAAGCTGCCTTTAGTTTTCAATTAGAAATATGAAGAAACTTGCATGTTACTGTTACTCTTTGAACTATTCACATGAAACAGAAATGAGATCTAAGAGAAGAACAATAAACCCCTCACACATTTATGATAGTCCTCCCAAACATTTATGTTGGAGGTGCTTTGACTTTACCGTACACTGAATTCCCAGCAAGCTGCTGGTTGTGGTTCATAAGAATTGTAACCCCCACACAACTGCAAGATATTGGCTGAACTGAAATATCCTACAGTTGCTCTCAGTGGTGTTCCCTCTCTGTGTTATGCACCATTTAGATTGGACTACTGTAATGCGCTCTACATGGGGCTACCCTTGAAGAGTATCCGGAGACTTCAACTGGTGCAAAATGCGGCTGCACGTGCTGTGGTGGGTGTTTCAAGATACACCCATGTAACACCTATACTCCGCCAGCTGCACTGGTTGCCCATCGGTCTCCGGGTCCAATTCAAGGTGTTGATTATCATCTTTAAAGCCCTACATGGCTTAGGACCAGGTTACCTCCGGGACCGCATTCTACCTCATACTTCCCTTTGACCGGTTAGGTCCCACAATTATCTGTGTGTCATAAAGCACCATTTTAGGACACAGTTTTATATGAATAAAGCAGAACCTTATCCTCTTGGAACTTATTTAACCTTTGTCCTTTCCCTTTCCAATATTTAAGTTCCATCACAGCTTATAAAGGATAATGTGTTTATATTCCTGCGGCACAAATACACTATTGGCCTTTGCACGGATGCTCAGGGAGGCCCTCCAGTTATCAGTGAGCAATGTAAACTCTTTCCATCTAACTTAAGGGGTTGGGATTTTGTTCCCAAGAGACAATATCAGCTCACTACTGAGTTACTAGACTCACTGTTCTGGAATTTCTTTGAATAAATCACACCTGAATCAAAAATGTCATTTTCCACACAGACAAAAATGAAAAAATAAATCAATTAACTGTCATTATTGTCCCAATGTGATCATAATTTAAAATGATCAAAAGGCCAAAAGTGGATTGCCTGGTATGCAGGTTAAAAGCCATGTGTTGTCACTACTATATTTTGTCAGAAGTCTCCCATAAAAAGGCGACTATTTAGAGTACTAAATCATTCGGAACCGTGAGCTGCCCAGAGTCATAGAAATGCCCAGGCAGCCATAGAAATTAATTAATCAAATAAATAAATCATACAATTGCTGGGATAATAACAGGGGGAATGAAACATGAGTCAGAGAGAAAAGAGGTAGTCAGCTGAGATTTGAAATAAGATGAAGAGTTCATGAGGCGGAGAACTACAGGAGGGAAAATGTTAAATACTTAATTAAATTTTCATCTGATTCCTGAATGGGAAAACTAAAGATAGATTGAGAGGCTCTGGAAGTGGTAAAAATGTATTTGTTTTTGACTTAGCCTTAAAAAAAATTCTTTCTTGTTTATCCCAAATTCAGACCAAATATCTCTAATTATGTGTCCCAAGCCATTAACCACCCTAACAATATGAATAAAATTTTGAACAAATAATTCTTCTGGAGCCTGGTTCTGTGAAACACTCCTTTGGCATTAGCAGAGGATCAAAACCAGCACTAACAGCACCGCCTGATGGGCTTTCACAAACATCCCCACATTGGGATATTGTGACAGGTTAATGTCTGTGCACTGAAATTATTCCCATTAGCTCATGTTGCACCCTGTGTAATATCATTACATAACATTTTTAAATCAGTTTGCCACCTTGTCTTCTGACTTTTCTTATTGCTGCTGTTGCATCTTGCTTTAATTATTTATGCTACTGTTTAGATGTTGAGTTCTTGTTTTTTAACTAGTATTTGCTTTTACAACAACAATAGCAATAGCAATAGCACTTAGACTTATATATCGCTTCATAGTGCTTTACAGCCCTCTCTAACAGAACTCTTACAGATTTCAGCATATTGCCCCCAAACAATCTGGGTCCTCATTTTACCGACCTCAGAAGGATGGAAGGCTGAGTCAACCTTGAGCCGGTGAGATTTGAACAGCTGAACTGCTGAACTGCAGTGCTGCACTTTAATGGAGCCGAGGTGGCGCAGTGGTTAAAAGCATCACTGCAACCGACTTCAGCTGACTGCTAGTTCAGCAGTTCAGCTGTTCAAATCTCACCGGCTCAAGGTTGACTCAGCCTTCCATCCTTCTGAGGTCGGTAAAATGAGGACCCAGATTGTTGGGGGCAATATGCTGAACTCTGTAAACCGCTTAGAGAGGGCTGTAAAGCACTATGAAGTGGTATATAAGTCTAAGTGCTATTGCTACTGCTAACCACTGCGCCACCTCGGCTCTAACAATAGGTAAAACTACGTGAATATAGAATTTAAATGGTAGGTTGATTCAGAAAATTATAGAGATGGAGAGAGTAACAGGGAAAAAAAGAGAGAATTGTGTGCCACCAAGTCATTGTTGACTCTTATCAGGAGTGGGTTCCACTTACCTTCGCCGCTGGTTCGCATCGCAATGTTTCGTGAGCGTGCACTCACTCTGCCCACGCACATCCCCTCACGTGATTTGGCTTCCACGCATGCTCAGAAGCAGGAATTAGCCTGAAATACAGCTGAGGAGCTCATCAGCTGTGCTTTGGGCGAAGAAATAAAGGTCAGAATTCACCCGCAGGCGGGCGGGAGGGCCCTTTTTCAAGCCACGGAAGGGGGAAAATTCGCAATCCAAAAAAAAGATGGTGGCACGCACAGAACGGCACCAACAGTGACATCACCAGCGGGTTGCTACCAGTTCGGGCGATCCAGTCTGAACTGGGAGGAACCCACCCCTGACTCTTGGTTGACTGCGTAGATGTTTTATTCCCATAACAATCTGTAGTCAGTTTGGTCCTACAGATTTTCCAATGGTTCACTCATTGCTGTTGTAAAGTCCATCCACCTTGTTGCTGGACCTTCTTGTCTCTTTCCTTCCAATTTTCCCAGCATTAAAGTCTTTTTCAGAGAGCTAAGTCTTTACTCTACGTGCCCCAAATAGGATAGTTTGGGTCATTTGTGCCTTGAATGAGAACTTTGCATTGATACTCTTTTGATGATGATGATGATGATGATGATGATGATCCAATGGTTTGTTTTCTTAGCATATAAGCAATGAAGATGACCATGCTGCTTGTCATGGAATGAAGTCACGGGTCTTCTCATCCAGTTGTGTGCTCTCCCAGTCACTGTGAAAAAAATTTCGGCAAGGAGAAGACTTCACAAAATGTAGTCACTGAAGTTTGTAAATATTTGGTAGAGAAGAAATTTCAGTGTGATGCTTCAGTTCAGAGTGAGTGTTATGAGACGTTAAAACTTCTACTTGGATGTTAATGTGGGGCGGGAGGGGAAATCCTCTCTCATCACTCCATTAACCTGACTGCCAGTGTCTTTTATATAATACAGGCAAAAGGGCTTAATTTCATTCTCCATTCATTTCTCCTCCTGACATTAGTTACAGCACTAAGAAATAAAGTCATCTTCTTCCCAACTCTTTGGTTCCTGGAACACTGACATAATAGCATTGCTAATGCCAAACTGATTAGGTTCTTTGTTTGCAGAGCAGGGGGGTCTTGGGTAGGGATAAAAAGTCCCTTCACTGTACTGTACTTTAGGAAGATCCTCTATCACAGTGATGGCGAACCTTTTTTGGTTCACATGCCAAAAGGGGCGGGGGCGGGGGGGCGCATGTGCGTGCCCACACCCATAATTCCATGTGGCCCCTGTGCATGCTCGCATGACCCCCCCTGGTCTCAGCACGTGATGCCACGCCTGTTTTTTGCTCTCCCCAGGCTTCAGAGCCTTTCGAGGAGCCTGGGGAGGGCGAAAATGGCCTCCCTCCCCGGAGGGCCTCCGGAGGCTGGAAACGATCCATTTGCCAACTTCCGGTTGAACCAGAAGTTCCGTTTTTTGCTCTCCCCAGGCTTCAGAGCCTTTTTAGGAGCATGGGGAGGGCAAAATGGCCTTTCCCACCCCACCCCACCCCGATGCCCTCCGGAGGCCGGAAATGGCCCGTTTCCCAACTTCTTCAAATTGGTTCGCCATCACGGCTCTATCATATTTTTCCCCAGTCTGGAGAAATGTATTGAATTCAAAAGCTCTGTATGGAATGTGTTTTTAACCACTAATCAAAGCCCATTCCCTCTAATTATCTCATTAGAATGCATCTAATAACTGCATCTCATGGACTTTGGCCATGTCATGCGGGGGAATTCACTGGAGAAATCAATTATGTTTTAAAGAGTTAGTGGTAAAAGGAAACCAGGCTGTTACAGAACATTTTGATGGCTGGATACCATCAAAGCAGACAGATACCATCCAGAGCATAGAAAAACTCAAAGAAATAGTGTAAAGAAGTCCCCACATCAAAAGATGTGGAGAGACCTGGCCCATAGAATCACCAAGAGTCAGACGCGACTGAGTGGATAACTTCAAGATCATCATATCACTAAAATGTTAAAATAAATGTAATACATCATACAATACAATCCAAGTCAAGAAGGAACAAGATGATGGCTGGACAAAGACATAAACAGTGAAGACTTATCCATATACTTCCATCATGATCTTCATCTGTAAGGTACTCTGAAAGAGTGGCACAGAGCTTCTCCAACAACTTGGATGGACTAATCTACAAGACCTGTATAGAATTTATCCATTACATTCTACAGAATGCTATGTTCCCTAACCTTGATGCCTCCCAGACATCTTGGACCATAATCACAACTCATCTGTCCAACACATCTGGAGGGCACTAGGTTGGGGAAAGCTGATGTACAGAAAGGACATGAAATAGATGTTCCTGTCAGTTTGTGTTCCATCTGCTGAGGCTAAATCAGGACAATGATGAATGTCAAACCAGTAAAAAAAGTTGATAAATGAAAAAGAAAACAAACTCATAACTTAACCTCCCAGAGGTTCAGTCCAGGAAAACAGGTCAAGATATTGTTGCCTACAAAACAGTTCAGCTAAACTTTACAGAGTATCACAAAGTTCTTGTTCAAGCAGCTTTCTTTACTCTAAACCAGGGATCCCCAAACTTGGCAACTTTAAGACTTGTGGACTTCAACTCCCAGAATTCTCCAGCCAGCTATGCTGGCTGGAGAATTCTGGGAATTGAAGTCCACAAATCTTAAAGTTGCCAAGTTTGAAGACCTCTGCTCAAAACAGTATGTCAAAGAGTTTTGTTGGCAGAGATGCTTCAGTTTCTTCAAGTGACATAATACATTTGCACATACATACAAAAATGTATATCACAGACACACTTGCACACAAAGACACATACACACACATACACACACACCCCAATTCTTCATTTTGTGGCAGAAGTTTATTATTCAAACATCCACACAAACTTCCAGTGTTTGTTTTTCTTTTTTGGAAAATAAATTTAATATCATCCTCTATTATACTACTATGAGACTGTGATAGATTGCTAAAAAAACCCTCAAGTGTAGTCAAGATGCTCCTATATACAGAATCAACAAAATAATAAGCTTATTCTTGCACAACTGGGATTACTGCAAAGCCAGCATGAGTGTCAAATGTAGATAGATCAGATGTTGTTGAATTTGCAAGGATATCCTAGGATGCTTTCTGATCTCCTTATATGAGAGCTAGAACTGAAACTGTTTGTCTAAAGAGATATTATTTTAACACAATTATCACTTGTCACTCATGGCTGAATGCTTCTACTTGATATTTATGGAACCTAGAAATTAAACTGAAAATTAGAAATGCCCCAAGCCTTACAAAGGCTTACATTTCTCATGATTTTAGCATTCTTGAAAAAAAAAATTGCATGAGATGGTCAAAACTTGAGAGATTTAATTTAAAAAACAAGGGAGGAGACCTAGGAGATGAAAAGATTGCCATTTTTGTTATGGTTTGTACCTTAGTTTAAATGGTCCCATTAGTATCACAATCCCTTAAAGTACCGTATTTTTCAGAGTATAAGATGCACCTTTTTCCCCCCTAAAAGAGGGTGAAAATCTGGGTGCGTCTTATACACCGAATGTAGCCTCTGAAACGGACCTTTGCAATACTGACCCCTCGCATCCTGGACATAAACTGTTTCAACTCCTACCCTCAAAACGACGCTATAGAGCACTGCACACCAAGACAACTAGACACAAGAACAGTTTTTTCCCCGAACGCCATCACTCTGCTAAACAAATAAGCCCCTCACCACTGTCTAACTATTCACTAAGGCTGCATTACTATTAGTCTTCTCATTATTCCTATCACCCATCTCCTCCCACTTATAACTTATTGCTTGTATCCTTACGATTTATATCAATATTGATTGTTTCCTGATTGTTTATTTGTACCCTATGACAATCATTAAGTGTTGTACCTCATGATTCTTGACAAATGTATCTTTTCTTTTATGTACACTGAGAGCATATGCATCAAAGACAAATTCCTTGTGTGTCCAATCACACTTGGCCAATAAAGAATTCTATTCTATTCTATTCTATTCTATTCTATTCTATTCTATTCTGTTCTGTTCTGTTCTGTTCTGTTCTGTTCTGTTCTGTTCTATGATATGATGTGCTCTTCTTGTATTATCTATATTTTATTACTTAGCAGACAAGAGGACAGCAGAGGCATAATTCTCTCTAATCACCATCAGAGGCTCTGGATACTGTTATGGATGTGTTGCATATTAAGGAAACTTGAGACCCATAAGTACTGAATTTCCCTGGAGGAGCCTCAATTTTTCCACCATTGTTGTCAAGGTCCAAATTTGGTATAATATAAATTATTTATTCCATGTTGTTTCTAAATAGATTTTAAAAGGACTGCCACCCTTAACTGATATCTAAACTGCAAATATCAATTTTTATGTCACTTTAATCTCAGAATATTTGTAACCTTAAGCACTGTGCTGGCAATCATCTATTAAAGAGGATTGGAGGATATGGGCCTGCAAGCACAGTGCTCCTTCCCTCCCCCCCTCCCCCACCATCACTGCAAAGTCTTGGAGGAGTTTGTCATATGTTTAGCACAGACTTTTGAAAAGAAATTGCAAGCATGTTCGGATAATTGCACTTTCAGGCCTATGTATTAAGAAGAACTTTGATTTATCACGTTTACTAACCACAAGTAGAGCTGTAAGGTAAATGCTTATCGTGCTTATCAGCCTCTTTTAGATCTTTACACTTAAGTGTTCAGAAATATTTTCCCAAAAATTATACCTCTTGATCTCCCAATTCCTTATTACAAGAAAGCAGTTTTTGGTCCTCCAGCACAGATGGAAGGAAGAAATGGAAAAGCTTCACTTCAAATTTTCCATTTTTAAGTAATGGTAGTTTATAATTTTGGCCATCTAGTATTTTTTAATCTATGATTGAATTAAAACTGGAAAAAAAGTGCATAATTAAAGAGTTAATTTCATGTCTTAATACCAATCTTTTCTGTATGTATGCATGCATTTATCTCTCTAGCTCTAGCTCTATCATTTCTATCACAATCTCTATCTAGATATATCTAGATATATCATCTGCAGCAGTGGGTTGCTCCAGTGGTGGGTTCCTACAGGTGCGGTCCACTCTATAGCACCGGTAGCAGCCCGCTGGTGATGTCACAGTACCGGTGCGGTCAGTTGCCGGTGCCTGGGCGCCACCATTTTTTTAAAAAAAATTTTTTTAAATTCTTCTGCGCATGCCCAGAAGCCGAGCTTCCGGCACTGCACATGCGCTGCCTTCCTACCCCACAGTGAGTCCAAGCAGGGGAGGATGGCTGAGGGAGCACGTGAGATGCTGAAAGAACGGGCGGCAGGAGCTATCTCCATTCCCCTCCCTTCAGCAGTCTGAGAAGCCACGAACGTGCGGTGATGATCCTAGGCATTTTTGCATGTTCGAGGCTTCTCGAGCTGCCGAGGTTCCCCTCCCTTCAGCAGTCTGAGAAGCCATGCCCACCCGGTCACATGGCCGGCAAGCCACACCCACAAAAATAAGCCACGCCCACAGAGTGGTAGTAAAAAAAATTAGGAATCCGCCCCTGGGTTGCTCCCAGTTTGGCCCGGTTCTGTGAACCAGTAGCGCCGGCGGCAGGAGGCTCCGCCCACCCACCTGGGACACTTCTGTGCATGCGCAGAAGCATCGTGCGTGCGAACAAGTAGCAACGGGTTTTAGAACCCACTACTGATCATCCGTATCTATATCACCTGGAATACAGAAGCACAAACATGCCCCAAAGGTACTTTTTTCAAGAGGCAAATGGACTTTTTTGTTTTTCTTTGAAGATATTTCGCTTCTCATCCAAGAAGCTTCTTCAGCTCATACAAACACAAACATTTATGCAAAGAGAGACAGGCAGAGATGAGGAGAGAATCAAGAAGGATCTCCAACACCATCTTTTTAACATAGTCATCATCCTGATCAGTGGTGTCTGCAAATCAGTGAGTTGGCAAGCAAAGCATTGCAATCCAAACTTTACCCTTTTTTGATATATGCACATTGTAGAAAAAGGGTGGAGCATGCAACATGACCCTCTTACAAATGCTACAAATTCTGATCATAAAAATCATCCTAAAATGATATTTTTTTCCAGATTCTCTTCTAGATTTCTTCAAATGACACAAGTGGGCTTTTATTTCTTTCATATTTTGATTTAATTCTCAGTTGCTACCTTGCAAATGTATGTAAGCATGATTCCGTGTTCAAATATTCAAATTATTTTAAAAAGTTAACATCCATATTTACTGATAATACTAAGCTGAAAGTTGGCCTTGGGTTTGCTTTCACTTCTCTCCCTCTCTTCTCCATTTTCCATTCAGTGTGGGAAACAATTTTTAAGGAAGGTTGTAGCTCTTTGTCAAATATAAAAATCTCCAATGCCTCTCGTGAACAGGCATTGGGGACTTTTATATTTTCTCTTCTCTTTTTAGATAGTGCTGATACTAAGAAGAATTTTTTTTCTAAATTCAGATGCATTTATTGTGCTTACTTCTATATTATTACTTATAGTTTTATCTGTCTTTCCGGGGGTTGGTGGGTGGGATAAGGATCAGATTGGTAATGTTTAATGTGACTTACTAACTCCATTTGTAGAAAAGTGCATTTGGCCCCAAGTCCAGATAAAAGAGGATAGCTGATTCCCTGCCAAGGGGATAAATTGAATATAGACAGGCTACTGCATAAGGGGTAACCAATATACCAGCCTTGGCAAATAATCATGGTGCACAAGATGATGGGGAAAGGTTTACTAATGCTAATCAAAGAATTTACTAAATTTACTAATCAAAGAATCGATCACAAAAATAAAAATAGACCACACCAAAATTGGATATCCAAATAGCCCCATGTCGATCAAAAGGAAATCATTGTCCCCAAATGACAATGACATCATGACATTTTAATAGTGGTGATATATGGATTGAGATTAAATGAATTAAGGAGCAAAACACATGCCAGTGATTTTAAAAAAAAACCTCCACAGAGAGTAAGTCAGCTTCACCCTAGATAGCATAAAAACCATATCAAATTGTACATTATATCAATCATATGATTTCATTTAGTGTTGTAAGCCGCCCAGGGTCGCCTTGTGGCAAGATGGGTGGCAAACAGATTTAATAAATAACACTAATAAATATTGTCATATTAGGATCTTTATCTCCCTAGCTATCCTATCATATATATTTTCCATTTATGCATATAGTTAACACATTTTCTTGAGGCGGGGGGAAAGGGCAATTCTGAAAAAGGGGTAAATCTGAAAGAGGTTCGTAACGATAAAAACACATTTTACGTTCTTATAACTTTGTTTTACGATGAAAAATTCAAGAGCCAAACCCAGAAAATAAATAATTAAATAAATCTAAAGGACAACTAAATGTAAAGGTCACTATATTTATGAACTAACCAAAATTAGCCCAGATGATGTCAACAGTGATTTTTTATGCCCATCTTCAAAATGCTTTTAACTGCATGCCCAGGAGAATTTAGTCATAATAGCTGGTGACTTAATGCTTACGTGGGTGCAGATAAAACGGACTGTGGGGGGAAATCCTTGGAAAATAGATGAAGTAAATGAAAATAGTGTTAGATTGCTACAATGTGTAGCAGCTAATATCTTTTTAGTACGGAACAGCCTCTTCTGCCACTCTCAAAACATCAGCTCCAATGGATGGGAGACTTCAATTCTGGGCTACAATCGAGTCAACACCTGATTCCAACCACCCATCAAAGATGTGTGTTGCACGGTGCTGATTGTGGCTATGATCATTGCTTAGTTTGTGCAAAAAAACCAGCTTGTACTTCAAAGCATAAAAGAACAGATGGTTCGATTAACGAAAAGAAATTGGTCAGAACTGGCTCAGTTGGAATATAAACATAAATTCCAAACAGCATTAGAATGCTGGTCTGACATTCTGATACAGTCTAATGACATGGAAGTTTCTGAAGCGATCTACACACATGCCAAAAACATGTGCCTGATCTCACAACACCAAGCAGAAATATGGATCTCAGATGAGTGCTTAAGTTTGGTAAATCAACACAAATAAGCCAAGCTTACAGAAAATGCAAAAATGTAATGCAGTTCAACCATGATGCTTACTATCAGTTAAAGCAGTGGTGGGATTCAATTTTTTTTTACTACCGGTTCTGTGGGCGTGGCTTGGTGGGCATGGCGTCGCTTGGTGGGCATGGCAGGGGAAAGATACTGTAAAATCTCCATTCCCACCCCACTCCAGGGGAAGGTTACTGCAAAATCCCCATTTCCTCCCGATCAGCTGGAACTCGGGAGGCAGAGAATAGATGGGGGCGGGGCCAGTCAGAGATTGTATTTACCGGTTCTCCGAACTACTCAAAATTTCCACTACCGGTTCTCCAGAACTGGTCAGAACCTGCTGAAACCCACCTCTGAGTTAAAGGCAGAGCATGAGGCATATTGAAACACTATGGCCAGTGGTGGGTTCCTACCGGTGCGGTCCACTCTATAGCACCGGTAGCGGCCTGCTGGTGACATCACAGTACCGGTGCGGTCGGTTGCCAGTGCCTGGGCGCCGCCATTTTTTTAAAAAAAGTTTTTAAATTTTTTTTAAAAAATTTCTTCTGCGCATGCCCAGAAGCCGAGCTTCCGGCACTGCGCATGCGCTGCCTTCCTACCCCACAGTGAGTCCAAGCAGGGGAGGATGGCTGAGGGAGCGCGTGAGACGCTGAAACAACGGGCGGCAGGAGCTATCTCCATTCCCCTCCCTTCAGCAGTCCGAGAAGCCACAAATGCGCGGTGATGATCCCAGGCATTTTCGCACATTCGAGGCTTCTCGAGCTGCTGAGGGGAGGGGGAATGGGCAGCAGAACCTATCTCAGTTCCCCTCCCTTCAGCAGTCCGAGAAGCCACGCCCACCCGGTCACATGGCTGGCAAGCCACACCCACAAAATAAGCCACGCCCACAGAGTGGTAGTAAAAAAATAAGGAACCCGCCCCTGACTATGGCCCTATGGGAACGAGAAAAGACTGCACACAACCACAAAATACACTATGCTCTTTCTCTCTTTCAGATGCCTACGTAGAAGAATAAATCAACAAATAATAACATATGCAAGGCTAATAGGACATTTATATGATCTTCAAATGAATGGTGTCAAAGTTAAAGAGAATTTTTCCAGCAATTTGTAAAGCCACAGAGAACTGCGGGGACCACCAGAAGACCCATCACTCATCAAAGCACCAGCTTTGGATGCTGAGCCTACATTAGAGGAAGTAAAAGCACCAATAAAACTACTGAAAAAATCTATGCAGCTGGTATGGATAGAGTCATGGATGAGGCACTCCATGCTGGTGGAGATTGTCTAAGCAACTACATTCCGTTACAACCCACTTGGCATCCAGAGAAGATCTCCCTCACATGGAAAACATGTTATTATAATTCATATTTTGAAAAAGAACAACAGTTACTGAGGCTTCATAGATTAACAGAAGAATCATTATAAGTGTCTTCATGAGAATCATTTGTTTCCAGAAATAAGGAGAATAGATATTTAGTGTTCATTGACTTTTGAGCAGCCTTTGACATTGTTAATATTTCTGGATTCCTGACAACTCCATGAACTAGCCTCTGCAATTTTTTTGACAGCATTTTCAGAAGTGATGTGCCACTACCTTCTTCCTAGGGCTGAGAGGCAAGACTGACCCCTAATCTAAAGTGACCAGATTTTTTTTTCTTCAAGCGGGACACCATTGATGGGGGTGGGTTTCTCCATTTGAGTTTTGCCCTCTGCGCATGCGCAGAACGCTGCGCATGCACAGAGGGCAAAACAGCAAATGTCGGCATCCAGGTGAGGTGGGGGGGAGGGGGGGAGGGGGGAGGCGGGAGGGCGCTTGGATGCCTGCAGCTCGCGACAGGTAAGCTGCCTCCTTTCCCCGTCTCCCGCCTCCCGTTCGTTGCTTGCCAGCCCGGCCGAAGGGAAGGCGGGAGGCGAGGAAAGGCCTCCCAAAAGGAGGGGAGGCTTCGGGAGCCCGCCTCCCTTTCGGGAGGCCTTTCCTCGCCTCCCGCCTTCCCTTCGGCCGGGCTGGCTCGCCTCCCCTCCTTTCGGGAGGCCTTTCCTCGCCTCCCACCTTCCCTTCGGCTGGGCTGGCAAGCAACGAACGGGAGGCGGGAGACGGGGAAAGGAGGCAGCCGGCAGCTTACCTGCTCCAAGCATCCAAGCCCCACGGTCTCCCGGTCGCCCGCCCGGCCCCAGGGCAACGGCGGCAGCGAGGCGACGGGGGGAAGAAAGGGGAGGGGGACGAGGAAGGGCTGTTTGCGCCGCTCGTGACGTAAATTCAAAGCGGCGACGGCTCCTCGTCCCTCACCCCTCCCAACAGCAGCGGCGCCTCCGAGGGCGGGGCTAGGGATGGGGCGGGGGAAGGAGAGGAGGAGCAGCCTCCCTTACCCCTCCCCCCAGCTTCCAGCCGCCGCCGGAGGAGTCAACAACGCGGGACGCCTGCCCGCCGCCAACGCCGCCCACAGCCGGCCCGAGCTGAGAGGCTTGCTGCCTTTCAGGCCGATTTTTTGAAAGAATGCCCTAGTCGGGCATTCTTTCAAGAAATCGGGACTTTTTAAGAGGGCGGGCGGGACGCGGGACAAATGGTGAAAAAGCGGGTGTGTCCCGCCAAAATCAGGACGTCTGGTCACCTTACCCTAATCATCCAGCTGGTTTCATGCCTATGCCAGGATTAGAACTCCTGGTTTCCCCGGTTTCTAGCTAGTGTCTTAGCCAGTGTAACAAACTCTGGCTCTCTTCACAGTATTTACTGTCCTGTTTTATAGATAGCACTGAAAAGCAACTATATGCTTGTAAAAATTACAGACCTGCTATAAGAAACTAACAGCAATTACAGTAGCTGTGTGTTGTCAAAAGAATAATTTGGACTTCTCACTCGAGCCGGGGTTGTGCAAGAATAAATAAAAATGAGATCTAGACAGCTGTGAGGAAAGAAGAAATATTTATTCCTAAAAGCAAACGATTTGCCTTTAGGGGCAGCTGAGGAGAAATGGGATACAGCGGCATACTTTTATAGGAGGAGCTTGTCCAGGTTGTGGAAGTGTCTATGTGCTGATTGTAGGGTGACACTTGAATGATGTATGTATGCTTGTGTTATGTATTGTATATAGTGTATAGTTGTCAGTTAAAGTTCTCGTTCTGGTCCTCTGTGGGAGCGGGAAAATACTCTCTCCTGATTGGTTGTTTGGCTGATCAGTTCCCTATAAAAGCAGCTGTGTCAGCCAGGGAGTTCAGTTGCCTCACAGGCAGTATTGAATAAAAAACTGTTAGAAATTACTCTGGCCTCACCTCCATTATTCGCCCAGAACTTAACAGCTTGTGTGTGTGTGTGTAAGTACGTATTCTTGTGAACATACAGTTCCGCTGGGAGACCAAATTTAATAAACTCTTTAATGTTCTCAGACCAGAGGTGGGTTCCTCCCGGTTCGGACCCGTTCGCCTGAACCGGTAATGACCCGCTGGTGACATCACGATGATGTCACGGAACTGGTTTGGTTGGTGCCGGTCTGTGGGCGCCGCCATCTTTTAAAAAAAATTGTAAAAATTTATTTTTAGAATTTTTTCTTCTTTCGAGCATGCACAGAAGCTGAGTTTCCAGCACTGTGCATATGGTTGCCATCTTGTTTTCAGCTCTTTTTTTTGGAATTTTTTGGATTTTTTGCCCTGCGCATGCGCAAAGTGTGCCCGCGCCCACGAGGTGTGGCCACGTGGCGCAGGAAGAAGTGAACCGGCACCGAGGTAAGTTAGAACTCACCCCTGTCTCAGATCTTATCCTTTTATGTGTGGATTAGGTCTGGGTAACTTATTTGGGAGTTTGAGGAAGTTTGAGTAAAGGATTTTCCCACGTTTGCTATTTTTACTTGATTAATTTAGTTTCAGCTTGACTGTCAATTATCTAGTGAAGATGCTGATTGTCAGACCATTGTGGATTCTTTTCATGTTTTAAGGGAAGATGGAAACAGTATAAAGAATAAAATATATTTTGACACAAATCTTCTCACACTGTGCATGTGAAATGAATTTTCGGCAGAATTCCCAGTTTTATACCAGTGGTAGGCAAGGTAATGTGATCTCACCCCTGCTCTTTTGCTCTCACCAGCTATGTATCACAGCATTTGCAAGCACAGTGTGCAAGAGGCAGCTAATTCACTGCCTTGCCATGTGTACATGCATGAAATCCTACTCCCTGTATGTCCCCAAAACTTTGAAAAAACATTTTTAACCCTGCAAGAGCAACTGCAGTGAATCCTTCCATTCCTCTTCACTTTCTACATTGCAGACAACATTTTTGCATGGCCATGCATCCAAAATGTCTGCTTGGTAACTAAAGGATATCCATTCTGTGCAGATCTACAGGATGTGTAAGTAATCCCTACTAAACTGTGCAGAAATTAATAAAGAATCTTGGGATTGTGCTGTTTAGCTACAATACACATGTGCTTCAATTCCCTTCAGAGTAGAACTTTCTCATGAGTAAATACAGGTAGTCCTTGACTTACAGTTCATTTAGTGACTGTTCAAAGTTACAATGGCACTGAAAAAATGGACTCATTACCATTTTTTACACTTACGACCATTGCAGCATCCCCATGGTCACGTGATCAAAATTTAGATACTTGGCAACTGCTTCATATTTATGATAGTTGCAGTATCCCGGGGTCATATGATCTGCTTTTGCGACCTTCTGACAAGTAAAGTCAATGGGGAAGCCAGATTCACTTAGCAACCGTGTGACTAACTTAACAACTGTAGTGATTCACTGCGCAATTTGCAGGAAGCGAACTGGCAGCGAGGTAAGTTAGAACCCACCCTGGAGTTTCCTAATAATTTTATTATTTTATGGTTGGGGGTCATCACAACATGAGGAACTGTATTAAAGGATCACGGCATTAGGAAGGTTGAGAACCATTGGATTAAAATATTATTTAAAAACTGCACTAAAACTGAAACTAAGAGAGCTAAGAGATGGACGGGATGGAGATGAGATCTTCTTATCTCATCAGCCAGCTCCAGTAGTGAGCATCCTCTTTAGGGCTCCAGACTAACTGGCAAAGCCAGGCTGTAACACTCCTCTGGAAGGTCGAAAGGAAGTGGGGCCATTCTCACGTCTGTTGGTGGAATGCTCCTCCACAGGGATGGGACCACAGCAGAAAAGGCTCTTCTCCTTGACCCTGCCCTGCTTCAGTTCCTTAGTAGACAGCATCTGTAGCAGGCCACTTCCACTGGCATGAGTGGGGTGAGCTTGTCCCATTGGGGAGAGACAGCTCCTCCGACACCCTGGACACAAGCCATGTAGGGCTTTAAAAGAAGCAACCAACACCTTAGTTTTTCTTACTTCAAAAGTCTTACATCTGAATAGACATGAATAGATGATACTCCGAGGCAGTGTTTCTTAACCTTTGCAACTTTAAGATGTATGGGCTAGGGAATTCTGGGAGTTGAAGTCCACACATCTTAATCTTGTCAAGATGGACAAATGCTGATCTAAGGTCTAAATGGGGCAGAGGGAGCAGCAAAATGATCGCCCTCCACATTTAATGAGTAAAATTTTGCACTTCCAGCATTAGTAAAGTGACCAGATTTTTTTTTAAGCGGGACGGAGGGGGCGCCTGGGCGCCACCATTTGTTTTGCCCTCTGCGCATGCGCAGAGGGCAAAACACAGCAAATGTCGGCGTCCAGGTGGGGGGGAGGCGGGAGGCTTTTCCTCGCCTCCCGCCTCCCCTTCGGGAGCTGCCCTGGGGCCGGGCTGGCAAGCAACGAACGGGAGGCGGGAGACGGGAGATGGGGAAAGGAGGCAGCCGGCAGCTTACCTGCTCCAGGCATCCAAGCGCTGCGGTCTCCCGGTCGCCCGCCCAGCCCCAGGGCAATGGCGGCAGCGAGGCGACGGGGGGAAAGAAGGGGAGGGGGACGAGGAAGGGCTGTTTGCGCCGCCGGAGGGGCCGCTCGTGAGCTCAAAGCGGCGACGGCTCCTCGTCCCTCACCCCTCCCAACAGCAGCATCCCAACAGCAGCGGCGCCTCCAAGGGCAGGGCTAGGGATGGGGCGGGGGAAGGAGAGGAGGAGCAGCCCCCCTTCCCCCTCTCCCCAGCAGGCAGCCGCCTCGCTGAAATTCCGCCCGACTTGCTTCCGGTACCTCTCTTTTGCTTCCCCTCTAAGGTGACCAGATGTCCCGCTGTTTCCGCATTCTTTTCAAAAAAAGCGGGACTTTTTGAAAAGAATGCGGGACGCGGGACACACGCTTGAAAAGCGTGTCTGTCCCGCCAAAAGCGGGACGTCTGGTCACCTTAAGCATTAGCTGTGCTGACTGTGACTACTGGGAATTCTAACCAAGGTTCCTTTCCTCCTTTCTTTGTGATGCTGTGACTCAGTATCCCCATCAGAGTGGACTGTTGCCTGGCTTCCTCCCAGCCACGTATGAATTTCACTGCTTTGCAGCTCTTCCTCTCAACCCTTATCAGAGCAAGCGAGGATGGAATTGCCAGTGTCTTGTTAGGGTTTTTTTTTCCTCTCTCTCTTTTAAACAAATTGTTGGTCACTGGTTGTATTTTCCTTCCCTTCTGTGTATAGTGAAGGGCAAAGGGATTTCAGTTGCTACAGAACTACCGCTCAAGGCAAAGCACTTTTGCTGAAAGTGCCTGTAGAATTTGAAAGTCTGTGTCTTTGAAAAGCAGCATCACATCACTGCTTTCTCTGGGACTTGTGTGCTTATTCGGAGTAGCAGATTCACCTTACCAAAGTGCCCAACAAAATACTTTTCACAGCTTCTGATAGAAGTGGTAGTAGGGGGGAGTAAAAGTTTCCAACTGATCCTTCTAGTCCAGAGGTCTGCAACCTGCGGCTCTGGAGATGCATCTGGCTCTTTCATCCCTCTGCTGTGGCTGCTGTTGGCACATCTGAGAGAAACCCACATCTGAAGTCCCCGGGGTTTCTCCACCCAGTTGAAAGTTCAAGCCCTTGTCCCCACTCCCCCAAGTCCAACTGCCAACTTGGCAGGATCCACCCATCTCCTTCCATGCAGGTGCAGGAGTGCGAGGACAAAGGATGACCTTGACTAGACTATCTAGAAAGAATTTGTTATGGCTACATACATACAGCTCTCATGCAATTCCCCCTCCCAGCTTCCGACAGTAAAGAATGCACATTACAAGACTATAAAGTGTGGCAGACCAAAGACCCCAACTAAAATAGCTTCAGCCTGACACCTACATCTTTATTCCAAACCTATTTTAGTTGATATCCACCAAGCTTACTTCTAATGTTAGATTAAAGCTTTTAGTGGGAGAAAGAAAGGTTCAAAATTATTCTAGGTAAGAACACTGAGTCCCGAAAAATTTCCCCAAAAATTTATTTCATGTACAACCTTGCAGACTCTATCAGTTTGTTGCATAAAATTAAATCCAGAAAGCACACACAGGCAGACTGATATAGCAGGATTGATTTAAATAAGAAACTTCTTTATATACAAGAATATATATACAGTACCAATGTAGATTCTTCTTCAAGCAGTTACAAGTAAACACACAGGCAGGAGAGAACAGTTAGTTTCATTTCAGCAGTTCAGAGTGGACTGAGCCACACCAAGCCTTCTAGCTTCAGTTTCGATTCTCTGCACAGACTCAGTTGTGTTTAGTTCCCATTGGCTGACTTAGTTGCTATGCCTATTCATTGGCTGACCTTGTTACCATTGGCTCTCCCAGTTCATGAATAATCTGAGACTCCAAGTTGTTGATTTCAACTCCCATAGTGAAGTCCACTAGACTAAGTGGCTATAACAAATTCAAATAAAATCACCAGATTTGTTCTGTTGCAGTTGCCAAAGAAGCCAGCATAGTCCTAGGCTGTATTAACATAGGGATAGAATCAAGATTACGTGAAGAGTTATAATGCCTTGGTAAGACCACACTTGGAATACTGCATCCAGTTTTGGTCTCCACAATATAAAAAAGGGTATTGAAACTCTAGAAAGAGTGCAGAGAAGAGCAACAAAGATTATTAGGGTACTGGAGGGTAAAACTTGTGAAGAACAGTTGCAGGAATTAGTATGTCTAGTTTAATTAAAAGAAGGATTAGGGGTGACATGATAGCAGTGTTCCAATATCTCAGGGGTTGCTACCAAGAAGAGCGGGGGAGTCAACCTATTCTCCAAAGCACCTGAAGGCAATACAAGAAGCAATGGGTGAAAACTAATCAAGGAAAGAACCAACCTAGTACTAAGGAGAAATTTGCTGACATTTAGAACAATTAATCATTGGAACGACTTGCCTCCAGAAATTGTCGGTGCTCCAACACTGGATTTTTAAAAGAAGATTGGACAACCATTTGCCTGAAATGTATAGGGTTTCCTGCTTGAACAGGGGTTTGGACTAGAAGACATCCCCAATCCCTTACAACTCTGTTATTCACCACCACTTCCAGCCTTAATGGAGTCAAATACAGTTGGACTCTTCATCCATTGCTGTGAAAGACAGGTACAGATGAAATATGAATTTCAGGATAATAATCTTGGATTGCCAATTGAATTCCCAGTTGAATTGGGAAAATCTTGGGAATGTTGGGGAAGATGCTTGTTCAATTATCTGATTCAGGATCCAAGAGCTGGACATTTGCTGATGGATAATGGAGTTCTTTGGAAATCTATGTCCAGGCCACTGCGCTTGTAACAAGAAGCCAATTCTGCATATTCTTAATTAAGAAACAAAATAAGATCTGAAATCTGGGAAGAAAAAAACAACAAGCAGAAAAGTTAAGATTCACTGAATACAAAGAAATACAAAGAAATTTTAATACTGTATGATAATTGTCTAGTTTCTTTTTTCTTCATGCAATTATCACAGTAAGGAACACAGTCAGGAGAAAATTCCAGAGTGAGCTTCTTCTATCTATTTTCAAAGAAAAGATAACGAGTTGATCACCAGTGTTAGCATTCATACTTCCTTCATAAAAATCTTACTGTTTTTGTTAATTTCCCCCCCTCCATTAAATCCTGCATTTTTGTTTGCCAAAATTATTCATGTGTTAAACTAAAAGACTTGGCTGTGGTACTCATCCCATCTGCCTTTCCCTCTGCGGAAAAAGTATTATTTAACTTAAGGTGGCAGTTATGTAATTTAGTTCTTATGTTCCATTATTAATGAATTTTATCATGAAATATTTAGGCTCTTCCCCTGTACTGCCTTTCACAGCCTTGGCTGTAATTATGTCAGCTCAGATTTCCTTCTTTTTTTTTGAAGAGGTATTTATTAGCAAATCTGTCCTCTGTGGCTCTGTCACTCGATGTTTAAATGAAACAATAAATTGTCCTCTTTCAATTTAAAGTCTTTTGATATTTCGGATTTAGAGAAATTGTCTTTTCCTTTACACCTCTTCCCCACTTTACAATTAAACTTTATGGAGCTCCCATTGACTCAGCTCAGAATCAGTCAGGCTATAAGTGTTCAAACGGAGCAGTTCCATTTTTTTCTTCTCCACTCTCTTTGGGCAAGTAGAAAAAATCTACTTGAAGGAGATCCAGGGAAGCAGGAAAAACTTGATAAAACCGATTCATGTTTATAGCCAGAACATAACTGGGTTTCTACATTGCACCAAACCATGGCATGATTTGTTAGAGTTTGGCTCAGTGCAGTGCGATTTCTGCCATCGTGGTTTGTAAATTAGGGTTGATGGATCAGCACAGAGAGGCACAAAGTCCACAGGTGGTCAGACGTTCATTTTGCAGCCTCAGAATCCTTCTAGACTAGATGGGAAAATGCATCAGTTTTTTAAAGGCTGAACATGTTTGTCCCATCAGTTTTGGGACGTTCTCATACTGCAGAAAATATGGTTTGTGGGCCACACACTCTGTCCTTCTGTGATGAGTCATAAATGCCCAATTTTGAAACATCGCACCCAGCACACTAAGTTAAGTCTGGTGTAGCTCCCAAAACAATGGAAGTTGACTACTCCCAGCTTAGCGAAAACCATTATCTAATATTTTTAATAAGTTAAGCCTTAGCGCAGAAGTGAGCAGTCCCTAGGATACTTTCAGCCTTCAGATCCATTTTTGTAGCTCCAGAATACTCCAACATGATGCCACCCAGGGGTGGGTTCCAACTTACCTCGCTGCCGGTTCGCTTCCTCCCACGTTGCGTGGCCGCGCCGAAGCACGTGCCCGCGCATGCGCAGTGCAAAAAAACCCCTCAAAATAAATAAATAAATAAAAACACCAAAAACAAGATGGCGATCACATGCACAGTGCCGGAAGATCGGCTTCTGTGAATGTGCAGAAAAAAAATTCAAAAAAAAATTCAAAAAAATTCAAAAAAAGATAGTGGCGCCCACAGACCGGCACCAACCAATCATCGTGACATCACCAGCAGGTTGCTACTGGTTCGGCCGAACTGGTCCGAATCGGGAGGAACCCACCCCTGATGCCACCAAAATTTGGTAAGACTGTTAAAGATTAAACCAAGAAAGGTGCCTGAACCAGATGGAGTATCAGGTTTTTATTATAAATGTTTTGAGGAAAAACGTTTACAGCCTCAACAAAATATGATGAACTATATCCAACAGGGAGGAAAGTTGCCAGTGAGCTGGAAAGAGGATAATATAACACCAACAGTTATGGAGGGTCAAGATTTGATTTTAACAAGAAATTATAAATCTTTATCAGTATTGAATAATGACTACAAGTTGCTCGCAAAGTTTCTAGCTGATAGACTGAAAATAATTTTGCACAAATTTATTCATGAGGATCAATGTGGATTTTTAACTAAAAACAGTTAAATAGCGATGTGTTAGACATTTTGAAATATTTGGACAACATAATGAAAAACAAGCCACATTGATTTTCCTAGATGCAGAGAAGGCCTTTGACAATTTGAAGAGGGCTTTCATGTTCAAGGTTTTGGAAGATATAAATTTTAGGAGAATTTTATAAAATGAGTAAGATCAATTTACATTTCACCGAAAGTACAAATAAGGATTAATGGAGATTTAGCAAAACCTACAAGATACAAAAGGTTCAAGACAATGATGCTCATTTCCTCCTCTTATTTTAGTTCATTTTAGTTCTTTAAAATGCTGAATAGAGACATAATACCAGATGAAAGGATTGTAGGGATAAAGATTTAAAAAGAGACTTATAAATTAAGAGCTTTTGCAGATTATTTATTGTTGGCTTTAGAAGATTCTTTAATTGGAAATTGAGATGTTAATAGGAAAAAAATAATTTTGTGCGTTAACAAGTCTTAGGATTAATAAATAGAAGGCAAAGATGCTAACAAAAATATGGAAGTACAAGATCAAATAGAACTGATGAATAAATCAAGATTTAAGATCGGAAAGAAGGTTAAATGATGTGATTCAGCAGTGGGTTGCTCCCAGTTCGGCTTCTGCGCATGCGAACTGTAGCGATGGGATTTAGAAACCACTACTGGTGTGATTGTGTGGTTGCTGCTGCCGGAGGCTGGGGGCCTGTGGGGGAGGGGGTCGGACTGGAATCCAAAACCATTTTCAAAACAGAAGTGTAGCCTCCAGGCTTCAAAAGAGAAAGTGTTGCCCTCTCAGGCCTTAACAATGTGAATCCTGCTGATAATGAAGCTCAAACCAAAGAAACAACATTGTCTAGTGCAGTGATGGTGAACCTTTTTTTCCGCGGGTGCCAAAAGTGCATGCACGTCCGCAATTGCACATGCGCGAGTGCCCACACCCATAATTCAATGCCTGGGGAGGGCGAAAATGGCCTCCCACTCCCCCACGGAGGCCCTCTGGAGGCCGGAAATGGCCCATTTCCCAACTTCTGGTGGGCCCGGTAGGCCCATTTTTCGCCCTCCCCAGGCTCCAGAGGCTTCCCTGGAGCCTGGGGATGGCAAAAATGCCCTTCCCTGTCCCCCGGAGGCTCTCTGGAAGCTGAAAACACCGTCCCAGAGCCTCCGTGCGAGCCAAAAATCAGCTGGCTGGCACGCACATGCGCGCTGGAGCTGAGCTAGGCAATGGCTCGCGTGCCGGCAGATATGGCTCCATGTGCCACCTGTGGCACGCGTGCCATAGGTTCGCCATCACTGGTCTAGTGTATGAAGTCAGCCTTTTTGCACATAGCCAATCCCAGAATCACTGACTTTCAAGTATGTCTAGAGGAAAGCTGCAATTATAGTCAGGGAATGGCTGGGTGTGGGAAACTCAATCCATTTTAATTCCAGCAGGGATCTTCCTGTCTGAGCAAGCCTCATTCCTAAGGCAGCCGCTAGTCAAAGTTTTCTCCTCGAAACATCTCTGCTATATGTTGAAATGTGTATCCCATGTGAATTCCGGCTCTCAGTCTGGAGTGACACAGCCCCGACTAAGATTTATTACCTTGTCTGATGTTTCTGCCAAGCTGAACCCAGAGAGCATCTTTCTGATAATTGTGCCAGGAATGATAACCCACAATGTAACCCTCCTAAACGGTGTTATCGCTGCCCTATCACTTGGTTTCCGATATGCTCATTCTCACTCCTGTTTGCACACATAGACGGAGCTCAATGGGTCCCTAATTGCATACTTGACTTAATTAACATGCAATTAGTTTAATGAATAGTTTAACCTCATTATGTAGTTACTCATCTTTATCTGTGGTATAAGCTTGGTGCCCAGCTTTGGTCTGTTAGGAAGGCAAACCAAATGAGGCTTCGGTTCGGTTCGTCAACTGCTTCTGAAGATCTGCTGTGCTGCTTTCATTCATGTTTCTTGTGGAGGTGATGAAAAGGAAGTGAAAAGAGATCGGCAGAAAAATACTGTATGTAAATCCACTGATCACTCTTTCTTCACCCAATACAGATAGTTCTGTACAACCATTTGTTTAGCAACTATTCAAAGTTGCAATGAGAGCGAAAAAGGTGACTTATGACCTGCAATGGAAATTCTGGCCCCATTTTGTGGTCGTAAGCCAAGGACTACCTCTAAACATAACAGCTTACCTCTCATAGGCATTTTTATGATTAAATGTCTGTATTAACTGAGGAACTGGATTTTATATATTTTTATATCCTGACCATGCCATCAATTAATACATTTTATTGTTGGTACTGTTTTAAGCAACCAGAGAATCCAAATTATCTGGTGGAATAAAAATGTGATTAAAATATACATTTAATTCAGAGGGAATAAGCCTCCATATGTACTATGCATGCCTACAAAGTTAAGTAGTTTGGAGGAGAAGATACTATATGTTATTATCAACATAATAATGTTTTAAAAAAAATTCTGGAGAACTTTCCTTACTTTATTTTATTTTATTTGTAGGAGATAAATATTTCTTGCTAGATCTGCATTGGATTCTGTTTCTACAGCCACAAAATTGCAGGGAAAAGTTTGGAATTTGATTTCTTCAAATAAATTGCTCCAATTATTAAGCAGGGACCAATTATTGAGGGACCAAAACCAGAGGTGGGTTCCTGCCGGAGCTGCCCAGTGTGCAGCTGCGGTAGGGAGTGGCCGATTGCGCAATTTGCGTGTGACTGCTCAGAAGCCCTCTGCCGGTCCACTGCGTGGGTCGCCATTTTTTTCGTGAATTTTTGGCCGATTTTGCTTCTGTGCATGCGCGGAAGCAAAATCGCGCCGAAATCTCACGAGGTGATGCGCGCGCGAGAGAGATTTTGGCAAGATTTTGCTTCTGCGCATGCACGGAAGCAAAATCGCGCTGAAATCTTGCACACGCGTGCTCCCCTCATGAGATTTCAGCGCAATTTTGCTTCCGCGCATGCGCAAAAGCAAAATTGCACAAGGGGGGCGCACGTAGCAAGCGCGTGCACCCCCAAAGCATGGAGATGCGCGCGCAGTGCACCGGCACCGGTAAGAGAGCAACCCGCCGCTGACCAAAACTATGAAAATTCATTCACAAATACCTTTCATTGCATTTCAAGGGCAGGTCAAATATTCAATTATCAGTATGATTGCCAATGAAACAAAAATCATAGCTGATTTTTTTTATTTCCAGATGTGTACATTGCTCCTTGTTTCTATTTATTTATATATTATTTAAATATCTGTAATTTAAAATTTAGTATTTATTTCAAGATCCCCCCATTACCTGGCTCCAAAGTGCAGTTTGCACAATCCCCAAATGGCTCTTTCTGGGATAGATGGTGCTTACTGGGGGGGAGGGGGGAGTAGCATGATGGAGTACAGTGAAGTGGCATTTCCCAGGCATGAGGGAGCAATTTCAAGAAGGCGGGGGTGGAGAAAAGAAGAAACACAGCAGAGCTGTGGTTTCTGGTTCTTTAGAACTGTGCGTGCACCCCCAAAGCGTGGAGATGCGCGCGCAGTGCACCGGCACCGGCACCGGTAAGAGAGCAACCTGGCAATGACATCACGGAGCCGGTTCTGTCTGTGCCTCCATGGGTGCCGCCATTTTGGAATTTTTTAAAATCGCTGTGGGTGCGCACACGCGTCTGGCGCAATCCTGAGCAAACTGGCAGCAAAAGGATTCAGAACCCACCCCTAAAACACAGCCTGGAGCTGGAGTCAGAGGAGGAAAGCTGGGATAGCCACTCTCTAAAATCCCCCAGAGAATGTTCATTGGGGAGGGAATAGTAAAGGTAGTAAAAGTAGTAAAGGGTGGGAATAGTAAAGGTACTAAAGGTAGTCTGGCAAGATTTTGTCTATTTGTGTAAGCAAAGAACTGAACTCTGACTGAATTGTTCTACATTTTTCTTGGGCTTGGCCTGGCATTTTTAGTTTGGTTTGACACAATAAGCTTTATGCCTTGGTTAACAGGTCATGTCATGTCATGGAAGACATAGTTATTTGGCTTTTTAGTTTTTCCTGTCATGAAATCATAAGCCGTAAATGTAGTCAATTAAGCAGTATGACATTTCTAAGGAAATATACATGGGCTTTTAAGAGGAGAGGCTGTCTGCAGCTAACCCTTAAGACAACCCTTCTTTCCAAACATGTTAATTATCATCATCTTGAGGCATTTTGGCTACAGACAGCAGAATATATAGCCTAACGTATTTTAAGGATACCAGTCGGGTATGAAATTAGCATTCGTTCATATTATTATGAATTGTGGCAAGCTGTGCCAGTCTCATCTTTTTGTGAGAGAAATTACTGGTTAAATGGCCCAGGATGGATGATCAAGATCTCTTTATAGAAATTAATTGTCAGATGATGACAAGCAGAGAGTATATAAAATTGTGTTAATTTGCTTAATGTTACTTAAAGTTATAAAGTGACCATTAGCTAAAATAGGGCTACTAAAGATTTGCTTGATGAGTGAGTGACCATATGAATTGAAGGATCACATCAGATAAATTTAGATTGCAAAGAGATCGAGAAAACTCTCTTTGCTGACATTGAATTGTTATCTTAATTTTTATTGGCCACATATGGTAGCGTTAGTTAATAATATGTATTATTGGGGAAGGAAAAGGGAAAGAGAGCTAGGCCGAGAGCAGCTTTTATTTTGCTTTAGAGAATTTATTTTTCTTTCTTCCACTTTTTGAGTCTCTTTAGAACACAGCAAAGATGCCTTGAAATCTGAACTCTCTTTAAACTTGGCCTGCAAGATAATGTTTGCCTTTGTCTTCCATTTAGTTACAAGTCAAGGAAAGGATGAAAGGAAAGAAATCCATGTCCAAGTCGTTCAATCATTTTTAGCCTTTGAGCTACAGTACATTTCAGTTTTGTTCTTTTTTGCTATCTTATTACAGAGCTACTTGTAGAAGTTATCTGGGTGGTGTTTGGCTACATGGCATGGGAATTCATGTTATGCTAAGCAAAAAAACTAGAGAAAACTTTAATGCTATCATTGGCTATGGTTCCCACTTCTGTCTGAGTTGTGTGGGCTGACTTTGTATATGAAATACTGAGAAAGAATCAATTTTCATATGTGACGGTCTTTCGGAATCTGGTAGCTTTCCTCTATGCTTCCAGTTTAAAAGAAATAGGTCCACTGAGTTTAGTAAAGTTTCTCCAGGTGTCACAATAACACAACTCTAGTTGTAATAAGATATATACTGGAAATGTGCAAGAAACATGGAATAAAGAACTGGAATACCTAAAAGGCTAAGGTTTTATGATAAATGTATATATTATGATCTTAAGATACAATTAATTCAACACAATATTATTTTATATGTTTATTGAATGCCCCAAAAGCCATTTAACAAGAATTGGATTTCAACTTGTATGTGACAGAACCTGAAAATGCAACATTATGGAAGAGAAGTGACTCTTGTGATTTGGGTTTGTTCTGTGATTGCAACATTTTGCTTTAATATTTGTAAGTTTGTTAGTATTATGTTGGCAAGAAGAATAACTATATGAAAATTTGAAATTGTATTTCAAAAAGTTAAGAGTCTATTAAAAGTATGAAGAATTCTGGATTTATTGTGCATGGCCGGCACGTAAAAAGATTATTTTCCTTCACCATTCTGCATGATTGAATACATGTGTTTATTCTCTACAGATCAGCTGGTTTTTTATGACTATGATGGAAAGTCTTATCATTATTAGTGCATATGGTCCATAGGTGGGTTCCTCTCGGTTTGGACCAGTTCACCCGAACCGGTAGTGACCTGCTGGTGATGTCACGATGATGTCATGAACCATTTCGGTTGGTGCCAGTCCGTGGGCGCTGCCATCTTTTTTTTGAATTTTTTGGGGAAATTTTTTTGGAATTTTTTTTCCTTCTGAACATGCGCTGAAGCCTAGTTTCCGGCACTGTGCATGCAGTTGCCATCTTGTTTTTGGCTTTTTATTTTTATTATTATTATTTTTCGGCACTGCACGGCGCAGGAGGAAGCGAACTGGCAGCGAGGTAAGTTAGAACCCACCCCTGATATGGTCAAGACATTCATTGTTTAAAATCTCAGTTTTTTTTCTTTCATATACAATTATTTCATTATATGTTGTATGTTCTATTTTTTGTGTGCTTTGTATTTGGTTAAGATTTTGCTCTTGGTTTATAAAATTTAAAAGATTAAAACAAAAACAGATCTGAAAGTAGTTCCATAGTATAGCTACAGTCCCATGGTATGTATGAATTATGAAAATAGTCTTCTTGGACACACATAGATTGTCACTAGTGTCATATAGCAAGTATAAAAAGCCCAGAGATATACTTTCAGGTGTATATTCTGAAGCCCCAGCTCTATATGTAGAGTACAGGTAGTCCTCGAGTTATGATCACAATTGAGCCCAAAATTTATGTTCCTATGTGAAACATTTGTTAAGTGAGTTTGCCCCATTTTACAACTTTTCTTGCCACAGTTGTTAAATGAATTATTGCATTGTCAAGTTAGTAACATCGAATGACAGACCCAACCAAAGCAAGCACGGTCAAGATGATCCAATCTCTGAATGCAAAACTTTATTGAGTACATCATACAGCACTGATTAAGGCAAAATCAGCTCTAGCTAATTCCTGCGCAAACCCACATAATTAAAGTATAGAATTCTCCCTCTCCCCCCCCCCCATTAGTGCAGGTCACATTGTCCAATTGAATGTCATTGTGTTATTATGAGAAAAAGTCTTTGGGTTTGGCAAACACCTGCGGAAGTGTCCTTGGCTCTCACAGCTCATCCTCATGATGTCAGAAGTCTACATTCCATTTCATCCCTCCCTCCCCCCTAGTTCATTGGCAAGCTGAGAAGTGATAATGGTTGCAACAGCATAAGCGCACTTCGAACTTGACACATGGTTGTTAAGTGAATCTGGATTCCCCATTGACTTTGCTTGTCAGAAAGTCGCAAAAGCTGATCACATGACCCTAGGACACTGCAACTGTCATAAATAAATATGCCAAGCCTCTGAAATGTGATCATGTGGCCATGGGGATACTCAACAGTCGTAAATGTGAAAAATGGTCCTAAGTCACTTGTTTTCAGTGCCATTGTAACTTTGAATGGTCACTAAAGGAACTGTTGTAAATCAAGGACTACCCATATCCCTGAAAGCTCTAACATGAACTCAGATGCCCATTAACAGTGGCTATCAAATTGTATTTTTTTAAAACATGATAGAAGGTGGGAGCCATTGATATCTTCAGAGTTATCATCTGCACCATATTTAATTGATGAAATGTAAATGAGATTATTCTATATTTGAATTTTAAAAAGCAAGAGGAAAATCAAAGTGGATCATCTTTCTATGATGATCTCTTGAGTTTTTAGGAATGAAAAAAAGAATGTAAGGCATTGCTTCATCTAAGAAAGGTATCATTTCAAAATATATTTGGAATAGCTTGACAAATGCTCTAATCTTCAAATACATAGGTCACTTTCTGGAAGGTGGTAAATAAGATTTATAGAAAGAGCAGAGTCCTGAATCCTCAGATATTCAAATTTGACAGCCACATTTCATGCATTAATTTTACATAATTTATTCAACCCTGTATTGTTTTTAATTGGACAATACAGTACTTTTTTCACACAAAAAGGAGCAGTGGTGGTTTCCCAGCAGAGTGTTTCAAGACCATAACTTTTTATTTCACAAAATGGTGGTTTGGATTATATGTACATTTATTAGAATAGAATAGAATAACAGAGTTGGAAAGGATCTTAGAGGTCTTCTAGACCAACCCCCTGCTTAGGCAGGAAACCCTACACCACTTCAGACAAATAGTTATCCAATATCTTCTTAAAAACTTCCAGTGTTGGCGCATTCACAACTTCTGGAGGCAAGCTGTTCCACTGATTAATTGTTCTGTCAGGAAATTTCTCCTTAGTTCTAGGTTGCTTCTCTCCTTGATTAATTTCCACCCATTGCTTCTTGTCCTGTCCTCAGGTGCTTTGAAGAAGTTTGACTCCCTCTTCTTTGTGGCAACCCCTGAGATATTGGAACACTGCTATCATGTCTCCCCTGATCCTTCTTTTCATTAAACTAGACATACCCAGTTCTAGCAACTGTTCTTTATGTTTTAGCCTCCAGTCCCCTAATCATCTTTGTTGCTCTTCTCTGCACTCTTTCTAGAGTCTCCACATCTTTTTTACATCATGGCGACCAAAACTGAATGCAGTATTCCAAGTGTGGCCTTACCAAGGCATTATAAAGTGGTATTAACAATTCACGTGATCTTGATTCTATCCCTCTGTTAATGCAGCCTAGAACTGTGTTGGCTTTTTTGGCAGCTGCTGCACACTACTGGCTCATATTTAAATGGTTGTCCACTAGGACTCCAAGATCCCTCTCTGTCAGGCAGTGATTTTATGTTGCCTGTTACATGTATATGCAGGGAGATGCATCCCTATCAAATATAATGGTTCATTCCTGAGCACGTGATTAATATGTTCCTAGTACGCATGTGTACATTCCTTTCTTTTGATTCTTTCCTTTTGTCTTCTGCTTCTGCATGAAGCAACACCTATGTTTATAGCCAGGATGTGATTTATTATTTTTGTAATGAAATAAATATCTTATACCTTAGAATTATACTGCGGTTTATTTTTGATAATGTCAGAGTTTCAGGAAAAGATTCATTTCGCCTCTGATGAGAGTAATTCTTATCTCAACACTCACAGTTACTACTGTTGAGCAAGGTACCACATATACTGTACCTGTGCATTTTGTTTTTCTTGACTAAATGTAGAACCTTACTTTTTTCACCACTAAATTTCATTTCGTTAGATAGCGTCCAATGTTCAAGTCTGTCAAGATCCTTCTGTATCTTGAGCCTATCTTCTGGAGTGTTGGCTATTCCTGCCAGTTTGGTGTCATCTGCAAATTTGATGAGTTCCCCATCTATCCCCTCATCCAAGTCATTGATGAAGATGTTGAAGAGTACTGGGCCTAAAACAGAGCCTTGGGGTACTCCACTGCATCCCTCCCTCCATGTAGATGCAGTTCCATTGAGCACTACATGTTGAGTGCAGTTGGTTAGCCAGTTTTGAATCCATCTGGTGGTGTTGCTGTCTATCCCACATTTTTCTACTTTATCTAGTAGTAGGTTATGGTCTACTTTATCAAATGCCTTACTGAAGTCCAAGTAAATTATATCGACAGCATTCCTCTGGTCCACTAATTTTGTCACTTTGTCAAAGAATGTAATAAGATTAGTCTGGCATGATCTGTTTTTGACAGAACAAATTGGTTTTGAAAGAACAAATTGGTTTCAGAGCTGGTATTCAACATCAGACCATTTGTTCACACTAACTCACCTGTTTAATACAGGCTCAGACGACAAGTTGGTCGGTCAATTCCTAACGCAAGCACATGAATCAACAACACTCAGTTGATCTGACAAAAGCAGACCCTGCACTTGCAGAGAAAATGCTAGGAAGACAAAGAATAATACAAAGTGTAGCAAAACTTTGTGTTGCATTGTTGTTTTTTGTGGTGCATTTGATGCCATTGCCAGCAATAGGACTGAACTAAATTCCCAATTCTACTATTGATTAGTAATTCTTAGTTTTAGTGAAACAGTTATATGCATATTCTAATAAAAAAAGTGAAGCTTTCATTTAATGATCTGTTTGACAATATTCCATTTGTGTTTAGTTGTAAATATAATTGTGTCCTTCCACCTCTACAATTTATTTATAAATGGTATTACTGTATTTCTCTCCTGTCAAAATATGTGATAGAAGACTTGTTTTATTACTTTGTGCTGATGATATGATTTTCATGTCTTATATCCAGATTTGTTTGCATTAGGTCTTGCTCATTATTGTCATGGAAACTCACCAAAGATTAATTATTATAAAAAAAAATAAAAAGTTGTGGTCTGTAGTATGTTTAAACTGTAATACATCATTACCTAGGTTTATTATTTTTGCCATCTGGAAATCTGCTTGTTCATTATGAGGCCCTAAAGTTAAAAGTTAATCAACATAAATTTTATTTAAGTACATGAAAGGAAGTTATCAGATCCATCCAATCCTTCATTTAATAAGAACAAAGTTGTTTGCATTTATTTTATTTTATGTGGCTAAAATGCAGTTTCAATCATGTCTGACTCTGAGTGATTTCCAGACCTGCAAAATACTGATTTTAAAAATACAACAGTATATATTTATAATATATATTTCAAAATAAACAATGCATTCCATTGGGATTTTATTATAATATGCACCAAAGAATAATAATAAAACCAACCTACTTAGAATGACCTCTTCAGCCCCCAATGATCTGCAGAAATGGCCAGGTCTTAATAACTTAATAAGTGAGGTGCAATGGCTCAGTGGCTTAATGACGTTGGAGGTGGTCTTTGTTCCAGCAGTTCAAATTCTAGCACCATGTGGTGAGGTGAGCTCCCATCAGTTGCCTCAGCTTCTGCCCACCTAGCAGTTTGAAATTATGTTATATGCAAGTAGATAAATAGGCACCACTTCAGTGGGAAGACGAACCGGCGCTTCGTGAACCTTGCTGGTGCTGGACCTTTCCCATTTGCAAAGCAACTTGGGTGGAGGGAAAAAGTCCTGGATGCTGCTGCAATGTGCCATTCAACTTTCTTTCTGGTGAAGAGCTAGCTCACCACTTGTGGTGCACCTTGGAAAGCACACAAGTGTGAACAAAACAAGCTAGCAGTCTTAGACAGCCAAACTGCTACTCTGTATTAGCATTATAGCCTTCTGACTAATGTAGCATCACCATACACCAGCTAAATAAATAAATAATAACTTCAAGGAAACCTAACATGGACCAATGTTGGGGAACATTAATAACAATGATTCAGAAAAGAAGAATAGCAACGGAGTGCCCTGAGTCTGGGATCTTCCAGATGATATTCTTTAAGAGACGGATCCAGGAAGAGTGTCCTCTTCTAGAACTCACTGGACAGAAAAAGATCACGGAGACAAGGAGGTCCTGCAGATATCCAGGTCCAGAACTATGAAGGGCTGCGAAGGTGACAACTAACTCCTTGAATTATACCCAGATATATCTTGACTAAGAAGTATCTTTTTTTTTAGAAATTACACATTTGCCCTATAGAAAGAAATATCATCTGAATTTCTAGTACCTCATAAACATGGAACTATGGAAGATCATAACTAAAACAGGTCCATTCCCCAAATTATGCCATAATTCCACTAATTGCTATCTTACACTCACTCTTACACGCTCCTTTTGTGTCATTCTACTACTACATACTGTTAACACTTTTTTCCCTCTTCTTGCTTTACAATGAGTATTGTGAGTTTTAAGCCTCAGTGAGATAGAAATTATGCCTAAATATGCTTCTTAATCCACACTTGACTATTCTCTAGACAAAATACAGTATAATTTCAAACTCAACTTAGCAAGTTTTCTCGGCTTATATCTTGATCAGCTTTTTTTTTAAACCCACTGTTTAGCAATTCATGAAATGGCTAATCTTTATTCATTCAGTACTTTCATTTAAGTATCTGTACGTTGCTTTTCCTTTAAGGAAAAAAGTGCAAGCCATCTAATAATCATTAAAGTTTAACAAGAAGAAGAAAAAGAAAATTTAGAATCTTATAGCAAGATAAAAATTAGAAGTAATGCATCAACATGCCAAGAAAATTGCTGACAGAAAGAAATCAATAAGAACTAGTACTAAAGCACTACATGGTTAAAAATGTACAGCAAAATGCTGGAGCCACCTTTTGAACAAGTAAATCACACCAGAAGTTGCCGTGTCTCTGCCATTGATGACAAAACTCTAGTCTGCATTGTCTTTAATTCTTACCAGTATTCATAATGGAAGAGAAGACCTTGAAGGATTTGAATAGTCCCATAGGCTCTAGGAATGACCCTTCAGGTATCTAAAACCTTGCTTTGTTAGAGTTTGAAAGGGCAATACTAGTATTTCACATTAGGTGCCAAAGAAACTGTTGTAAAATTAGATGTGATGTGCTCTGAGTGGCAGCTACTTGCAAGTCTCTGGTGCAGTTATGTGTTCTAGCAATAGCGGTTTATTAACTGATTAATCTAATGAGCGCATTGAAGAAAATAAAATAAAAGTAAAATATAACATCTAATTCCAGGGTAAAATAGATAAAAGAAAATACAATAATAAGATAAATGTGCATGATGAATACAAAGAATCAGCATTCAGATAAGTACATCAGATACCCTGATCTGTTCGATATAACCAGTTCTTAATTGAACTGCTTTGTCTATAAACATATTAGCTCTGCTCACAATGTATACATTACAGCTCAGGACAAAATAAGACAATCTGTGCTCTGTGTCCCAGAAGGCTGTTCTTTGAAGTAGGTTAAATATCTGAGGCTGCAAGGAGCATAGAGTTGACAGTCAACATAAACAATATCTTTGCTGGCAGAGGAACTGCATTTAGATATCCTGTCATGATACAGCAGGTGACAGATGTGCCCTTATTTGGCCATGGAATCCAACAAACTCAAATCTTCCTCTAGAATAGGCCCTTAAGAATTGCATCAAACTTATTGACAGGTATTTTTGAAATTGGAAAATAGTTTTGTTCTTAGCCAGACGATTTAAAGATCTATTGTTTGCCAATAACTCCATGCCTGTTTTGGAAGTGATATCTAGGACTCTGTTTACAAATTTCCTTTGCCTCGGTGGCAATTGAGAGTAAATATTGGGTGGAAAACTGTGGCTGTGAAATAACTTTGGTGAATCTTACCTAGGAGGTGGGCCGACCTTATCTGTTCAGCTAAACTTATTTTGGCTAACTTATTAGGGTCCCCTGACTGGATCCAACAGATTAAAAACTTTAATTATTCGATGGCTGTGAATGGAGTGGATACCTGTTTCTGTTCTGACTGCCAGGGCTGATATGTTCTTGTCACTTCCCAGTATTTTTCTTAAAAACTGAGTCTGGACTTGTTCAAGTGAGGTAGCATGACAGAGTGAGAATTAATCTCACAGAGGAGATGTTTGATCTTTTCCCGGACATCAGACATTAGAAATGAAACCGCAGTTTAAAAGTCTAAGTAAAAATATTTATTTCGGTACAAAAACAATAAAACCTCATTTGTTTACATCTCTGATATAAAATGTGTGACTTCTCTCAATGGAAGTCAGAAGAAGAAGGATAGAGCGGAGATTGGAATGCACACATGCGTACAAGAACATATCAATCACGTGCTCAGGAATGAACCATTATATTGAATAGGGATGCAGCTCCCTGCATATACATGTAACAGGCAATAAATCACACCGTGACATAGCATTTGTAGGGCCCCACAATTCCCAACCATAGATCAGCATCAGGATTATTTTTGCCCTAAATATTCAAGTATTGTAGATCTGGGTTCATATTTTGTACTATCCATAAGGTAGCAGTCAGTGACATAACTGTGGTTTTAAATGCAATTTAATGTTTTAGATAGCTATGTGGAAAGCAATACTGCCATGCTTTTAAGAAAAGCAGGTGGACCATCAGACACACCAAGAGAAAGTGAAAGAATTTTCTGTTATATTCATAGTTCTTGCTATTGCCTCCCTGCTGGTTTCAATGTTGGGAAGGGCACTAGGCTACCCATCTCTCTCTGTGGAAACTCACTTCTATGAGCTTTCTTTCTCTCTGTGGGAATCCTTGCAGAGAGCAATGGACATCAAAGATCCTTACAAAAAATCTTCAGCAAAATGCCACTGGAAAGTGAAGAAAAAAGCTAGCACTGTTTCCTCCGGGCTACATTTGTTGTTATTATTGTTGTTTTTGAGTCAGCAAGGTTAACCAGAGAAACAGAGTGGAAAGTGAGATTATTGGGAACAGCTGCAGACGGATTTTCAAAGCTTTCTCCATTACTTCACAGAATAAGAAACTTTGATGACACTATGCATGGTGTTACCTTGTTGACCCTAAAATGACTTCGTATTGAGTGAGGAATCACATACACAGAAACTGAATGAGGGACTTCTGGTTTTTTTTTAAAAAAAGTATTATTTTCTCTCCCTCTTCATCCCATGACTAGTAAATAAATAATCATCACAAATGCAGTCCTGGATCGATTCAGAACCTGGACTTAAAAAGCCAATATTATGCATTGTGAAAGGTATTATTCTAAGACAATGGTGCACCAAAACGTTAAGCTATGTTGCCTGTGATTCAGAAAATAATGTAAAGTCAAGAATTAGTAGTTATGGGTGATTTAGTTCTCCATTAATTTATCATTTCCTATCTGTCTAAATTTGTAGCCATCACATCTGGTGGCAGTGAGTTCCACTGTTAAATACCAATCCTATTCAGGCTACCTATTTGAGAACTTCCTGAAAGGATCCAACTGGCCATTGTATGAACAGAACTTTGGACTGTATGGATATTTAGTCTAGCTAGCAGGATTTACCATCTAAATTGATCCTAAATCATTCGACCTTAATTTTACTGGATGAATCCAAATACTAGTGTGTGGAATAGGGAGAAAAAGTCCAATTTTTCCCTAAAAGTAAAGATTCCCTTGATTTGTGCTCAGCTCTTGATGGTATATAAATATATCAATGTTATTTTTGTTACATTATGGGTTATAAAGAGGCTCTTTACTATAGTTCCAGTGATTCTGATTGATTGTTCTTATTTGGCGATTCAGAACTTACAGAACCAAATGCTGCTAGTAAACATATATTCATTTTCTGAACTGAAAGCTCTAAGTCCTTAACTTTCACATGTATGCACAAACACACTCCTCCCAATATAAAGGTGAGTTAATTAGGTGGAGTTTAAATTCCAGAAGCATCTAGACTGGAAATGCACTATGCCCAGCATCTCATCTTATGTGACAGCTCCAAAATACTTCCACATTTTTAAAGATTTTTTTATCCCTTTATTATTTTTTTAAATAACTTAAGGTGGAAAACACATCCAACACTTTCATTCTCCTATTTTCCCCTCAACAACAAACCTATGAGGTGAGTTGGACTGAGAGAGACTGACTGGTCCAAATTCACCCAGCTGGCTTTCATGCCTAAAATGGGATTAGAACTCACGGTCTTCTCGTTTCCAGCCTGGTGTCTTAACCACTAGACAAAATTGCCTTTTTATTTTATAATTCATTTATAACTTAGCAGGTCCCAGCCTGCTACTTTTCTACCTGCTTCATTAGTTCGCTGTTTCATCTATTTCACCTGGGAGCCATCTTGAGGTGAGATCCATCTCTTATTACATCTTATAAGTTTCCATGCTGCAATTTCCCTATAAATTACATAAATTAGAATCCTACAGAATTGCTTCTAAAACTTGCTTTAAATCAGGGGTGTCAAACTCGAGGCCCGCGGGCAGGATGCGTCACATGCTGGCCCTGCCCCTGCCCGGTTTAGCGAAGGGGAAAAAAGTCCCAATACGGCACATAGCAATAGCAATAGCACTTAGACTTATATACCGCTTCATAGTGCTTTACAGCCCTCTCTAAGCGGTTTACAGAGTTCAGCATATTGCCCCCAACAATCTGGGTCCTCATTTTACCGACCTCAGAAGGATGGAAGGCTGAGTCAACCTTGAGCCGGTGAGATTTGAACAGCTGAACTGCACTTTAACCACTGCGCCATCTCGGCTCTGATGACGCAAGTTTGACACCCCTGCTTTAAATGGATCTCTTGTGCACATGTTCATATTTTTGTACATAAGCATGCCACAAGGTACTTCCTAGACATAGGAATCAACACTAGTGCAGCAATATATATATGAAACTACATAGTAACCCTGGTGACTTGTCACTACATAAGTCTTCTTTAGATATATTTTTTTCACTATCACAAAATCTAATCTACAAGCACTATCCAGGTTCAATGCATTTAAGTCTTTCAAGGTCAGCCAGGTGCTGCCACCTGCTGTGAATGTTTCCATTCTATACAGTAGATTTTATACACCTGTCTCACACACTCACATCCTCTCTCTTTCTCTCTTTGCACATTTATCAGCTGAACAGCTCTATTAGCATTTGGTTCTTCACAGTCCTGGTCCCATCACACTGGTTTTCTTATTCAATTAAATCGCAAGGGAAGTGATCATGGGGAGACGTTTTCAGAGAGCCATGTCAGCTATGGAAGCCACAAAATCATGCAGAGACAGGTGACAGAAGAGAAAAGATAGACCCATCAGCTGTAGCACTTTGCAACAGTTAAGCAAGCTCATCAAAATACTGCTCTGAAATTTGGCATCTTGACACAGAAGAGATTCAGTAGCTAGTTTGGCAGAGAGAAAAACTTTCCGGAGACTGGCAGGGAAACGTGGGCAAGGCATTTGAAGGAGTTAAGGGCCTCTTTCAAAACACATTCTCCATCACTGTTGCTCTTTAATGTTGGGTGATGTTCTAAGCCTTGCCATGTTTCTTTCAATGAAAACACATCTCCTGAAATTAAAGATTCTTGTGCTGTAAGCAAGACCAGCTCTACTGTTCATCAAAGCCATTTCTAGCATTAGGACCAGAGACATCTAGCTACTATTTTCTCAGCCACTTCTTAAGTTAGCCTGTTACTCTCAGATGGGTATATAGTGCTGTTTCCAGGTGTATTGAAAGTTTCAGTTGTCACACAAATCTGATTTGGAAATAGACTTGGGATAGAGCAGGGATGTCGAACTTGATTTCATTGAGGGCCGCATCAGGGTTGTGTTTGACCTTGGGGGGCCAGGGTGTGTGTATATGGCCGGGGGCATTGCCAGGGTGAGCATCACCAGCTCGACATCACCCATCAAGGCTCTGTTTTTGGCTGCGACAGCCTTCTGCAGCCCACTGCCAGTGAAAACGGAGCTTGGAGAGGCTGCGCATGGCCTGCCCAGGCTCCGTTTTTGCTGGCAGAGGGCTGAAGGAGACTGTCTCAGATGAAAATGGAGCCTGGTCAAGTCACGTGCAGTCTCTCCAAGCTCCATTTTCATTGGCAGAGGGCTGCAGGAGGCCGTCGCAACCGAAAACGGAGCCTGGGTTGGCTGCACGTGGCCCTCTGGAGCTCCATTTTTGCTGGCAGAGGCACCATGGGCTGGTCCTTCGCTGTATGCAAGGCAGGCCCACGGGCCAGATCTAAGCACTCCGTGGGCCAGATCTGGCCCCCGGGCCTTGAGTTTGACACCCCTGGGATAGATTGTACAGGAATCCTTTATTCAAGCATTTGTGCACAGAGCCACAGTCTTTTCTCTGCTTGGAAGAATCTGATATTTTGAGGAAGAGATAGCTGATATTGGAGTGGGATACACACATAAAATACATAAATAAGGGAGCTAAGTGTGAGCCCTCTTCATCCATTTTGCTTTTACTTTACTTGCCCTTCACTTTTTTTTCTACTACGGTAGCTAAAAATTATTGGCAAATAAGTAAGAGAGACACAGTACTGGGAGGCATAAAAGACTAAACCATTCTACTGCCCACACTAAAATTTAAGTGTTTCATTCTAAAACTATAACAATTTTGAGATGGTAATAGAAGCATTTTTTGTGCCTTAAAGTCAGTGTTGACTCCTGGTGACTGCTTGGACTAATCCCTACAGCAAGATTTCAGAGATGGCTTGCTATTGCCTTCTTCATAGGGCTGAGAGAGAATGACTGGCCCAAGGTCATCCATTGTGCCTAAGGCAGAACTAAAACTCACAATGGCTCTGTATCTAGCCTAAAGCAAGGAAGGAGAAAGTTGATAATGCTATTAGTTCTGTTCCATGTAAATGCAGATCACTTTAGTTTGATTCAAAATTTACAAAAATTAAATCCCTGAACAATTCCTAAAGCACAGTTGTGGTAACGGGAATTTATTTGCCAGATTAGCAAAATAGTCATAGTCATAGAGAAGTACCCAAACTAATTTGTCAAATAACATGAGTTTCCCAAAAAGCAAAGTGCCCTGGAAAATCTCTTCTTAGCAATTAAAGGCAGGGGCGGGCTCCTAATTTTTTTACTACCACTCTGTGGGCATGGCTTATTTTGTGGGTGTGGCTTGCCAGCCATGTGACCAGGTGGGCGTGGACGTGGGCCTCAGGAGCTTGGCAGCGGCTGGAGAAGCGGGGAGGCATTGCCCACCCACAACGCAGCCTCCCGCAGTGGGAGCAGCAAGACCACGGCAGCGGTTCTTCTAGGAGGCTCCGTCCGGCCTGAATGCTTCTCCCCATTTGATGATCCTAGGCTCCTGCCGCCCATTCCCCCTCCCCTCAGCAGCTCGAGAAGCCTCGAACATGCGAAAATGCCTGGGATCATCACCGGGCGTTCGTGGCTTCTCGGACTGCTGAAGGGAGGGGAATGGTTATAGCTCCTGCCGCCCATTCTTTCAGCGTCTCACGCACTCCCTCAGCCATCCTCCCCTGCTTGGACTCACTGTGGGGTAGAAAGGCAGCGCATGCGCAGCTCGGCTTCTGGGCATGCGCAGAAGAAAATTTTTAAAAAAATATTATTATTTTTTAAAAATGGCGGCACCCAGGCACCGGCAACCAACCGCACCAGTACTGTGACGTCACCAGCGGGCCGCTACCGGTGCTATAGAGTGGACCGCACTGGTAGGAACCCACCACTGATTAAAGGTCTTTCTCTCTAGATCAGTGTTTCCCAACCTTGGCAACTTGAAGATGTCTGGACTTCAACTCCCAGAATTCCCCAGCCAGCATTCGCTGGCTGGGGAATTCTGGGAGTTGAAGTCCAGACATCTTCCAAGTTGCCAAGGTTGGGAAACACTGTCTAGATGTAAGCAAAAATGTGAGCCAAAGGTGCAACTAATGTGTGATGAAAGTCAGTTTCATGCAAAAAGAAAGAAAAAGAAAAGCTAAGTTTCTCTGAAGACATCCAGCTAGAACATGTGAAAGTGACTCATTCTCCTTCCACAGATAATGACCCTACTGTGGCAGAGAGAGAGAGAGAGAGAGAGGAAAGATGGCGACTTGCAGCAGCAGAAGAGAGAACCTCAGCAGTAGAGAAATGTCCCGTGTCTGCTTTACACACTACCATCTGCTCCTCTCTAATCATCCACAGCTTGTTTATTTCCCTCGGCCAATTAAAGATGAAACAAAACAGAACCTCTCTCTCCCTCCCTCCACCTTATTTTTGCAAACTGAATCAAATGCAACCATAATGTACAAAACATATGGTTCCTCATTCTCTCCCCACACACACACATACTTGGCTTTATGGAAAGGGATCCACGTGCGCACCAGAAATGTTACTTTTGCCTAGAAGACTTTGGCATGCTTAGCAAATCAACAAGTGCTGGGTGGGGAAGGAAATAAACCATGGAAGGTCTTCACTGTGTTTCCCTTAAAAGATTTCACGAGACAACAAGGAACTTGCAGTGGGCCAGATCAGATCATGCTTAGCCAGGCTTATTCTTAGCCAGGCTTATCCTTATTGCTCAGAATTAGCATTTAAGAATCCGTCATTATGTGGGTTTGCAAATAAGTTTACATAATAATCTATTGTGGAGTAAATACAATTCTCTGTAATGCCTCTTTGCCAGTAGTGGGTTCTAAACCCGTTGCTACCAGATCACGCAAGCGCGACGCTTCTGCGCATGTGCAGAAGTGTCCCGGGTGGGTGGGCGGAGCCTCCTGCTGCCTGTGCTACCGGTTTGCAGAACCGGACCGAATCGAGAGCAACCCAATGCAGCTTTTTGCCCTTTTTGGTACTTTCAAAATGAGCTGAGAGTGTACTTTGTACAGACCTGTCCAAGGGCATGAAATGGCTTCCCCATTTCGTTTTACTTTTATCTCACAAAGGTTCTTTGCTGTGTAAGCAAAGCAGAAGGATGTATAGCAAGTGTAAGGGTATGAAGACAACATAATCCAGAATTCAATCCTACTGAGCAGACACATAGCAACTGGCTTCTGGTAGTAATAAGAGGAATATGTGAAGGTTCTGATCGGGTTCTAAATGAGGTGAAAAGACTTCTTAAAGTGAGAATCTTTGAAAGATGAAGTTCATATTAGGCAGAAAAAATATTATGAGCAGTTACCTTTCACGAACCCAGGGCCTTCCTTGCAAGGATTATAGTTTCCAAATTTCTTCCACCATCATGTCCAATAAGATTTGTAGTGCCCAGACTTGAGGACACCATGATGGCCTGCTATAGGTCCAATGGGCACAGAAAGGAATGTAGACATGCCACATCCACAATTTCTTTGGCACGTGGTATGACAGTGTCAAACTTGTGGCGTCACATTGCCGTCACGTGATGTTTTTCCCCATTCGCGGAGCTGGGGTGGGCATGACCTACGTGTGACGCATCCATGGGCCACCAGTTTGGCACCCTGTTCTAGATAGTCTTCAAGGGCTCCAATCAGAGCGGATTGCAGTATCCAATTGTGAAGTGACCAGAGTAGTCATCTGAAGTGCCTCCTAGTCGAGGAAAGGAAAGTGGTGCACAAGATAAACATATGCAAAGGCCCTCCTAGCCACAGCTGCCACCTGTGACTATTTGGTTGATTTGAATACAGCAACTTCATTCAAGCCATGATTAAAATTGCTCAGTTAAATGAATGAACCCAGACACAGAATTCACTATTTGCTGCCTTATTCGTTTTAGATTACAATTACAATTCAGATTACACATCATTTTCTTGAATAAATTAGGACTCTTTCTCCCCATCTCCTTCTCCTATTTGAATTCCCTCACAGGCACATTTTCAACGTTGGCAGAATATTTGCAACCTAGTAGGCTCCACATCAGGTGGAGCAGGTCCTCCCAGCCAAGCAGATTTGAAGCAAGTTATTATTAAAAACAATATTGTGGGACAACCATAGTTGCCTTTTTAAAGGATTTGAGGATTGATCTGTTCATCCCAGCCAGATATATCACACTGGAGCACACTGGAACTAAAATGCATCTGAAGCAGGCAATTTGGAAAATATAAGGAAAAAGCTTTTTGAAACTCTTTTCCTATTACAATGCTCTGAGTTTGAAAAAAAAATACAAAATAAATCTTGCCATTTAAAATTCTGCCTAGTGTTATTCTTCTAAGTCATCCAGCGCATAAACATCTTGCTTGCTGAATCTCATTGACAATGGAACATTTCCTGACATTTTTGAATAAATTGTGTAGGCATGTTTTGAGATGAAAATAATATAAATGGCCCACTGTTTAAAATGTTGGCAAAGAGTCTAGGAGCTTCTTCTGTTTATCCTGTCTGCCCATTGAAATTACAGACACCTATGCAGTCTGTACTGACTGTGTATTTTTTAACCATTGAAAATATACAAATGGGATCTCCGAAGAGACAATTGAAAGAGTCAAAATAGCAGCCAGATCTACAATCTTGATTTTATTGATCCCTTCTATATATAGTTCTGAACCATGACATAGACCTGGGGTCGGCAACCCGCAGCTCTGGAGCCACAAGCAGCTCTTTGGGCCCTCTGCTGTGGCTCCCTGTCTCCCTGGCTGGCCCTGCCCCTCACCCTCCTCTCCCTCACCTGGCCTGAGAAGGTAAGGGTGACGGCGGCCCCATGAAAGAGGGTTTGAGAGGCAAACATTATTCCAGTGACAAGGAAGTGAAAACTGCAGTGAAGAAGTGACTCAAAGAACAGTCAACAAAATTTTACGAGGCAGGGATACATGCTCTCATTCGAAGGTGGAACATTACTATTGAGAGAAACGGTGACTATATTGAGAAGTAGGGATGTGATCCACAGAGGACCAGCTTCATTTTGATGTATGCTACATGTTCCTGTGTTGGTAATTATACCTGTCCTAAAGAAAATGGCATTATGTTTTGACTCACCCTCATATATTCCAATTCCTGGCTGACTGCTTCAGCCCATTAATGGTCTTGTTCAATTTATACACCATGTTAGGCTTCTTACTTTCATACCCTGGTGCATGAACCATGTAAATTTCTTCTTCTTCATAGTGCACATTTTTCATCTGTGAAAAACCTTGTGCCACTAACCTTGCTTTATATTGCACCTCATTGTTGGGCAGTACTTTCTTCTTGTATACCCACTTACATCCCACAGCTTTGCTACCCTGTGTCAAAGTCATAGATGTGAACACTCTTTGGTCTCCCATGGATTTCATTTCCTTGTCCATGGCTTCTTTCCACTTTACTTGTTCAACTTTAGGTAATGCCAATACTTCTTTATAGTTTCTTGGCTCATACCATACATTACTTTAACTTTACTTTAACTTTACTACTTTACATTACTTTACATTACTTTAACTTTACTAGCAGAATACCTGTCAGGTGGAATTCCCTTGTTCCATCGCTCTGACCTGCATGGCATTTGACTGCTCCTGTGTGTCAATCCTTTGTTGCTTCATATCTTGTTCAGCTTGTTCAGATGCTGACACCATCACTAAGTGAGTTATCATCACTGAGTTACCACCACTAAGTGGATCACCGTCACTAAGTGAATCATTCCCAAAATTTGCATCAATTCTGTTCCAATTTTGCTCTGCAAAACTATCAGACCTGGAAATCACTATTCTTTTGCTCCCATCGCTAAAACAATAGCCTTTTGAGCCTGGCTCATAGCCCACAAACCTGAGCTTTCTAGCCTTTGTTTGTCCCTTTCTTCTAACTGCTTTTAGAATATGCACCCATGCAGTACTTCCAAAAACTCTTAAATGTGCCAGAGATGGTTTCCTCCCATATAGCACTGTATATGGAGTATCATTAATTGAGGAACTCCACAGCCTATTGATTAAATAATTAGCAGTCAACATGGCTTCACCCCAGTATGACCTGCTCAGACCAGAATCCTCCAGTAGTGAATCTTTCATTGTTTGTAAGACTCCATTCCACCTTTCAGCAACACCGTTCTCCGCTGCTGTGTATGTATTTGTGCGTCTATGTTTTATTCCTAACTGTCCCAACCATTGTTGAAAACTTGTTGACAAAAATTCTGAACCTGTCAGTCTGCAGCTGACATACCTGCTGTTTATACCTTCTTTCTATGAAGCTTACCCATTGCTTAAATTTCTGTACACCTCTGTTTTACTCTTTAGTAAATAGCAGAACCCAAACCTGCTGTAGTCATCTACAATGACCAGCGCATACTTTGCTCCTCCCAAACTGGCTTGCATTGGGCCCACCATATCTGCATGTACCATTCTAGAGCTCTTGTTGTCTGCCTTGTGCTACTTTTGCTTACTGGGAATGCCTTGGACTTTGATGCTTTGCATACTGCACAATCCAAATAAGCCTTACATCCCCTTAAATTTAACCCTTCTGCAAACCGTTCCATCGTTTGCAAAACTCTGAAGCTGGCATGGCCAAGCCTTCTCTGCAAGAGATGAACACATGAATCATGCTGTGCAACATTTCCAAATGTCTGTGCACATTGAACCTTTTGTCTCTGCAATACATAAAGATTATCCTCTTTTATGCCTTGTGCATATACATTCCCATTTACAAATTGGTCTCAAATCCTTGCTTGTCTAAACTAGACACTCAGCAAATTATGCTCCATTTCAGGCACACATAATACATCATTAAACCTTGTTTCCAGATATGGAATCTGCATACTGCCTCTTCCAATGACTTTAGCCTTCTGGCCATTTGCCAAGCTACTGCATCTTGAGCAGCTGGATGCAATCTGTAAAACAATTTAGAATTATTAACAATGGTTTGACTTGCACCACTGTCTATTTGTCTCTGCTATTTGTCTCTGCTATTGCAATAACCAACTTTTGCAACAGCAATTTGTCCATCAGTGGATTGTCCTCCTTGTAAATAATTTCTTCTTTGCAAACAGCTTCTTCTTTGCAAACAGCTTTTTCTTTGCAAACAGTCCTTCTTTAAATGTTGTTGCTGTTCTTGCTGCTTAGAAAGTCTTTGCTGGGCTGTAACCTGATATCTTCTGCTGCTTTTTCTTCTCTCCAGACTTTCAGTCTATGGAAATTTTCACTGCTCTTATCTCTCTGCTCCTTGGGCCCCCACCTCAGGAATTTCTCCTCGTGGCTCTTTCTATAATGGTGTTTGCTCTCTTCTGCAATCAAACATGCTTTTAAAGCTTCCAAACGCAAGTCCTGCTCTGGTTTGCATTCAAACACTGCAGACACAATGTCCCAAGTTTCATCAAGGCTGTTTAACACTAACACCACCTTCTGGGACTCAGGAATATTCATTCCACGCTGTTCCAACTCCACAAACAAAGTTTGTATTTGCAATAAATATCTTTCCACAGATTCACCTGGTTGCAGACAGGCTCTGTATAATTTCCTTGATAACTGTACAATATTGCATGCAGACACACTCTCATGCACTCTCTTAATTTCAGCCAGATTTCATTTGCTGTCTTTAAATCAGCTACATTGATAAACTGTTCATCTTCTAAACTTAAGACTTAAACTTATTCTGCTTCTGTTCTCCAGCTGCAAAAACTCCCTGTGGTGGATTAATAATGATATCCCACAGCTCCTTAGCCTTCAGGAAACATTCCATCTTTGCAGCCCAAATTATATAGTTCTTCTTGCAGCCCAAATTATATAGTTCTTCTGCTTGTGATATATATATATATATATATATATATATATATATATATATATATGTATGTATGTATGTATGTATGTATGTATGTATGTATGTATGTATGTATGTATGTATGTATGATGTATGTATGTATGTATGTATGTGTGTGTGTGTATATATATATATATATATATATATATATATATATATATATATATATATATATATATATATATATATATATATATATCTCACAAGCAGGAGAGTAAGTTTCATTTCAGCAGAGCAGACAAGCACAGAGTGGGCTGAGAGTACAGAGTAGACAGAGAGTGGACTGAACATGGCCAGACTTAAGCTTAAGTTTTCAGTTTCGATTCTCTGCACAGACTCAGAAGTGTTTAACTCCCATTGGCTGACTTAGTTTTAATTTTAAATTTAATAGAAGAACGTCTATTAAATTAGTTGCTATGCCTATTCATTGGCTGACCTTGTTAACATGGCTCTCCCAGTTCATGAATATCTTAACAAGGGAGAGAGAAAGAGAGATGAGGGGGAGGAGGAAGGGAGAAGGAGAGATGGGGAGAGGGAGAGGGAGGGAGAGATATGGGAGAGGAAGAGAGATGGAGAGAGAAAGAGAGAGGGACAAGAGAGAGCCCTACTTCCCATAGAAAACAGAGAGCCACAAAACCTGGGTAGGTGTGGCTGTGGGGGTCATGTGACTCGGTGGGAGTGAGTGACATTGAGTTGGCCACGTCCATCCAGGTTTTGTGGTTCCCAGTGTTTTGTTTTCTCTGAGAAACAGGTCCAAATGGCTCTTTGAGTGTTTGAGGTTGCCGACCCCTGACACAGACATAGGTTTGGTTCATATAATGCAGATAACGTGCTTGGTTTGGCTTTATTGTGATGCATTTCGTGAATTCAGCCAGTTGTAGCTTCCTTAATGAATTATATCTGAACAATTGATCACCTATTCCGTTTCTTATGCCAACAAGACCTGGCACTCTGGTGCTAATTGTTACATAAGGTCACCATTTGTGACAAGAGAGCTTTTACTTTTGTTTATTTATGTATTTACTTATTGCTGAATAAATAAATATGCCGCTATATGGGAATCACCAGTGCACCCTGGGCAGTATTTATGCCACTCTCTCTGTCTCCCACTTCACCTTTTCCAAAAGCTTTATTGCTTTATTGGACTGTATCAGCAGATTGCAAGGGCAGCCATGCTGGGCTTAGCAGCATCTTTGGAAATTACAGATGCCTCTTTCCCCACATGGTACTAGGCATCACATGGCAAGCATTAAGATGACTGCTGCCTCACTTATCCTGAGCCAATAACAAGAATGTTTTCTGAAACAGATCTTGTAAACCATTAGGCAAATCAATTCAAACCCAGCAGGGCCAAATGGACATTTCCCTGAGCTACGACGTTTGCATGTGCCATTGATATATGTTGGAAATTGATTGTGACAGAAAGCTGACATTTATTAATAAAGAGGATTAGTATGATATAAAGCCAACAGTGGGATCTTCTGAAAATTTGCATTGAGGCCAGTTGAATATATTCCTAAATGTTCAGGAAGCAGCAGTAATAATAAAACACTCAAGCAGAGGGGACACTTGATGATACAGACTGATAAAATTTTAGCCAATAAAAAGCTTTAAAAAGGTGCTTTAAAACTGGATGTGTGGAATCTCTTGTGAATATTTATCTGAATGAAATTCTATGAAGCCAGTAGTATGCAGAATTCTACTGCATGGAGCAGAACAGCTGGCAAAACTTACAATAACATACATGGTAGGCAACAACCCAACAACAGAAACTTTGTAGACATTCCAGTGGGTTTAAATTAAATATAATTTATTCACAATGCACTAGTTTAATAGGATGGGGTAGAATAAAAGGTGAATTCTGAGGAATTAGGAATTGTTGGGAAAGATTTTAAATAAAAGAAGCATAAAATAAACCCTATGGTTTAAAAAGCTAAACTAAAATTTTTTGAAAAAAATGTTTTTCTAAAGTTTAATAAATTACCTTCCCAAACTTCTTGCCCTCCAGTATACTAGACTACTACTATTCTGAGAATCCCCGAGCCAGCAAGATCATTTGCTGAGAATGCTATCAAATCCAGACTGACGTCTCTGGTGGCCATCAGACTGGGATCAGATTGGAAGGCTGTGCATCCAACTTTCTATTGCTATACCATATTCAGTTTTAGTTATTCTATCTTTCAAACATTTTTGTAGAACTGCAGAAACCATTTGAAAGGAGGGCAGCTTGATGAAGGAAGATTGAAGAAAGTGATGCTTTCTCAGCTAGTAAAATATTTCTGGGTGAGTCCCTAAAGCAATCAATGAAACTTGAACAGAGGGAGAGCGAAAGAGACAGAAAGACAGATTTGAGTAATGTATTTTCCCCCTCTTCAAATGTTTCCACTCTGTAATAAAATTGACTGCTAATAGATTCTGAATGTAAATAGAACATGTCCTAATTTAAGATATACACAACTATATGGAATCTGTGTCTGACACTATCGTGGATAACTTTCAAAAGACGAATCACTCAACTAATATAGAGCACCCTCTAGCCCAGTGGTTCTCAACCTGGGGGTCGCGACCCCTTTGGGGGTCAAACGACCCTTTCACAGGGGTCGGGAGACTTCGCCAGGATGCCACCATTTGGGTTCTTTTATCCTCTGCGCATGCGCAGAACGCTTTGCGCATGCGCAGAGGCTAAAAGAACCCAAATGGTGGCGGTGGGGCAGGGATTGCGGCGGTGGGGTGGGTCGCGGTGGGGGCGTGGAGGTGGGGTGTGGGTCACGGCATTAGGAAGGTTGAGAACCACTGCTCTAGCCTGATAATTTCCAGGATTTACTGAATAATCTACAAACATAATCCATGCTACACAAGTTAAGTTTACACAACATACTAAACCAAAGCCAAATAAATCAAACCATGTCTTAATGCAAAAGGTAAACCAACCCAGTCTGTTTCTTCCGGCTCTTTCTTCTTATTGAATTCAAGAGCTGTCCTCCAGGAGTTGACATAAATCAGTGCTGACTCCCCCTCCCCCACTGCCAACCCCTATCCTGCCTTTACTGCCTCTTTCCTGAATCACTGCCAAATGATGTTGTCCTGATTTGTGAGTGTTCCACTAGTAGTTATAACATGATTGTATTTCTTCTCTGTTTTTGCTTACATCCCCTTTGGGCAAGTCCTCAGCCAAGAAAGAAAACATCCACCAATCAAAGCTCCTCTTCTCACACCCCATTTGGACATCTTGAAAGTTAAAGGTAATGTGAAATAAAGAAACATATATGGAAGTAACCTCAAGAGAGGTGAGAAGCAACTTCAATTTCTGTAGGTACTTTACAACAATTTACAAAAATTCAAGGTGTTGATCATCATCTTTAAAGCCCTACATGGCTTAGGACCAGGTTACCTCCGGGACCGCATCCTACCTCATACTTCCCTTCGACCAGTTAGGTCCCACAGAGTGGGTCTCCTCCGGGTCCCGTCAGCAAAACAATGCCGGCTGGCGGGGCCTAGGGGGAGGGCCTTCTCTGTAGGGGCCCCTGTTCGCTGGAACCAACTATTCCCCGAGATCCAAATTATCCCCACCTTGCTGGCCTTCCGAAAAGCCATTAAGACATGGCTCTTCCTGCAGGCGGGGATTTGAGACAACTTTACATCTTAGGTCTCCCCCATGTATGCATGGTATTGTATGTCTTTTTAGCTTTTTAAAATTGTTTTTAATAATTTTATTGTTTAGTTGTTCTTTAAAATGCTGTACGCCGCCCTGAGTCCCCAGGGAGTAGGGCAGCATAGAAGAATTCCTAAATAAATAAATAAACAATAGAACTGAACAGCTGTTGGGCAATCAATGACTTAATTGGTGGCAGGACGATTGAAACTAACAAATATTAGGAAAGTGACAAATAAGGAAGCCAACATGGCATGTAAAAAGGGGCAGGACTTTGATCAGCTGTCATAGTGACTTTTCTGAACCTCTCTGGAGAAGCCCTTGGTACTCTCTCCATTGTCTCCACAATAACCACTAAGAAGATAGTGATTGGTCCAGTCATGGTTGAGCTACATTAGCCAGTACATCACTTCTACATACATACACACACACACAAACACAGAGAGAGAGAGAGAGAGAGAGAGAGAGAGAGAGAGAGAGAGAGAGAGAGAGAGAGAGAGAGAGAGAGAGAGAGAGAGAGAGAGAGAGAGAGAGAGAGAGATGTTTTGAAAGAATTTGGCTTTAAATATTAATGGAGTACTCTCTAGATTTTGAGAATATGGAGACATTACTTTCCAGTCATACAATTCAAGGAGCTGCCTTTGCAAATGGAAAATTGTTGCTATAATTATCATAGGCAGACTGTGCAGTGCTTAAGCACAAGTCTTTATCAGATGTGCTTGCATATTAAATCACAACATAATAACCTACACTTTGACATACATACCGCCTCAAAATTGGAGAATGTTGTGTTGTTGCAAAAGATATGCATGTCTTTAAAGTAGCTGAGAATCATTGTAATATTAGCTGAAGAGTGTGAAATTTGTTGTATCCTTTTACTGTTAATTAGTATTAATGCTTTTTAATATGCGGCCTACTAGATTGTTGCACTTACCATCTGAAAGAAGTAACATTATTTTGAAAATGGGATGGAGCTAAGTTTTTGTTCAGTTGCTGCAGAGATTATTTCTGCTTTCTAATGTTTTTGTTCCACTTATGATGCAACAGGGAAGTAGTATAAGCATTTGTGGGAATAAAATTTAGTGGTTTAAGCTGAGATAGTGTAAGAGGTAAAAAGGTTTTAGTCACTAGAGATTTACTTATGCATTTACTTATTTTAAAGGTTTTAAACTCCGAAGCGAAGTTTCCTGACAATGTTTTTAATAAGATTCCCAGGAAAACATAACTAAAAAATCTTTCAAACATTACCTCCAAATTAAATCCTATGAATTTTATAGAACCTCAGTGGTATAATTTTCTGGCAAAAACAAGGGATTAATACAGCTATTATATATAACCTTTCTAGATGAACCCAATTACAGAGTTTATTAGATAAATTATATACAAAGGTATAAAGCAACAGTAAATTGGAAGAATAACTTAAATTAAGGTAATTTGATTGGTATATGCTTATGTACCATTTCTGCTACTTAAAAATAATTTAATATAGATTGTGATAGTTTCTTTAAATCATATGTCCATAAATATTGTATGGGTAAAATTGTAAGAATACAATCACTGGCATGTAAAAAAAACATGGATTAACCTCATTGCCCCATTGGAAAATTGCATTTTAAAATAATATATAATTATTAAATTATAATTTATATAATTTATAAATTATAGTTATCTAACTTATTAATAGTTTATCTATTAATTTATGTAATTCATAACTAATTTATAACTATATAACTAATGTTAACTATTAAAATTTTTATCAATAATTTGTAATAGTACTTTACAATAGTACTTTACAAATGTACACTGGGAGCATATGCACCAAAGACAAATTCCTTGTGTGTCCAATCACACTTGGCCAATAAAGAATTCTATTCTATTCTATTCTATTCTATTCTATTCTATTCTATTCTATTCTATTCTATTCTATTCTATACAAGGCAGCCACCAAAGGTGGTCAGTTCCCATCCTACAGAAGATAATTGTTTGTGAACATGAACATATGTAGCTTTTCTGCAATAGCAGCATAGAAGCTACTGTATGGATGAAAAATAAGGCATTGTTATTCTTTCTTTTTTCCATTATTTTTTTAATTTTATTCAAAAAAGGTTAAAATACAACACTCCAAAAAAAGTTAAAGTTTCAAAACCCTCTGTTAATGAACTATTATTGTGATCAACTCGTAAAAAAGAAAAAAATTCCTATCGTTCAGCAGCCATCTTGGGGAAGAGTCTGGCATTGTGATTATTTCTGACTATGGTTCCCCAACAGATGAACAGGTGGGAAGGTTTCACAGGGAGTCCATTCGTCAAATACAATACTGTGTACATGCATAGAAGACAGAGCTTTGATCACAGGGCTTTGACTGCTCTCTTAACTAGTTTAGCTCACCCTCCTCCATTTACACCACTTTGAGTAGGATTTGAAGAATAATTGCCTTTTAATGTCATAGTTTATGATACTGAATCAGAGTTGTAAGGCAAGACGTGTCCAGGATTGCCCATGAGATAAAATTTAAAAAAAAGTAAAAATGGAGACTATAACTATCATCCTGATTCCTGCAGATGCCTCTAGCCAGGTTTCTGTGTTTCCATGTCATACTTCGTATAAAATTATGATGTAGCAAATGTTTTTTCTTAAGAGCTTTGGTGACAATAGCTGGGCTGACTCCCCCTCAGGTGACTTGAACTGGGCTGCTGCAAAACAAAAACAGCCTTTGGGAATTCTCCAGTACATTTGAGGTAGATGATTGGGTGAATAGGTAGATGATCACCCCTTAGGTTACTACTCTAAATTTATCCAAAACATTAGCAATAGCAATAGCAATAGCACTTAGACTTATATACCGCTTCATAGTGTTTTACAGCCCTCTCTAAGCAGTTTACAGAGTTCAGCATATTGCCCCCAACAATCTGGGTCCTCATTTTACCCACCTCAGAAGGATGGAAGGCTGAGTCAACCTTGAGCATGGTGAGATTTGAACAGCTGACCTGCTGAACTAGCAATCAGCTGAAGGTTGCAGTGCTGCTTTTAACCACTGCGCCACCTCGGCTCCCATTATCCAAAACACTCAGTGTGTGTGGGGGAATCCAAATCAGATTAAATTTTATGTGAATTCAATTGTTGTTTTATGAGAGATGCTACAAAAATCGTTACATTCATTTCAGGCTGTCTTTACCTTAAAGCAGTGTTTCTCAAATAGTTCCTCCTTCCACACCACTCGCTGTGAGTGCCCGGCAGAGGCGGCGCTTATGGGCCAGGCCGGCAACCTCAAAACACCGGCTTGATTAAGCTGGCCTGGCCCCGTGTCAAAAGAGGGCCCTAACCACGGTAGCCTATGCCTGCCTAACCGAAAACAGGCTCCACTGAGTTCAGTGCAACTTTCTCTCAGGTAAGTGGGTAGATCAGCCTTCCCCAGCCAATAGTTTGTTTGCAGCTTATAATAAGTAAAATAATAAATATTAAAACACTAAAATTCCATTGGGGCCCAGATCGGAGAGTTGGGGGGGCGCATGAAATGTTTACTTCTTCCTGGGGGGGCGTAACAGAAAATAATTGAGAAGCACTGCCTTAAAGTGATCTGGGAAAATCTCTCTCTCTCTCTCTCTCTCCCCCTCTATCTTTTTTTTGGGGGGATACTATCTATTTGTTCATGGGAACAGACTTCTGAAGGTCAAGTGGATTTAGAAGGCTTTACCACAAGGATCTCTAACAACATTGCCTTCTTATGGTAATGCTGGTACCACTGTTCATAGCTTAGATGGAGACTTTGTTTCTGGAAGCAGCTCTGTTCTTCCTTAAGAAGAATAACCTGGGCCTCTGATCATACAGCAGCATTGAACCGCATTACAGTTGACAGGTCTGTGGATGTAGCACAAAATCATGCCTCTTATCAGGAATTCCAACCAACAAAACTTTCCAGTATCCTATAAAACATCTGTGGGAAAATTACTGTTATTATTTGCTGTCATTCCATAGGATAATATAGACTGCACATTAAAAATAGGCAGCATAAAAGAAGGAAGTGGGACTTGAATTAGTTCTGTAGCTTGCTTTTATATTGTGTAAATTACAGGAAACCTATATGGAATATTTTATTTTCTTATACATTGTATATCTATATAGAACCATAATCCCGTCATCTCGTTACTGTTTTACTCCCTTTTTTTGTTCAACATTGGGGGGGGGGATTATTCACTCTACCAATCAGGATGTACCGAGTGTTGTAAATTTGGCTATGTGACAGAGATAGCAAATCAAATATTTCATTACCCTCACAAGCTGCTTCCTCTCTGATTGTATTATGCGGAACTAGCATAATGTACCTTTATTTCGCAAAATATTATAATCAGTAACATTCAAGGTGCAAAGAACCATGTGACATGGAGTTCCTCTGGCACCTGACATCGGCACTAAAAATTCAAAGTTCCCTGGAAAAGCTACATGCCTTAAAATAATTAATATGGTTGCATTGCATAAAATACCAGGAAAGAAGGAAAACTAGTTCAGTTTACAATTCCAGTCAGAGATTCAATTCACACACTGTACCTAGGGCAGGGTTATTTTAACTAAAGTTTGTTAATCAAACCACAATTATCTGGGCTAACACAAAAGGCCAAACTTTAAACCATGCTTAGCAAATCATCCTCCCAGCCTCCCATGTCATGCTAAATGAACCCAAACCATATTAAGACTTAGTATGAATCCTTTGAAGGAAATGGAAAGCAGCTTTATAATGGCCCCGAGCATTTCATACAGAAAAAGGTTTGTGTTCCAAGTTAATTACAGATCTCAGCACCTGTATTGCTAGAGTTAAGAACAAAATCCAACCATTAGAATTCACCTTTTGCATTCTTAGTACTCAGTTTTATGGCTAGAGTGTCTTATAAAACTCAATGCTCTTAAGGTATTTTTCTGGAAATAAATGTTTTCTTCTCCTTGGGGCTTTAAGACAGAATAGTAAAGGGTGTGTGTGTGAGAGAGGAATTTCATTATCTCCTTTTCCGTAAACATCCTACGGCACCACTTTAAATCATAGTGAAATTGATGGAACAAGTTATTATGATGGAATTCCCACTGCTTGTCAAACAATGTGATCAACACTGATTTTAATTGGAACACATATTACTCAAAAGAATCTTGGTGCCAGATTGGATAGGATCATTGTGATGCTGAAAATCATGTCTTGGTGTTTGGGATCACCTCAAACAGCTTTTAGGAGCTAATGATTGAAGAGAAGAAAGCATAAATAAGCACATCCTTAGGGTGAGAAACAGAAATAGGCTGTTTACTGTAATGAAAAAAATACTTTTGCCTTCCCCACCCCTAGCCCCAGTGGAAAATATATTTACACAAAAAGAACAAAAAGAGACAGTTAGAGCCAAGTGAGAATGTAAGAGACAAATGTAGCTTCTATTATGCCATCACTACTTTTATTAGGAACTGCTCAAAGATGCAGAAAATCAGCAGCCCAGAATCAGCAGTTCTGTTAGGAGTATTGCATTGCTTTTGCATGGGGGAAAAATCTTTTAAAATTCCATTTATTTTGAAGGGGCTAATTTTAAGAACAGTACTCCCAATTGTAATTAACCTCCCCCCAAAGAAATGCATTGAACATAAAGTTAAAGAACACAAAGTCATGGCAATTACCGGAAGTCGTAGGCTGCAGGACTTTAAACACTGCTTCACTGCACTTCCTTCCATGCCTAAAAATGAAGTTTATTGTGCACCTTTCATTATGGTATTCTTTAAAAATGATAATGGCTGGATCGTAAAACAAGTAAATAAAAATCAAGCCACATTATGGCTTAATGTAATGTGACAATCTAGCCATACATTCTCACCCTTTTCCCAGTGTGAGAATCCAGTGTAGGAAGTTAGCACCCACCCCTCTCCTAGGAAATGAGATATCCTAGGAGATATTAAAATGTAGGAAATATTCTGTGGAACATATCTGGAAACATGCTTTTAAACAAACAAAAGACTCCTCTTGGAAACCCCCACCCCTGCTAAGCTCACATATTCCTCTCACCTGGCTGAAAGTCTTTTGCATGACAAAATCACAATAGGATTTGCCCAAGGCCCTTCCATTTCAGCCAAAGCTGGATTAGACAAAAGCCAAGAGCCACCCCAGCATGCCCCTGGGGGGTCTGAGAGCCAATGGGATACATTTCTATACAGGAAAAGGAAATCTAAGAGGTGGGACCCAACTTACACTATAAAAACCAGGAACTCAATATATCTCTTCCTCTTTTTTCTCTTCACCACACAACCATGTAAGTTACCTTTTCTGTACAGGGGCTCCTGCCATGTGCTCCTGTCCACCATTAAACCTTCCTTCCAAGCAACCTTCATGAATCCAGTGTCTTTTTCCCCACTTGGAACTGAACCTAAAAGGATATTTCCTTATAACAATAGCCTCTAACATCTAATGCTTCTGCCTTTATTTGAACTGTGTTGAAGCCAAAGGGGGGGGGGATCTCAGGTTTAAGAGCTATCTGATGAAATCTTAAGACTTATTTCAAAAAGGAAACATACCAGAGGTAGGTGATGGAAATGTCAGATCTAGAGATAACTAGGGCACAGATAGCAGCTTCATCCAACTATCACAGAAAAAGGAAACTATGACTGGTGTGTCCCAGGTTATTGCCTGGAAGTATCAACCACAGAAAATTAATAGTATAGAATCTGGACCTTGGTATTCCCCAATTCAGCAGTCATCTGTTGTTTGGTAGCACTGTGAAATATATATGACTTTCTTTCTTTGAACACCTTGTTTTTTCCTTTCCCCATATAGAAATGTGCTAGTAGGTATTTATACATTTTTAAAATAAAAATGTCTAAGAAAATATGCTTAGGTTAGCCAATGAAATGTATGCTTTTGGTCCCAACTGGAGGATTGGCTGGGATTTATTCTTTATGCCTAAATCAATGTCAGGAGAAGAAGCTAGAGTTTTCAATATTTTTACTGTATAACCTGTGGAAACTGGCAGGTATGTAAGTAATAAAAGGGTAGAAATAAACATTTGTATAAATAAATAAATACGTAAGAAAAATGATGTGAAAAAAAATGAAATGTCCCACTTTGCAATAAGGAAACTGAAAGGTAATGTTTAACAAGTGTTACAAAGTGATAGAGCTGAGCAAATAATTCATAAGTTATCCGCAAATGTAGTCATTTTTACACTTTCTAGAATATCTGCAAATAGACCAGTAGCTTGTAGTACATCTCTATTATTCCATTAACATTTTATTAATATATGCAGGTGGATTATGAACAATGTACCTTCTGTATGATTTTTAGGATGTATTGTTAAATTGTAAATAAGTCCAAATGATATTTCCATTTTATTACTGGGTGACTACCCACATTCCCACCTCTCCCCACCCTCTCACACACAAAAATCTATCCATCCATCCATCATCTATGATCTATCTACCGTATTTTTCGGAGTATAAGACGCACCGAAGTATAAGATGCACCTTAGTTTTGGGGGAGGAAAACAAGGAAAAAAGGCCTCTGCCTCCCAGCAATTTGCCAAACAGCAAACAGCACAGATGATATACACTGTTTGCTGTATATTTCTGTGCATGTGTGCTTGACCCATAGAAATAGCAAAGAATTGGAGAAATGTACATTATGGCAGTATATTAATCCCAGAAAGTTTTCTTAAATGTAACCACATTAACTCCTCCCAATTATTTAAATAGATCTACTCCAAACATGACTAAGTCAGGGTTTAATTCAGCTGCCTTATTTTAATACTAATACTTAATACTAAAACAGGACATTTCAGATTATACTTTTACAGATCTTTAAAATTGATGTGGCTTTCTGGAAGGCTTTCTGCTATTTAAAAGAAGATACAATAGTACTGGGCCTCTTCAGAGCAAGCATTTATTTTAAAAAGCTTCTTCATTTTGTTAAGTTGTCTAGAACAATAATAAAGCAGTCTTTAAAAAATAAGTCTTATAATTTGAACACTCTACAAACATTTAACAAAATAACATATTAACAGAATCTGCCTCTACCTAGGATAGAACTCACAACCTCCTGACTGTGAGGCAAGAGCTCTACCTCTAGGCTACAGTAGCTGTAGCTTACTATCTTGCAATTTCAGCAATGTAACATTGCCAGCAGTTTATTTCCCAGCATTTTGTCTCATTACAGCCACCATAGTTAGTTTCATTTTACCACGTGGCTTGCAAGTCTCTGTCAGCTGTAGATCGGGAGGCAAGTAATCTTTTAGTGTGCTAATAAGGCTTCTGTTTCTGTTCTGTTTGCTGCAAAGAGGTAAATTGTTGGCAGGCAGAGGCCAAAGGGTGGGGGTGGCTGGGTGGGGCTACATTCGGTGTATAAGACGCACCCAAATTTTCACCCTCTTTTTGAGGGTAAAAAAGTGCGTCTTATACTCCGAAAAATACGGTATCTATCGATCTATCATCCATCCATCCAACTACAGTATCTATCTATCATCATCTATTAAAAATAAACATTTATATTGTTTAAAAAACAATGCTTTAATATAAAGGTTTAGTTGCGCAAATGGCTTTAATTTCTTTTTCAGTACTTTTTCTCCCTTGCAAACAGAACAAGAGATGCAAACGAAACAGATATTTTCCATTAATATTGATGCATTTTTCATATTTGTATTAATCACCTGGATCAGCCACTTGCCGCTAGGGACCAAGCTATAGGTAGGAATTATAATGAAAAGTCCAGACAATAGTTTATATGGCAAAACTATTCATTTTATTCATTAAGCTTCGTAAAAATTAATCCACCCAGGTTTATTTATTTACAGTAGGTATATCCTGCTGGTTTCCAAAGACTCCCAGCAGTATACAGAATAATGCATACATAAAACTTCAAACAAAATCAGCCCCATTCCAACTAGATTGCAGGACTTTCAAGAGAAAGATATCCAAGGGAAACTGTCAAGAAGGGCACCAACTGAATCTGAGGAAGGAGGTGCGTATCCCGCAACACAGAGTGTCTCTTGCTTCTCTTCTCCTAACTCATCTTGGATAGGAGTACAAATTGGACTTACATAATCCACACTGTGGACTATGAAAGCAGGATACCCACCCATTTTAAATAAACCCTGCAAGGCCATAGGTTATCTTCTTACATTTAATTAATATTAGCATAATTCCATGAACATAGGAGATGTCAATTTCTGTTCCTCCAATACGTGTCAAGCAGTTACTCTGATTAGGGCATTGGCTTGAAGACTTGCCTGGACCATGAAAGGCTGTCTGGATTTACTGTTACCTCAACATATCACACCAGATGATGTTGCTAAAGCAGGAAGATGCAATAGCATCACTTCTCCTGAAAGCTAATTAGGTACATTTGCAGGCAAATTAAGTTCTTTTGAAATTAACAGAGTTAACTGAGTTAATTTAACTAAAAGTAGGTAGCAAGGATATTCTGCACCCCAGATAGGGAACCTTCATGATGTTGCGCAATCTATAGCCAATTCAACCAGCAAGGAGGAATGTTTGGCACAATCTTTGGAGCGATGCACAGCACTGCCCATTTTATACTAAACAACTCTTGTAGCACTCGGTAAAAGTGGACATTAAACATCCTCCTAACTCTTCCTGGGCATGCAGATTTCTCAAACAACTCACTTTGAAATGAAGTACGTAAAGCAACAGTATTTCTCCAGATCGTTTCTGCCTTCTCTGGATTTATTTATCAAAGAATATTAGTTATTAGGATAGAGTTCCAATAATAATATAATAGTGACCGAACACTATTAAGAATTTACATCAGATCTTATTTAGTGGCGATAAGGGCGACAAAACGATCCCATTTTTCCGCTCTTATTGCGTCCGCAGATTCTCGCCCAGCCGCCTTGTTTACAGTGACTTGCTCCCTCCTTGCTAAAGGGGGGAGCGAGGAACACTTACAAGGCAGAGCTGAGGAATTTGCAGAGTTTCTGTCGGATAAAGTCGCTCAGATCCGGTCGAACCTGGACTCTGGCTGGGCAGAGTCCATGGAGTTGACAGGGGCAAGTCTTAGTCCACCGTTATGGGAAGAGTTTGGGCCTGTTTCTCCCGAGGATGTGGACAGAGCTGTGGGGGCGATGGGTACCTCCACCTGTTTATTGGACCCGTGCCCCTCCTGGTTGGTCTCGGCCAGCAGGGAGGTGGCACGTGGCTGGATCCAGGTGGTGGTCACCGCTTCTTTGAGGGAGGGATCCGTACCGCAGTCGTTAAAAGCTGCGGTGGTGAGACCCCTCCTGAAGAAGCCTTCCCTGGATCCAGCTGACTTGAAGAACTATCGTCCGGTCTCCAACTTACCTTTTTTAGGGAAAGTTGTGGAGAAGGTGGTGGGTACTCAGCTTCTGCAACTTCTGGATGAAACAGATCATCTAGATCCTTATCAGTCGGGTTTCATGCCCGGCTACAGTACAGAAACTGCCTTGGTCGCTCTGATGGATGATCTCTGGCGGGCCCGGGATGGGGGGAATTCCTCCATCCTGGTGCTACTTGACCTCTCAGCGGCTTTCGATACCATCAACCATGGTATCCTTCTGCATCGTCTCGGCGAGTTGGGAGTGGGAGGCACCGTTCTACGGTGGTTCTCCTCTTATCTCGCCGATAGGATGCAGTCGGTGTTAACAGGAGGGCAGAGATCGTCCCCTAGGCCCCTGTTATGCGGGGTGCCCCAGGGGTCGGTTCTCTCGCCCATCCTGTTTAACATTTACATGAAACCGCTGGGGGAGATCATCCGCAGACATAGGGTGTGCTTTCACCAGTACGCTGACGACACCCAGCTGTACATCACCACCCCGTCTGACTTCAGGGAGGCAGTGGATGTAATGTGCCGATGCCTGGACGACGTTAAGATCTGGATGGGGAGGAACAGACTCAGACTTAATCCCGACAAGACTGAGTGGCTGTGGATATTGCCTCCTAAGGTTCATGACAACTATCCCTCCTTGGTCTTTGAGGGTGCGAAACTGACCCCCTCAGACCAGGTCCGCAACTTGGGGGTCCTCCTAGATCCACAGCTAAAATTGGACCACCATCTTTCCGCTGTGGCTATGTGGGCCTTTGCACAGGTTCGCCTAGTGCACCAGTTGCGGCCATACTTGGAGAAGGAGGCTCTACTCACGGTCACTCATGCCCTTGTCACCTCGCGTTTGGACTACTGCAATGCGCTCTACATGGGGCTACCCTTGAAGAGTATCCAGAGACTTCAGTTGGTGCAAAATGCGGCTGCGCGTGCTGTGGTGGGTGTGCCAAGGTACACCCACGTGACACCTATACTCCGCCAGCTGCATCGGTTGCCCATCGGTCTCCGGGTCCAATTCAAGGTGTTGATCACCATCTTTAAAGCCCTTCATGGCTTAGGACCAGGCTATCTCCGGGACCGCATTCTGCCTCACACTTCCCTTCGACCGGTTAGGGCCCACAGAGTTGGCCTCCTCCAGGTCCCGTCGGCCAAGCAATGCCGGCTGGCGGGCCCTAGGGGGAGAGCCTTCTCTGTGTCGGGCCCCGCGCTCTGGAACCAACTTCCCCCTGAGACCCGAACCATCCCCACTCTGCTGGCCTTCCGAAAAGCCGTTAAGACATGGCTTTTCCTGCAGGCTGGGGGTAGAGCCTAATCCACTCGAGCTCACCCCCAAGTATGTATGGTTGTTGCATGGTTGTTGGATGGTTTTAATATTGTGTTTTTAATTTTTATATTTGTTTTTAATGTAATATTTACAGTTGGTTATTCTTGTATTTTCTCTGCTGTACGCCGCCCTGAGTCCCTCGGGAGTTGGGCGGCATATAAGAAAACCAAAATAAATAAATAAATAAATAATAGCCTGAGCTGCTCCACCTCCAACATTGAAGGAAAATTGGTCATTCTTCTGAGCGCTACTCTGTCAGTTCTTGTTCTCCCTGTTGCTGGTGTCAGCAAACTGCTCCTTTCCAAGGCTGAATGCCATTTATATTAAAAGTAACTGCTTACTAATTAGCAGCTATGTCTGTTAACTGCTTATTTGTTACAGCATGAGTTAGTAACCAGTCTTTGGTTGGGCCATAACTCTTTTATAACTGGGAAAATGATTCTTGTTCATAGTAAATCAATAGCCCACCAGTAAAAAAAAAATACATTATTCCCCTCCTCAGGTATCACACCGCCTTTCTAGCATCGAGTAAGATGAGGCATAGAGTGATGGCGGTGACACCTCCTAGTAGGTGAGCCGTTGTATATAGTGATGTATTAACAGGCATGATTGCTGAGGCAGCTACGTTCTTTAATGATGTATGGCAACCCCTTTTATAGAATTGCTGATAACTACATAACACAGATCCTGTTGAGATATAAATATATATGAATATGACTATGGAAAATCCATTGAACAATTATCCAAGGAGACAGTCCGGGCTGTTCTGTACCGAGACAAAGTCCAATATGTCTTTTCTGATTTCTAGAACAGCTGTACATAAAGGCATAACTCAAAAGTCAGCCGGTAGTGACCAAATCCATGGAAAGATAGGAAATCCTAGCACACAGTACTGTTCGCTCTATAAATGTCACATAGTGAAAAGAAATAAAAGGAAAGGTATGGTGCCTCTGGATGCAAGGACCATGCCTTTGAGTTCTACTTAAAAAAAAAATCCCCTACATCCTCCCTTGAGCCTCACATAAGAAAGGCAGGACATAAATGAAATATAAATGAAATCAAGAAATACATTTGAAGTGACACAGAAATGGCTCATTTAAAATACTGCTTGTCGGCAACAAAAACTTCCAACAGGTCAGTTGCAGAGTCACTATAAATCTCGCCATGCAAAAATGAATACAAAGTGCCTCGACAGGCTATTTTAAGAGATTTGGGCACTCAGGGCAGGAAATGCCAGACCGTCCTTTGGCAACTCAGAATAGGTAGGGCTACCATATCTGGGCCCCAGAAACCAATTAACCACTGGCTTCAGGGAACTTGGAGGTTTCTACTGCCATCTAATGATAGTTTAGATTTTTCCAGCCCAATTATGATAGCTTTCTAATGGGATGCTCTTTTAAAAAATGAGCCTTCATTGTTCCTTCAAACAGCCACTGACTTTGGCTAGAAGCAGGATGAGGCAGAACCTGCTTTGGAAAACCTATGAATCCATATTGAACCATTGAGAATCAGACAGCATACTTGTTTGTTACTGTTGTTGTTTATTCTGTTGGCTCCAGCAACTTGCCTGTAAACCACCTGTGCCTCCCAGACCTGATGGTTGCATTCCCTTCTCATGAAATAAAGAAAGGGGATAATGAAGCAAAGACCTAGAATAGGAGACGGCCTGAATTTTCACCAAAAGGTGAAGCTCAGTGCAGGCAAAGAAGAGGGAAGGAAGGAGGTTTGTAAACATTGAGTGGGAGCCTTCCATCTCCACCAGGAGCTCCGTGTTGAATAGAGGCAACATGGAGACAGGCATCTAGAAAGGATCCTGGAAGGGCAACACATTTCTCTCCTGCCCCAACCTCCACTGCCTTTTGTCTTGCTTTTTGCATGTGTAAAAGGAGAGGGGGCTATTGCTGCAGCTGCTTGCAAAAGAACCAGACAGAAAGAGGAAAAATCTCTGTATATCAAATGCACCTCCAGCTACTCAACCACGCAATGATCAAAATAAGAATCGATTTCTTCAATGCAAGGAGTTCAGTGGAAAAAATAAACACTAAAGAGTCCTGGTTTCCTACCACCACAAGGTTTCATGCTGAAATACACGCATACCTCATTACTTGCAGGTACCTCAAACCTATTTCATGTGCTGGGAGAAAATAATGCTTTATAGTGCTATTTTAAGACAAGGGCGAGCTGATGGGAGTTCAATTATCTAAGGAAATGTATTTAGATAAAGAGTAAAACTTAGCAGAACTATTACCATTTTCAGGAGGGCAAGACCTTTCCAGATTAATATTTTAAAATTTGTTAAAAGCCTCACTTGCATTGTCTGCACACCTCTGCCCTACCTTTCTATTATAAGAATCTTCAAAGGAAATGGCAGTGTAAATGTGCAAATTAAAGCGGTGTGCCTTGAGGAAATTTAGTTTAATACCTATTCCCACATGAACATGAAATACAGAAAATATATTTGTAAGAGGGCCAAAGAGGAGCTGAGGAAGAATTTTTCCTAGATCAGTGTTCCCCACCACAATACCATTGAAATATACTGGGCAATAACTCCAACAGTTCTTACTAACAGAGATCATTAAAAGTGATTATATATAGTTTATCCTGTTCTTCTTCACAGGTGACCTTTCTTGCTAGCTGAGGTTCTTGTGAGCTGCAGTTCAAATGCTTCTGGCCAATGCTAGTCCATCTTTTTCTAATCTGGAGCTGTGTTTGCCCATAGCCACCATCATCTCAGCAGAGTGAACCACCATGGTTTCTGGAAACAAGAGTTCTTCTGGTCCATTTGAAGCTACAATATAGGGTAAAGGCTGGCTTAAATCATGGAATAGGAATATGATGGCCTGCAATTAGAGGATGGATGGATGGATGTGTGCTGGCCTTAAGGAGAAATTCACTTGCCAATTACATTCTGCCATTCGAGAGCCAATTACAGGCAGACAGCCCTTCTGTCGATCCTGGCCAAAGAAAAAAGGACCATCTTAAGCAGAGGCTCCACTTCCAGCTGTTTCCAGCAATCGGTCCCTTGGGGAGATTTGTTGCGATGTCGTGAACCGTCACGCTCAGTGGCGGATTAAGGCTCACTGGTGCCCTAAGCACTGACAAATCTTGGTGCCCCAAGATTCAATTTTTATCGTATTTTTTTTACAAATCTTCATTGGGTTTTTTTTCTTTCTCAACTTTGTGGTGCCCCCTTTGGCCCTGGTGCTCTAAGCACTTGCTTAGTGTGCTTAATGGTTAATACACCACTGGTCCCGCTCGTTTCTTGGAGAAGTTCTTTGTCTTCTCTCTACCCCCCCCACTCCCCGTCGCAGTGGGGAGCTTCGATCTCCGCCCGTGACAGTGGCTCGCAGCAAATGGAAAGCGCGGATAACCGCCCCATTGCCTCCAAACTACACTCGCTGGCTGCAGTCGCACGTAAGAATAACAACATACCTAATGGCCTCGGCGGCCCCGGGCTAAAAACCCACACAGCAGGGCCAGAGCGACACAGAAGCGCTGGGCGGAATTTACGCGCGCTCCATCTCCAAGGGGCTGGACAAGGGCGCACGGACAACGCTGCCCGGTGCCGAAAAAGGCAGCGCGCAACAACGGCGCGCCAACCACATGTGTGTAACATAGTTGCGCGCCACACGCGGGCTCCTACGCGGCCCACGTGTTCCTAACGCTATCCCAGTACAAACCAATCCTGTATGGTTGGCTTTTGCCGCCCAGCTTGGTTGCTTCTGCTGCTAGTCCAGCTGCCTCGTTCCAAAGACAAAAAGAAGCCTGGCTTATCGAGGCGGCGCGGACGGTCGGAGAGGGGAAAAAAAAGCACCCGCCGTTTCTTTCTAGGATGGCTGAGAAACCGGCATTTCTTTGCCAAGGAAGAGAGGCAAAAGAAGAGAGGAGGAGCGCGAAAGCGAAGGAAGAGAGAGGAAGAAAGCCACCGCCAGGCAATAAATAAAACAAGATCGGGTCTTCTCCGCTCAGCGTTTGTTTGGTTTTCTAATTGGTGTCGAGCGACGCGCGGGGGGAATTGGGTCGGAGGCAGGACGCCGCTCCAGCCCCTCACGGAGGATTTAATTGTGTCCCCCCTCCCCCCCACCTCTCTTAACTAGAAGGAATCAAACGGGGCGGGAGAGAGGAGTGAGGGGAAGAAGTAGAGACGACTCGCAGCTGAACCTCGCAAGCTTAGATGTTTATAATTATAATTAAGAGGCCGCAATTAGCAGACTGCCCTCACTCGGGAGAGTGAGCCGAGCCATCCAGGAAATACGGACGCTGGCGACGGTTTGGACAAGGAAGCTAGTTTAAAAGAACACCTAAAATCGCTAATGCTTAAGGGTCCGTTTTTAACCGGCCGGCCGGCCGGCCGGCCGTCTGAAATAAAAGACATCCAAGCGAGCCTGCGAGCGAAGTGCAGTAACAATTTTCGCCCGCAATAAGTGGCGGCGAACTGCAGCTGCGGCGTGCGGGCCATTTTTTTTTTAAAAAAAGGCAGCATTCTTCTAAGGGGCGGAGCCGGCGGTGGACACGCCCCTTTCTACAGAGTACCCTTTGCTTTTCAAGTTGAAAGCCACTTTCTGAAAGTTCCTTGTTCTTCCGCTCCTCGAAGTTCCAGTTAGAAAATATCTCGCCGTCGGGAGGAAGGGCGGCGAAAGTCTCTACCTCTAGGGGAAGTAAAGGGGGAGAGAGAGAGAAGTTCTTAACCGCTACTATACCATCCCTCGGCGTGCGGAAACTTTGCACCTGTGAGTGGAGGAGGAGGAGGAGGAGGAGAAGTCGCGCCCACGAACTGGACAAAGCGAACGGAAGGGTTGGAAAGGGCAGAAAAGCCCAGGGTTCATTGAGCAAGGCGGCTTTGGGGAGCTCGATGCGGAACGTTGCAGTCGAGCAAGATCATCAGCTTGGCAGCTAAAAGAAGCCAAGAAGTTGATTTTTTTTAAAAAAAAATATTGGAATATAGGAAAAGACGCCCAAGAGGACTCGTCCTTGCGTTGAATTAATTTCAACACCGGTGTTGTGCCAGCAAAAAGGAGAGAGAGGAGAAATTTAAAAAAAAAAGCATCTTATAGGCAAGAAACTGAGAATTACCTTTCGCCCCAGCTGCTGCATTTATCCCCCAACCCCGCACACACACCCTCCTCCTCGCTTGCCTTGTTTGTTCCAGGGGTTGCAACCAGAGGCTTATTAACTAAACGCCCCCCTCCCGAATCTGTCTTTCGCTGTATCTTTCGAGTTGGCCGGTTGGCAGGCAGTTTGGGAAGCTGAAGCGTTCAGAGCACTTGACGTTTCTTTCTGCACAAACGTGATTGGGAAGATCGGGGCACCGCCGAAGGGCAGAATCGCCGCCGAAGTTTCTCTGGATTTGTTTCACCACCGCTGGGGTCGCCTCTTCTTCCTAGCGACTTTTTCTTCTATTCCGGTTAAGAACGCCACCCTTCATTTATCCCCCCCCTCTCTCCGTGCATCTGGGCATGAGTGAGTGAGGCTGTGTTTATTTTCTTCTCGGAGCTTGGGAAGAAGAGGCAACGAGACCCCTGCCTTGCCTGCTTCCCCCCCCCCACACACACACGCAAACACACCTCTTCCCCTCCTCCCCGCAACTCCGGGTCTGGGGGCTGTTTCACTCGGTTCCGACTGCCTGTGTGCGCGTCTGTTCGGAGGAGAGCGCGAGCTTCCCGGGAGGCAGATTGGCTGACTCAGTTCGCCAGCCGGGCTGAGACGCCTCCGTGGCCGGCCCCTACTCTTCTCCGGAGCTCCATCCGTCCCCTTGCTTCGAGGCCGCGGAAAGTGGGGTACCAACAACCGGGATTTTTACGCTCCTCGCCTTTATTATTTTTTTTAACGGATCCACCATCTGAGGCTGTCTGGGTTGCCTTTGGGTCTGGCTTCTATTCTTCGCTGGCTATGAAGGTTCTGTCTTGAAGATGGAGACTCTGTGGCTTTTATTCCTGTCGCTGGTCCCGGTGTACATCAGGGGACAAGGGGTCTATGGTAAGAGGCATGGCAGTTTTCGTCTTCGGAGGAAATAAAAGGATGAGCTTTTTTGGGGGGGGAAGTAGGGATTGGAGAGCTGGGCTGTATAATCAGATCAAAGTTTTGGGGGGTGCTTGTTTTCGGAAAGCACCTGCAGCGGAAGAAAGTAAATGACCGTGGGTAGAATTAAGGGTGGGAAGTTCCCGATGCAACCCCCATCCATCTACTTTGTAATAATCTCTTGCCGCGGTGACTTTGCCGCCGTTCCTCTCCTCCAACCCCGACCTTCCTATGATTTAGGAGACCGGAGATGTTATGCTTTTTTAAAAAAAACCTTGGAAAGCCTCCGTCTGAGCGGCGCGAGGAAAAAAAAAGACATTTCGAAGCTGCGAGATTCCGTTCGGTGGAAACAAACCAACTTGTTGTTCCTAAACAGAAAAGGCGCCCTTTAAGAGCCGGTGGGCCATTCCTGCGTCTCCAGCCTCTGCTGGGTCTTTGGGAAGACAAAGCTGGTCGGTCCACCCCTCCCTTCCTCCCTGTGCTTGTCCCCTTTTTGGGATCGCCCATTCCCGTTACTAAAATGACCCGCTAACCCTTTCCCCTCTTTCTCCTTTGCCAATATGGATTTACTTGTTGACACGCGTTTCGTTTCAAAAGAGGGTTGCTACGCTTGAGGAGCCTAGAGGGGGCAAACGGTGCCCCCCCCATAGCTGTTAATATACCTTCCGATCTTGGGGAGGGGGGAGAAGGAGAAAGAGTCCGACTATGCCTGGAAGAAGGACCCGTTCCTTTTCTGCCACGAGGCGGCGGGAGGTGTGGATCGGGGGTGGCGGGGCATTGCCTCCGGCGCGCGAGAAAGGCGTCCCGGTCCAGTCGTCACTGAGCTCTGGAGAATTTAAAATGAAGCGGGACGGAGCGAGCTCTGCAAAACAGCACAGCGCATGCACGGGCACTGTTGCTGCTGGGATCTCCCCCCCCCCGCCCCTTTTGCCTACTCCCGGGAGTGGAGAGAGAGGAGGTTGGGGAGCGGCGGGAAAGGCTGGAGGCTGGCGCTAGACAGGGGCGGCCGCGGTGGTGGGAACGAGCATTCCCGCCTGCGGACCGAGCGTTATGGTTGGAGCGATGCTTGGAACGAAAGATTAAAAAGGCAATAAGGAATCTTTAGTACGGTAGCTCTCTTGGATCACGCTGTGTTCCCCCCCTCTTTCACTTTTCCTGCACTGTTTTAAAAGAGCCCCCTTTTTTATCGAGGATTGGGAAGGAGATCCGTTCCACAGATTTAGTGAACAGGTTGGTATCCCGTTTGCAAAAGGATGCTCGTTCACACACAGAACAGCCAACTTGGCAGAAACAGCTGACAGGCTTGTCAGGGGTACCCCTAGAAGAAACACAAGATTATTTATCCCTTGGCAGCCTAAAGGCAAGGCAGTGTGACACACGCTTGCCTCCTCCAGATGCCAAGGATGGACTAGAGCAGTGTCACTGTTCAGTCCCAGCTTTTGTGTAGTGTATGGTGAAGACTTCAGCTTCCTAAGGCATAACAACACCTTGCTCTTTTGCACAAACAGCCTTGTTTATCCATAGCTGTGAAATCAAGTTCTCCAAACTCCTCTCCATCCCCGCAGGTAGAAAAGTTACGGATCCTAAGCCTTATCTAGAACTTAATGGGGATCAGTCCACAGTTCAGCTGGTTTTTCGATGGGTAACCTTCCCATTAAGATTGTATTCCCCCCCCCCCAATACAGCTAAAGCCTTTGTAGTCATTTTAATGATGCAGAAAAGGAAAATAAAAATAAAAGGGAATGGATTATTCTCTCCATCCATTGGGGCTACAATTGTCAGTTATTTGCTTTCAACCTTGTTTTGTTTTGTTTCTTATCCCCTCCCCCAATGCCTGATAAGAAGGGAGAATATGGGGGAGAGATTAAAAAACTAGAGGGAAATTATAAGGCATGCCCCCAGAGAAGTGAGATGGGGTATGTAATGTCTTGGTTGCAAAAGAAATGTTGTGTGTGCAGGTTTTCACATCCCCATGGGTATTTTATATGCTTCCAGCCAAACTTTTTATTTTTAATTAGCTTGACTGTTGCAGTCCAAGCAGAACTAGTGGTCTGGTTTTCTATTCTCAGGCCTCTTCAGGGTCTTTTAAGGCTGCCAATCTTTATACTTGACTGTATTCTTTCAGACTTATTTCTGACTCTTACTTCTTAATGAATTTAGCCCCCTCTCCTCTTTCTTTCATTTCTAGACTTTTGTTTTTGCATTTCTTCCTATCTGTAGATGTTTAGCATAACAACTATATTTCAGACACAAAAGGGGGGGGGGCAGAATGTGCAGAAAAATCAAACAGAAAAGGATGCAATACGGTACAGTTTATTATTTAAGCAACAGAGGTTATTTGCCCCTTCAACTGTTATTTGCCTTCTCTATTATTTCTCTTTCAATGGCTTATGGAGAGAATGAACATTTTAATTTGCAATTATATCTTTAATTGTGGTTCAGATGAGTGGAATCAGTATTCCACAAAGTTTCCATGGTCAACCATCTGCAGTTCCTTATTTTTCCAAAGCAGTTTTTAGCCACTGCTAATTATTTTAGTTTCTGAAGAGGGAGCTATTAATGTTTTGTGCAATGTTGAACTACAGCTTTTTGCTCTGGAAGAAAAATCTAATCTAGAATTACAGAGCCCTGCCTTCTCCTACTCCCTCCACTAAATTTGAGCTGTAGCTGTAGTTTTGAGCTGAATGTGATATGAGAATTTGATGTTCTTAGTGGTTGACCCTCGTGACCCTGGAAATTTTTGTGAACTTTTATGCATCAGCATTTTTTCCCACCTAGGCATTACATTTGATAGCATAATGGTTATAAAAGAAGGCTAAGAAAGGGCCCTTGTACACCTTGCCATGAAAGCTGTAAACATAATCTAATGTCAGATTAAATCACATTAAACTAGATGACTTACCTATTGTGGAGTTTTATAAAAGGCAGCTACCGCATTTAATCAGAATGAATGGAACAAATTAGATTTGTGCTAAGAGAAGCACTTGGACCACAGGCTGACAAGAACCTGAAAAAGCTAGCTATATAAACTGATCTTTGACATGATGACTGAACAAAATCTGAGTCTTTTAATAGTCTTCCTTTCCTTTGTTAGAGGATTCCAGCAATTCATCCATCTTTACCAAAAGGACAAACTCAACTACCAAAAATTTGCACACATACCCCTTCCCTAACTGCTAAACGCACCATAGCTGTGAAAGAGAACCTGCCAACATCTCTCTGACTATACTTTTCTTCCATGACCAAGTTCACATGTGCATATGAAGTAGCTCATCACTCATGTTAGCAGATCTCTTGTGTAATTTAATTCCTATCCTTTTTTCAGCACTGGCTGCTTCATACTTTGTGGCGGTCACAGAATGCAGTTCTTTTGTGGAAAGAAGGTTACCCCTGTAACCCTGAAGAAAAGTTAAACAAAATCCCTTATCCACTACAAAACAAACTGTTCTACATGAATGACTTGCCATCTAATAGGGCTCCCATAGGAAGAGATTTAAAGTGGCAAATAAATCAGGGCCAGCTCTTCTATTGAACAGTGTGTTGCAGTTTTGCTAGGCGCCTGGTTTCGGGTATTGTGAATGAGCAATAAATCTAATGTATCTTTTACTGTGTTTTTACTCTCAGGAAGGGAAGGCCTGTTTGGCTTACTTGCCCCAAAAAACTTGGGCTGACCTTAGGTATTCCACATCTTAATTGGAGTGGGCACCATTTGTTATTCTGCGGCAGGCCGCAAGATTTTGTCAGCTGGCCCTTGCGGGTTATAGTTTTGATAAAAATGACTCCTGGGAGAGAAATAAATGAGTAAAACACACACACACACACACACACACACCAGACAGAAAAAGCCCTTTTTGTTGTTTTCTCCCCACAACCTCTTATTTTGGACAGTTGAGAATTCTGTAATGTTTTTAAAGGCTGTGATTGACTCAAGGGTGGGCTGTATTTTAGAGGGAGAACTTGCAGCGAATAGTGACAGTTGAGAGACAAAACTCTGTGATTCTGGGTGAACTGGAGGGCTACACACCTAGATCAGGAGGCTTCTGAATCTTACTGGATTTTCATGCCAGTGATGGTTATCTGCCAAAACTAGATTGTACTGTGTTAGTGAAACAATACATTGATGTCAACTCTATTTATTAGAAAAGTGGGAATTACGAAAAGATCTTTGGAAACTTCCCTCATATGACACTTGTCCATATGCATAAAGCAATAGATTGTCCAGCCGTGGAAAGTATCTCTGTAGCAAAATATCCTAAGCATCAGCTGAATTATATATACATGTTTTTTTAAAAAAATAAGGAAATTAAAATACCTATTTAAATTTAAACATGGGTTGAAATAGGTATTGGAGATGAGTGGAAAGAAAGGGGATTTGGGAGAAAGGAAATACTCTTATTTTCCCAGACAAATATCAAGATTGCAGATATATTTTACATTTATTTATTTATTTATTTATTTATTTATTTATTTATTTATTTATTTATTTATTTATTTATTTATTTATTTATTTATCTTTCACTCTTATAGGCCTATAGGCTTATTAATTCCATATATCTTGGAATTAATATGAAGTATATATGTATATAGGAGGGGATAAATGGTATTTTAAAGCTCACAGAATAAATCTTGTGAGGAGAGGGCTGTTCTGTTTGGAACTATAGAAGCTGGACTGCTGTTTTAATTACCTTAGAAGGAGGATTTAACAAGCTTTGATAGGAGTGTTTTATTGCTAACATGCATCTGCTGACAGCCCAACTTTCTCTTACTGCACTGAGGAAAAGGCTCAGTGGCTGGCAGTTCCCCATCATTGTCCTCCTGCAAAAAGCAAATCTTCAAGGAAACTTCCAGGGGGAAAAAAGAAGAAGAAAAAGCTGAAGGGAGGAGCTTCAAAGGAACAAATTTGGCTGCATCCTTCGTGAACAGTCAAACGGAAACCTTACTGGGGAAGCTGTAGTTGTAGACTTGGAAAGCAGACAGAATATGCACAGCAGGAGCTATTATACTTCACTGCTGACAAGAGAGAGAAAAGAGCGGGAAAAAATTGGCTTAGTGAATGATTCCCCACTTTCTAAGATGATGGAGTCAGTACTGTATTTTTGAACTTGGCAAGGTGTATAGTGAAATACTTTACTTTTATTTTAACGTCCTGGGAGAAAGGTTGAGGAGAGACTATTGCTTTCTTTTTAACCACTGGGTTATCATGCCGTTCTACTGAAGAGTCCTCTGTTCCTTCAAGTTTTATCTTCACACTGATAGGGCTGGCTGGGGTGTCGATCTTTTTTTGGCAAGCTTCATTGTGGTACTTTCAGCAGCTTGATGGTGCAGGTGTTAATAGATGTTAAACATTCGCTAGGGCAAAATATTAATTGGTAACTCCAGTAAATTGAGCTGATACTGGAGGGCAGGTCAAGTTTTTCTCTAGTAGGGAATTCTTTAAAACCTCTTCTGTCCTAAAGACCACTCTACTTTTCTTTACTGAGGAATCACCAGGAGGCTGAAGGGCATCCCCAAATCTAGGGTTATCAACTGGTACTGCTGTGTTGCTTTAAAACAGGATGAAATGTATTTCCTGTTGATTACATGTTATTTAACCCCGCCTTCCCTTTAAAGCAATTTTCATAGATCTTGCTTCTTCTCATGAAAATGATCACCTTCCTAGCTTGAAGAGATCCCAGTGGACTGGCCATCTCTTAAATAATATTCCTTATTAATAAATTATTTTCCTTTGTCCTGTGTTCCGTCAGCTTTCCTTGCCTGTTTGATAATGACTATGCAACTTTTGGTGCTCCAGAACTGCTTTTCCAGTTTTTCCCTACCTCTCACCACAAACCCATGTAATTTTTATGGCCCTTTCACTCACAGAAATCCATCTTTGTAACTTTTCCTTTTTGTTTCTGGCAGTTTCCCCCCTCCTTTCTGTGGACCAAAATGCCTAACATCCAATGTGGATTTTAGCTTTCCTGCTGTTGCTGCACAGGAGTCATGCTGCCTGCCTGCCTGATTCTTCTCTTCAATGTAATTGCCCTTTTTAATGCCTGAACCCAGCATTTAGACCATTTCATACAACCCCCCCCCCAAACAACCCACAGAGCCATCTTAGTATGCAGGACTGGGGACCTGACATTATCCACCTGACAGGTTGTTTGCAACTTACTGGTAGGAGTCAAAATATTTCACTAGAGGTGTCATCAGAAACCACTATCTTATGCTAATTTTGGGGGCAACATGAAGGCAGATGTTGAATAATTTGACACGGGCAACATAGCTTAGAAAATTATCACCATGTCAGGTTATTGTCAGATTTTTGAGGAAATCCATATTCCAGACAACTTGAAAAGACAGAGTGAGTGAAGGAGTGGGAGGTGCCTGATAAAGTGTGTGTGTGTGTGTGTGTGTGTGTGTGTGTGTGTGTGTGTGTGTGTGTGTTGGGGGAAGGGTGTGCAAAAGAGAGAGAGAGAAAGAAAGAAAACAGCATTGGGGGGAAAAACCTTTTCATGCATTTGCATTCTGCAGTCAGCAGCATTAGCAATTCAAAAAGTGTACTTTTTCTAAGTAGTTGTCTATAACTTCTCCAGATGGAGTACTGTTTGTTTAGACAAGTGGAGATTGCTGAAGCAATGGAGCAGTTGCTTCAGGACTGTAATCCAAAGTGAACAAACCCAGTTTTCACTGTAAGGTGTCCCAACAGTACTTCACCCATAACCTTCACCTTGCTATTTCAATTCACTCTTAGATCTCTAATATGTTTTGAATTGTCTGCATTACTTGCACGCCTAATCTTAAGGTCCGTGCAATTGTGTTTTGCAAAACAAGGACAAGGACTCCTAATTATCCAGAGGCAGCTAGTTGCCATTTCAGCCTTTAATTTCTTGATTACATTAATAAATTGCCTTTAGGAATTGTGCACCAGAAAGATTGGTTTGTAAAAAGGAGTCCCAAGAAAGCCATTTGCTACATATCAGGTTTGTAACAACAACTGAAGTGGTGTAGGGTTTCCTGCCTAAGCAGGGGGTTGGACTAGAAGACCTTCAAGGTCCCTTCCAACTCTGTTGTTGTTGTTGTTGTTGTTGTTGTTGTTGTTGTTGTTATTATTATTATTATTATTATTATTATTATTATTATTATTATTATTATTATTATTATTATTATTATTATTATTATTATTATTATTATTCCCTTCCCCTCATGCCCATTACAAGATGGTAACCAGGTTAGGTATTCTAATAGGTTTATTCCTGCTTGTGTTCTTTGTAAGTACTTGGGCTGTGGATCAGAGTCTAGTTTTATTCTCTGATAATACATATGTTCAGACATAAAGAGCCGTGGTGGCGCAGCGGTTAGAGGCAGTACTGCAGGCCACTTTAGCTGACACTGATCCGCAGGTCAGCGGTTCAAATCTCATCGGCTCAAGGTTGACTCAGCCTTCCATCCTTCCAAGGTAGGTAAAATGAGGACCCAGATTGTTGGGGGCAATATAAATATACATTGCTTACTGGTGTAAACCGCTTAGAGAGTGCTTGCACTGTGAGGCGGTATAAAATGTCACTAAATAAATAAAATACCCTATTAATACATGGATCCCATACACAGTAAGCTCCTAAAGCATTCCCCTTGTGTTGCCATCTATACACACTGGAACTAAAACTTCTGGATTCTTAGCTGGCTGACTGAGGATCCCCAAAGTTGCATTTCCTTGGAAGATGTCAAGAGGGCGCTACAGATGACATACAATTGCATTGTGCAGGTACAACAAAGTTACAACGCATTGAAAAAATGCGACCATTTTTCACAGTTATAACCTTTCCAGCATCCCCATGATCATGTGATCAAAATTGAGATGCTTGGCAACTGGATCGTATTTATGACTGTTGCTGTGCCTCAAGGTCATGCGATCACCTTTTGCAACCTTCTGACAAGCAAAGTCACTGGGGAAGCCTGATTCACTTAACAACCAGGTTACTAACTTATCAACTGCAGTGAGTCATAAAATGGGGCAAAACTCACTTAACTGATGTCTCACTTAACAACAGAAATTTGGGGCTGAATTGTGGTCGTACGTCAAGGATCACCTGCATTTCTCTAAGATGAATATATATTGCTTACTGGTGTAAACCGCTTAGAGAGTGCTTGCACTGTGAGGCGGTATATAAATCTCACAAATAAATAAATAAATAAATGTATTGATCATCGCAATCTCAGATAATTTAGTATTCAGTTTGTGCACCGCGTAACTAGATAGCAGAAGATAAGTGCTTGTGAAATAAAATGCTTTCAAGCAATTATTTGTAGTATAATAATTTAAAGAAATGACATTTCTACAGAATTAGCTAGAATTATAATGTGGAAATAAGAATAAATACACATAAAATCAAACATTAATTCAGGCTGATGGTTCGGCTTCTACAGTGGTCTCTGGCGAGCAGTTTGAGGAGCAAAGAACTTTATTAACTAGTGAGAGGAGATCAAAATGAAATAATATTGTATGTGTTTGTATGTGTTAGATGTGACCTTTTGGAACCAGTGTGTTATCATTTCTAAAACATCCAGAAATAAATGTCAGCTATCGAAGAATGGAGCCTGTTTTTATGAGTTGGATTCTAAGCAATCACTGTATTTGAAACTTGGAAAGAAATTTTCTTGGGTTGCTGCCAGGACATGCTAGCTTGTTTTGACAAATCAAAGATAAGTTTAAGCATGGTATAACAATTGGTCATAAATCCAAACATAGCTTAATTTTTTCAGTCTTTTAGCATCTATGTCAGACCTCTGACAGGCTTTCAGGAGCCTGTTACTCTATCCCAGTTTTCCCCAACTTTGCAACTTTAACTCGCCTGCATTTCACCTCCCAGAATCCCCCACCATCACTGGAAACAGAAGCTTATCAGTAGCAACCAGTATTCTTGGAGCTGAAGACTACTTGCCTTAAAACTGCTAAGATTAAGACACACAGCACTGTCCTTTATACATGGAAACCACTTTTGGACTTTTCCTTGAAACGGAAAGAAAGAAATTTTAACCTTGGGATTTGACTAGAAATGTTTATGACTATTGTTGGACTATATTTATTCTAACTGAAAGAGTTAATATATTCCATGCTTGCATCTGTACTGAAGAAAAGTTATTTTTTCTATACAGTACCTTCTTTTCCCTTCTTGTCTGTACCTCTAATTTTGTATCTTCCCCACTTTCCTCTCTCTTCCCCCCCTTTTTTTTGTTCTTTGTATATTATACTTTTCTGAAATCTCATAAAGTTGTCAAAATAAAAAAAGAGAAACACAACTTTATTCTACAGTAATAAAGAATATTCCTGGAGTTCCTGCCATGCCTGTTTTTGACCTTGCTTGCTTCGAGGGCTAGCAAGCTATTGCTCTCTTGGGTTACGATAGTTGCATTGGAAGGATCTGAATTTGGCTTGGGAGAGGATACCACTGTTGTGATGAAATATAGCTGTTTTTACAGATGTTTTCTTTGCTTTGCTGGCCTTGTGAGCCAGCGGTCTTAGAATCCTTAGAATCCTGGGGAAAGAAATAACTCTGACAAAAGAAAGTCTGAAGATATATTTTCAAAATAGCCTCTCTTGAAAGAGCAGGCAAGTTGTTGGGGGTTTTTTTAAGGAAAAAAACTTAACCTGTTCCTCAAAATAGTTTTGAGAAAAACCATTGTTTGAGCAATTTTTGTTCTAGCTGAATGGGAAATACAGCATCACTTGATGGTCCCACTCTTGTTTCCACACATGCTTCTTATTTCCACACATGCTGAGATATCATATTAACCACCAGGAGGCAGTACATGGCCAGCTTTATTCGTACTGGGTCTCATCAGATATATATAGCCAGATTTTTTTCTGGGGGATTCAAACGTTCTGCCAGGAATTAAACTCGCAGACCATTGCATTTTAGATGACTATATCATCATCGTCCTCTGCTAAGCACATTGGGTTACAAGCATACTCCACAATTTTCAGTCCACAAGTACAGTCTCTGCATCCTTCCATTTCAGATTGAGGTTATTCAAATCTTCTTGAAATATTTGGTCCAGGTTTTCTTTAGCCTTCCTCTTTTTCTCTGACCATCTGGTGGTATCCAATTGATAGTGGTTTTTGCTGGGCATTGTTCATTCATGCGGAGCACATGTCCAGCAAAGTGCATTCTTCATTCTGTCACTATCTCAGACAGTCTTCAGGAATTACTTCCTTGTAGAATTTCCTTGTTTGTGACATGATCCCGATATGAGAGGCGAAGGATTCTTCTGAAACAACGTTGTTGGAAGATGTTGATCTTATGTAGATTTCCAGGTATCACTGACATAGATGGCAGTCAGTATGACAATGGCATTAAATACTCTGATCTTGGTTGCTGTGTTTGTAGTGGACATGGTCCATATTGAGCGCATTTGTTGGAAGACAACAGTTGCTTTACCTATTCGGCATTTCACATCTGCTTCTGTTCTCCCATCTATATTCCTGATACTACCAAGGTAGTTATTTTGTTACACAAAATTTTAAGGCCTGCCCTCCTAATGTTATCAGAGTATTGTCTTGAACATTGCCAACTTGCATCAGCTTGGTCTTCGTTAATTTTTAAGCCCATTTTACTTGCCTCCCCCATTAACTTAGTGTGGGGAGACATGGAGATAACCTTGGTGAAAGTGTTCAGAGATTGTTACAATAATAGCATGTGCATGTGCATATGCATGCTTTGAGCCCAGGAAATGGAAAGTATAGAAAGAGACTTAGACTACTTCCAGGAGCAGTCTAATACTTTTATTATTCTCTTATAATTTTCACTGTTTTATTGTTATTTTATTGTATTTTATGGCATTCCTATGTTATCACCCATGGTTACAATAATAAACTTATTTCCTTACTTACTCCTAGAGGTATAAGAAGGAGGCAAGGGAAGGGAAAACAGTCAGGTGTACAAGATTCTGCTCCAATATTCTATCTCAATCAATCAATCTTATAATCCATATTTGCTTAAAGAGAGAGAGGGGGGGGTGTTTATATACACCATGTTATTTATCCATATATGAGGTTTTAAATGGTTTGTGGGTCTATCTAAAACCTGGACTCAGGAACACTATAACTCTACTCTGAGAGCTTAAGGAAGGTAGACTATATACAGTATACCATTCTGATAGAATGTATATGAGGAGTGGATATACAGTACGGATAGCTCCCTGGAAGAGGCATGCATGATTAAGAACTATTATTTCGCTATTGTATTATCTGGTTTCGTAGAAGAACCAGCTATCCCTCTAGAGTTCTCCCTGTGCAGTTGGGATCTTGCTCATGAAGAGAAACTTACATGAAGGAAAGTCCTTTAGGTCCTCTTTAAATACATGGAAATTGTGGATTGAGTCATGTAGGCATCCAGAACCATGTCAGGATCTCTCAAGCAATATCTTCTCTTCAACTACACAATATCTTCTCTTGTGGAACAGCTTACAGAATGACACACTGTCAATGTGAACCATCATCCAGAACCAAAAGGCATGCAATAATTCAATGGAGGAGTGTTGCCTGCCCAATGGAGGGTCACAAACTCAACTCTGGGCTTATCCTATTAAAAAGAATTGGACACGTTCTCAAGAACTTGATCTGTAAAAACTGTGCTGTTAATTTGGCTACTTCTGGGGAAACTCTATACACTTTTGTGTATATTCTGGTCTGTAGAAGTCAAAAGGAACAATGCAGTCAAGTCAACTGAGAAGCCAAGAATTTTTCATTTTGCTTTCTTGCTTTTTGAAGAAGGGCTTTTCTTAGTGTAAAATGGATGTGATCATAATGTAATGCCCCTGCTTTACACCACTTTCATTGAAAAAGTGAACAATTATGCCAGTTATAAGCAGTAATTTGTCTCCAGATTTCAGCAGTGTTGTCTTGCGATATCGGGAGCTCTAAAAAGGGGCTGGAAAAGTAGGCAACCTGTGAGATACTGACTGGCTTTGGAATAATAATTTTAAAAAGCCATTGGGTTTTTTTTTATGTGACAGCTTCATAATTATGATGTATATTACAGTATGTCTGTAGTAATTATGGAATTACTGCAATTTAGTTAATTAACAAATCTCCAGGTTGAAGAAGATGCAGTAACAAGCATGCAGTGTACCAATTTCTAAGTTACATTAGTTTCATTCACCAAATAAAATTGATCTCCTGCTACACTAAATTCAGACATATTTCAAAAGCCTTCTTATTCCTGCAGATAACTTGCAAGCTTTCCATTTACGTTTTTAAAAACATGGGAAAAGGTCTTTTTGCTAATTCAGTTTTCGGCATCAACATCTGTTATACTCAGAATCTGAGTCCCCCCCATCCAGCATGACAGATCTGAATGGTTAAAATCCATAAAAAAAGAAATGTTCAGCTTTCATCATTCCTCATTTTTTTCCTTCCTCAAACCTTCTCTCCCCCAGCCTCATAATGTAGCTACAATGATTTATTTATTTATAATATCCATTTCTATCTAGATGCAAAGCAACATAGCATATTGTTTGTTATTGAAAACACAGGCGTAGCTATTTGATGATTGCTAAGTATAGGACTGATTTTGATATTTCTCTACTTTTGCTAGTATCTGCCATTCAGCATTCTCAGATGGTGACCAGCAGAAATAAAACTTGTTTTGGAGGAGGAGGAGAAAAGAGAATTGCTCAAGGAGTCCTATGGCCCTTTAGAATCCGGCATGTGTATATGTGAGACAAAGAGTTACAGAGCTTAATTAGAAATTATTATTAACCAAATATCCTGAATATCTGTTCCTTTAAAGATGATTTTATTTCTTTTTATTGAAAATTCTCACAAGCTTTTATTTCTTTTGAGCAGAAAATTAGCATACAGAAGGTTTTATTTTAATTATTATTGTGTGCTACTCTGCAGAGATGGTATCAAACTGACCCTTAAAATGAGTTATGAAGGGAATCAATAACCTGAAGCAGGAAATAAAGAACCAAGGGCAGAAGTCACTCGCAGTCTAATAACAGTTACATCTACTAGAGAGAAGTTACCAAATGGATAAAAATGGGATTCTTGCAGGACATAAGTGAGTTTTCACAGAACTGATACCTGGATGTGTTATATCAGGCTGCAGGTAGGAACCTCAGACAGATCAACACTTTACATGCAGAAAACGAACAGATCCAAGAAATTTATTTATTTATTTATTTATTTTGTGATATTTATATACCGCCTCACAGTGCAAGCACTCTCTAAGCGGTTTACACCAGTAAGCAATGTATATTTATATTGCCCCCAACAATCTGGGTCCTCATTTTACCTACCTCGGAAGGATGGAAGGCTGAGTCAACCTTGAGCCTGGTGAGATTTGAACAGCTGACCTGCGGGTCACAGTCAGCTAAAGTGGCCTGCAGTACCTGCCTCTAACCGCTGCGCCACCTCGGCTCTTATAAATGGTTCTTGTACAGCCTTCTCTTTGCTCTTAATTTTTGTGTGCTAAGAATGTCTACTTGGAAGAGGGTTTTGTTGTTGTTGTTGAGACAGTGGTTTTTCTGTGCCATCTGATCTAAATGTAGTTCATAAAATCATATACCAAAATGTCCTTCCTGTTAATGACTACTTCAGCTTCAACCGCAGCAATGCACGAGCATGTAATAGATTCAAACTAAATGTAAAGCGCTCCAAACTCGACTGCAGAAAATACGATTTCAGCAACAGAGTGATCAATGCCTGGAATGCACTACCTGACTCTGTGGTTTCTTCCCTAAACCCCAAAAACTTTAACCTTAGACTGTCTACAGTCGACCTCTTCCCGTTTCTAAGAGGTCTGTAAAGGATGTGCATAAGCGCACCCCACTGTGCCTACCGTCCCTGTCCTACTGTCCTATTGTTCTCTTTTATCGTTACTTTTTACTTATGTTTATACAAACTACTACTATCCTATACATGTTTGACAAATAAATAAATAATAAATAAATAAATAAATAAATAAATAAATAAATAAATAAATAAATAAATAAATAAATAAATCTGAAATGGTAGGCATAGCTTAACTAGTCTTAATGGAAAACAAGCTTGGTCTTCTCATCCTGGTCCCATGCGGACACCTGCCATGACCAATAACATGTACCGTCTATCCCAGGGGACCCCAAACCCTGGTCCGTGGACCAGCACTGGTCTGTGGCATGCCAGCAACCAGGCCACACAAACAAGTGAAGACCCATCCATGGGATACAGGTAGTATGTAAAAACCACATCCCCTCCGGTCCACGGAAAAACCTTTCTCTGTCGAACTGGTTCCTGGTACCCAAAAGGTTTGGGGGCCACTGGTCTATCCTACAGCATCTCCAGAGATTCTAATTACACAATGTTTCTTTACTTCACACTGAAAAGAGGATCATCCATTTGACTGCAGCTGTTTCACCCAACGTGTTGATCAACATCAACCATATTCTACGGTAGCATTTTCATGTTTGAACATCTATTCATTGTCTTTAGCCACACTTCTTTTGAACCTTGATTTTTGGGGTGTGAGCGAGTAGATTCCTTACTACATGTACAAGGTGTGTTGCTGCCCAGTGCCTACAGGTAGAGGGGGTGCATGGAATTAGCTTTGCTCTGCTTATGCTAACCAGCAGGGGGAGTGCTTGTCACTATTACTCTTGCATGAGTCCTTTTATTGAATTCTGGATTCTTTAAGTCCCCAAAATTGTATCTTCTAATTACTAGCCCTCCCTGCTTCTCTAGTTTACCTCAGTTTAATTCATACTGAGTTTAATTTATAGATATATAGATATAGATATATACATTCAACTTTTACAATGATACTTCTCTGCAGGTAGGCACATGAATCATATCTATTTAAAAGGACCTGTAATGAATAGCTGAATGCTTAGGTAGTAATAGCTGCACAATATAAAACAGACAAAACACTTTCTAGAAAGAAAACTCCAGCCTATATTTGTGTGCTTTTACTTTTTGTTTATGGAAACATCTTCTAGAATGAAAACTAAAGCTGAGAGAGAATGTTAGCAGCAGGTTCTTAAAAACACAGAAGTTGTCATACAAAGGAAGAAGCTTGTGATTTAGATTAGCCAGCAATCTGGTAGGGTTATATCATGTTTCTTATTCAAAGCAGAACAGGGATTTCAGAACACGCAGGGACATTTTATGTAGCACCTTAAAGCAGCTATGTTGTTTTACAGGATTCTATCCAGTGGTGGGTTCTGTTGGTTCGGACCGGTTCTTTAGAACCGGTAGCGGAAATTTACTGCCACTTGCCAAACTGGCAGTGATGATCGGCGGTCCACGCTCCCGAACCGGTCCTCCAGTCGCCGTGGCTTGCAAAAAAACCCTCTGCGCATGCACAAGGATTCTGTGCATGCGCAGAGGGTCAGTTCCGGGTGTTTTGTGCGATGTGACGGGGGTGCGTGCTTGAGCGAACAGAGAGAGCGCGCGCAGAAGGTGCACTTCCATCACGATGCAAACCGATAGGGAAAGTAAGTGGAACTCATCCCTGATTGTATCCTCTGCAGCTGCAATGCAATCTTGGGAAAAGACCCATTTAGCTTAAGGAGTTGTCCACAGGTACTGTGTGCTCTTGATACATCTTTAAAATCCATTGTTCGGGGCAGCATTTTTTTTTCCAATCTGAAAAGATAAAACATAACATGAGCAGCATTAAGACTGTTACATGTATGAAAGTTTTGTTGAAAATTGCCATTTTTAATTAAAATATTTGCAACATTTTTCCCTGATAAAAAGTCTCCTATTTGTAAACTGAGATGGCTTATGGAGAAACTGTTTTAAAGGTTGGAAAAGGTAAAATATTGAAAAAAGTTTTAAGTGAAAAGTTTAAGCTTAGTAAATGCTTTACGGAGTATTATTCTAATCCTTTAAAAGGTGTTATTTTATTAGAAGTTATAAAAACAAGAATAGAAATTAGTGCAAATTAAAATAAAGGGAGAAGGAAAATCCTGTCTAATCATCAAAGCCATAGACCAGGGGTCAGCAACCCATGGCTCTGGAGCCATATGTGGCTCTTTCATCCCTCTGCTGCGACTCCCTGTTGCTCAAAATATGTGTCACAACTGCCAATGTGCGACACCCACCGACATACAATTTATTGAGCTTTTCAACCCCCGGTAGGCCAACCATGGATAAATCCAAGAAAAGAAAAGTTTCAGAACAAAACAGAATCTTTAATTCAACTATATATGCTAGTTTTGTGGCCGCTCATGAAATAGTCAGGTATGGGAAGAGTTTTGTGGCTCCCGGTGTTTTCTTTTCTGTGGGAAACGTGTCCAAATGGCTCTCTGGGTGTTTAAGGTTGCTGACCCCTGCCATAGACCATAAGTTCATTTCCCCCCCTGTTTTACACAAAACTCCTGTTCAGGACAATCTAAGGTTAAGCATTGGGTTAACCACCTGCAGAATCCCAAAGCGTTTTCCTTCAGGCATTTGAATTTTGTGCAATAATTTTGAAACCTGATTCATGAATTTTGAGCAATAATTTTGAAGCCTGATTCATGACTGGCTTTTTCAGTGAGGCTTTTTGTTTGTTTGTTTTAATTTAGAAAGAAGACAATGGTTTAAAGCATGAGAAGCAAAATATTTTCCTTATACCCAGTAGGAAAAGATGAACCATTACTGTGAGCTTAAGAACATGATTTGCATTTAGAAGAATCCAGCTTTGATCTCTGACGTCTGCATTAAATAGGATCTCAGATATTAAGAGGTTAAAATACCAAAAACACTCTTTTTTAGATTATTTTTTTGTAATCTCGCCTTTATTATTTTTATAAATAACTTAAGGCAGTGAATATATCTAATACTCCTCCTTTTCCCCCACAACAACCACCCTGTGAGATTTGGACTGCAGAAAGTAACCAGTTTCAAGTTGCCTTTCATAGCTAAAGAGGGATTAGAATTCATAGTCTCCTGGCTTCTACCCTAGGCCAGGGGTCGGCAACCTTAAACACTCAAAGAGCCATTTGGACCCCTTTCCCATAGAAAAGAAAACACCGGGAGCCACAAAACGCTTTTGACATCTAAAATGAAGATAACACTGCATATATCATTTTTTATCTTTATGCTATGTATAAAAAAACTATAGTGTGTGGCATTTACGAAATCAATGACCTGCTACAGAGAAAACACATTTTTATTTCTGCATGCAACAAAAACATTTTGAACTCCGAAAAAAAAAAGATGAGTCGAAAAGCTCAATAAATCGTGTGCTGGTGGGTGTCGCACATTGGTGATTGTGACGCATATTTTGAGCGACAGAGCCACAGCTGAGAGATGAAAGAGCCACATGCGGCTCCAGAGCCGCAGGTTGCAGACCTCTGCACTAGACCAAATTGGGTCTTTCTCATTGAATTTAACATTAGATGTATAAGCAACCTCATTGTCTTACAGCTACCACAATTGAGAATTATTGTGCTAGATATTGCTAATTAGTGGCCAATTAATGTTCTTGTTGAAAACCCATCTCTAGTAGAGACGAAATTCATCAAGTAATGTATCACTGAGGTATAGATGTAGGGGGATTTCTTACGAGAGACTTTATATCTTTGTCTCCCATCATGAAAACGAAGACATGATTTATGTATTCTTAAACCCAAGTATTTCGGAGGTATGAAGGTTCTCAGTTTAATCATTGTGCATGGTATTAAACTATACAATTTGACTTTGAAAATACTTTAAGAAAGTACACTTTAAGAAAATACACTTGACACATGCTGTGGACTAAGGAATACTTTAGAAACCTCTTAAGAACGATTATTGTGAGAATGGTTATTCTTGATTACTCTGCTTGAAATGGATAATGATAAGCAGTGATGCAAACATTTCTGGAATGGTAAAAGTCCTTTGAGAAAAAAGTTCTACCTCCAATTTTTGAAACAGGATGATTTAACTAATCCTCTTACTATTGTTACCATAATTTTATCAGTGGCATTCTGTAGTTATAAATATATTGGTTTTTAATTGTTACATTGAAGATGGGAAGGAAGGAAAGGAAGAAAGGAAAGAAGGAAGGATATATGAAACTCACTTAAAGTCGGTACAGAAGCACAATAGATTTAACAAGGCAGAGCTGAGGAATTTGCTGAGTTTCTGTCGGATAAAGTCGCTCAGATTCGGTCAAACTTGGACTCTGGCAGGGCAGAGTCCATAGAGTTGACGGGGGCTAGTCTTAGTCCATCATTATGGGAAGAGTTTGGGCCTGTTTCTCCCGAGGATGTGGACAGGGCTATGGGAGCGATGGGTACCTCCACCTGTTTATTGGACCCATGCCCTTCCTGGCTGGTCTCGGCCAGCAGGTCGGTGGCACGCGGCTGGATCCAGGCGGTGATCACCGCTTCTTTGAGGGAGGGATCCGTACCGCAGTCGTTAAAAGCTGCGGTGGTGCGACCCCTCCTGAAGAAGCCTTCCCTGGATCCAGCTGATTTGAAGAACTATCGTCCAGTCTCCAACTTACCTTTTTTAGGGAAAGTTGTGGAGAAGGTGGTGGTGACTCAGCTTCTGCAGCTCCTGGATGAAACAGACCATCTAGATCCTTACCAGTCGGGCTTCAGGCGCGGCTACAGTACAGAAACTGCCTTGGTCGCCCTGATGGATGATCTCTGGCGGGCCCGGGATGGAGGAAACTCCTCCATCCTGGTGCTACTTGACCTCTCAGCGGCTTTCGATACCATCGACCATGGTATCCTTCTGCATCGGCTCGGCGAGTTGGGAGTGGGAGGCACCGTTTTACGGTGGTTCTCCTCTTATCTTGCCGATCGGATGCAGTCGGTGTTGGCAGGAGGGCAGAGATCGTCCCCTAGGCCCCTATCATGTGGGGTGCCTCAGGGGTCGGTTCTCTCGCCCATCCTGTTTAATATCTACATGAAACCGTTGGGTGAGATCATTCGCAGGCATGGGGTGTGTTTCCATCAGTACGCTGATGACACCCAGCTGTACATCACCACCCCGTCTGACTTCAGGCAGGCAGTTGATGTAATGTGCCGTTGCCTGGACGACGTTAAGATCTGGATGGGGAGGAACAGACTCAGACTCAATCCCGACAAGACTGAGTGGCTGTGGATATTGCCTCCTAAGGATCATGACAACTACCCCTCCTTGGTCTTTGAGGGTGCGAAACTGACTCCCTCAGACCTGGTCCGCAACTTGGGGGTCCTCCTAGATCCACAGCTAAAATTGGACCACCATCTTTCTGCTGTGGCTAGGGGGGCCTTTGCACAGGTCCGCCTGGTGCACCAGTTGCGGCCATATTTGGAGAAGGAGGCTCTACTCACGGTCACTCATGCCCTTGTCACCTCGCGCTTGGACTACTGCAATGCGCTCTACATGGGGCTACCCTTGAAGAGTATCCGGAGACTTCAGCTGGTGCAAAATGCGGCTGCGCGTGCTGTGGTGGGTGTGCCAAGGTACACCCACGTGACACCAATACTCCGCCAGCTGCATTGGTTGCCCATCGGTCTCCGGGTCCAATTCAAGGTGTTGATCACCATCTTTAAAGCCCTTCATGGCTTAGGACCAGGATATCTTCGGGACCGCATTCTGCCTCATACTTCCCTCCGACCGGTTAGGGCCCACAGAGTTGGCCTCCTCCAGGTCCCGTCGGCCAAGCAATGCCGGCTGGCGGGCCCTAGGGGGAGAGCCTTCTCTGTGGCCGGCCCCGTGCTCTGGAACCAACTACCCCCAGAGACCCGGACCATCCCCACTCTGCTGGCCTTCCGAAAAGCCGTCAAAACATGGCTTTTCCTGCAGGTGGGGGGGACAGCTTAATCCACCTGAGATTACCCCCCAAGTATGTATGATGTTGAATGGATGTTGTTGTTTTAATATTGCTTTTTTAAAAATTTGTATTTGTTTCTTTTTAATTACATGTATTTTGATTATTCTTGTATTTTTCCCTGTTGTACGCCGCCCTGAGTCCCTTGGGAGTTGGGCGGCATATAAGAATAACAAAATAAATAAATAAATAAATAAATAAACAAGACATGGCTTGCAAAACAAAATAAAGTGTTTATGTGAATTGGATAAGATGCTGGTATTCGAGTGAAAAGGGTACCAAGTTGGGACTGAACAACTCTTGTTGGAATCTTTAACAGTAGATGGGGACCGTAATACAACAGAACTGTTGCATAAAATGATATACTCTGCATGATAGACAGCCTGCCCTGCCTGCATTCTTCTGAAACTCAGGAATAGCATAGAAGCTAGACAGATACTGGACTGAACTTTTATGTTTGTGTATGTGGGAATGTAAATGAATGAAGCTTCTAGTTAGAAAGTAAACAATAAAATTGGTAAACGTGCATTTGTTTTCCTATGTCCTGAATGTCTGGATAATTAAGAGTAATTAGTATTAAAATATCAAGTATCACTTTACCACTTATTGTAGTCCTCTGTGAGATTTTCCATCCTTTCTGTTCCCACTCCTCAGAATGAGTTTTCTTAAAATGTGGCTGGCAGAAGCTGAATGTCCTGCCACACACTAATTAAAACACTTTATTCTGAATTGCATGCAAGGGCATTATTTGAAGTTACTTGTGAAAACCCTGGAAGATACCATGTTTGATATTATTAAAAATGTTGGTAAAGTAACTTCTTTACAACATGATAAATCCTAAGTGTTTTCTTCAGGATCAATTTTTTTCCCTTTGGAAATGTAGTCCCAATATTTCTCACCTTAGAAATCCATAAAGGCTGTCAAATAGTGTCAATCTGTGTTACAACTGCATTGAGGATATGAGGTGATATAAATCTTGCTTTTACATTTATTACTGAACTAGGGAGCCAATGGTGTGCCACATGTTTCTGGACTAGAACTCCAGGTGGCTTAGCAAATATGCACAATTGTGAGGACAGTGAGAATTGTACTTCAACAAACTGGAGAGGCCATAGATTCTCCATTCTTGCTTTATTTGGTGACAAAAAAAATAGGCACATTACTGCAAAGAAATTTTCACTGGCATAAGGAGGGAGTTAACATTTTTCTCCCACCAGCTCTTTTTGCCTACATTAAGAAGTAGATTTGAATAATCTATTTTTCCCTCAGCTTTTCAGTTCTGTATTCTTTCTTCCCATCCTTGAAACTTTTGTCATTATTCTTAATTACCAAAACACAAAGGTTAGGATTTCCATATCTACACAGAGATTGAGAAATGCAAATTATATAAAGAATAGAAAAAGCAATACTTGTGTCAACACACAATGAATTTGGATTTGCTTGTGCAGGGCATAAAATATAAATGAATTTTTAAAAATATGTGTGTGTAATAATAAATTGTATTATGGTGTCGTGTTGTTCTACCATAAAGAAAAATCACCATAGTGTAATCAGAGGTGGGTCCCTGCCTGTTCCTGCCGGTACGGTTAATAGCTGTTGTTCGGTGCAGAGCCGAAGACGCTGCTGCTGTTCGCGGCACGGGAGCTTTCCCCGGGCGCTTTCCCCGCCCGCATGGACGCCGCCAATTGCATGCGCAGAGGGCAAAAGAACGCAATTGGTGGTGTCCATGCGGGCGGTGGCAGCGCCCGGGGAAAGCCCCCGCGCCGCGAACGGCAGCAGCGTCTTCGGCTCTGCGCCGAACAACAGCTATTAACCATACCAGCAGGAACCCACTACTGAGTGTAATGTTTTTAAAATAGAAACCTAAATATTTTGTTCAGGTATTGCTCTATCCTAGTATGGAAATTGGCCCCAGTGGCAGCAAAATCTGCAATTACAGAAGAAAAAAAGGGGGGGAAACTTGCTCTGGTTATCAAAAGTTGACCTGATACTGAGAATTGTCATAAACGCATCATGAAGTTTTAGATGTTTCAGATGAAGTAGAATAAAAAAAGTTTTTTGCTTCCACCGTTCACTGTAGTTTAAACAACAATATTTTTTCATTCATGGGTGGAAGCAGATTTAATAAAATCATTCTATATTAGAGTTTTGGACATAGAAGAAGTAACAGGTAGTGAAATGCACATTAGCTTCAGATTCTCTGTGCAAATAAAAGACATGAGGCAATGGAATATTTGGGAAACCATTTGTGAGGGAGATCCATGGAGAAGGAAAGTTAAAAAAAGGCAAGGTAATGTCTGCAATCACATGGTAGTGGCTGCCATCTTGATTTTATTTGATATTCCCCTCCCAGTGAACTTGCAAAGACAACATGAAGTTTTGAAGGAATATTGTACCTTACTTTTTGGTGTTTAAAGTGTTTCAATCAGGGGTGGATTCTAACTTACCTCGCTGCCAGTTCGCTTTTTTCCTATTTTTTTTCCAGGTGTCAAAGTCAATCTGATCTATCTTTCAGTCCTTCCTCCTGACCTTTTTGTAATGATAGAGACAACATTTAACTTCCCGCAGAAATCAGATATTTGAACCATTCTTTGGGATTTTTCCAAAATAAATATATAAAGCCTCTGCGAGACCTTCAGCCAGTACCTTCAGTATAAATGCAGTTCATCTGGCTGTAGTGATTTACACTCACTAAGTCTAAACAGGTATTTTCTGACCATGTTTCTCTCACTCTTTATCTGGAACTTCAGTCCTGTATCTTCATACTGTCTTCACTATTGCCAAGTAGAATGCATATTTTGCTGTTGACCAAGTAAGAACTGAGTAGGTTGCACAAAGTATTCCATGAACAAACCATTCTGTTCTTGAAAGAGCTGTTTTCAGGTGGCCGATGCCTTAATCAAACCATAAATGTTTTTGGTTGTTTTGTTGAAAATTGAAAACTCAAAACAGATATGCACCAAAAGAGCATGTCTGAGTAGAAATGTTTAGGCCAGTGATGGCGAACCTTTTTTTCCTCAGGTGCCGAAAGTGCATGTGCGCGCACTATCGCACATGTTCGAGTGCCCACACCCATAATTCAATGTCTGGGGAGGGCGAAAACAGCTTCCCCTGCCCCCCGGAGGCCCTCTGGAGGCCGGAAATGGCCTATTTCCTGACTTCCGGTGGGCCCAGTAAGCCCGTTTTTCGCCCTCCCCAGGCTCCAGAGGCTTCCCTAGAGCCTGGGGAGAGCGAAAATGCCCTCCCCCACCCCCAGAGGCCCTATGGAAGCCAAAAACGCCCTCCCAGAGTCTCCGTGTGAGCTAAAAATCAGCTGGCCAGTGCGCACTTGTGCGCTGGAGCTAAGCTAGGGCAACGGTTCGTGTGCCAGCAGATATGGCTCCGCGTGCCACCTGTGGCACACGTGCCATAGGTTCGCCATCACTGGTTTAGGCTGATGCCTTCTGTTTTAGATGCTATAATTAGAAGATGTCTCTTGAAAATGGGTTATTATCTTTTGAATTACCCACTTTGGACCAAAAGAGCAGAAGGAAATGGTCAAGTTCTTTTTACTGTTAACTAAGACTGAGTGGGTGGGTGAGAGGTTATCTGAGTGGAGCTTTGGATCAAAACAGCATTTAAAGAGCCCATGGCATAGGGAGAGCCATTCTATCTCCATTGAAGGAAAAATGGAGAGCAAGCTACAGAGAAATAAATTGCCTCAATGGATCATTATACTCAGTACATCTACCGGGGATGTGATGAATGGTGGTAAGTAGTTGATTGTCGGCTTGTCTCTGAGGCAACGTCCCCATCCACAACTTCATTTTCTTTTGTTTTCTTTTAATTCCAGCTTTCATTTACTGAAGTGGGGTAACTAGAGGTTTTAGTTAGAGAGACACAGACAGAGAAAGAGAGACAGAAAGAGGCAGTCCTCCACTCCCTTCCACTCCCTTTCTTTGTTTTTTAAATTATCTCTCTTTTGAGTTTAAACAAGGTTTTCTGTCTTAAAAAAAGCAACAATCCTCCAGTCAATTGAGGCTTGATTGCTTTGTTTGTGGGAACTAATTCTTCCAATTAATCATTGTTATAAACACATGCACACATTATATAGGGCCCTTTTTCTGTCTTACATATTTTTTCCTCTCAGTCATGCCCACTCCGTTTAGGACTGGTGGGTTACATTTTCCATAGTCTATTCCCTCCAATAAAATGCTACTGAATAAAACATGGGTGGTTTTTTGCCATGCACTCAAAAGCCCGATTGGGCTTATTATCAGGGGATGTCTTATTTTGGGGGAAACAGGGTAGGTGAAGCTGAGATACGACCCACTGCTGGAAGAGGAGCTCTTCCCCCTTGTACAAGCAGACGAAGTTTGGGTGGTGACATTTTACACTTGTCGGTCCCCTCTAGCTAATTAACAATCTAGGGGTGGGGGCTTAGAGGAGAAGGTGATCCCCCTGAAATAGAGTCCTTAGAATGTGATGAGCCCTGGTGGCACAGTGGTTAGAATGCAGTACTGCAGGATACTTCTGCTGGCTGTCAACTGACTGCAATTTGGCAGTTCGAATCTCAGGAGGCTCAAGGCTGACTCATCCTTCCAAGGTTGATAAAGTGAGGACCCAGATTGTTGTGGGCAATATGCTGACACTGTAAACTGCTTAGAGAGGACTGTAAAGCACTGTGAAGCGGTATATAAGTCTAAGTGCTATTGCTATTGCTATAACCCAGACATGGCAGCAGATCAGCCACTATAGCCAAGCTGAGGATAACATGATAGGGGAACATTTCAAATTTGTTATATGTTATACAATCTGCAACTATTGATCAGCAGTCTGAAAGACACGTCTTTTAACTTTGTGGATGCCTAAGCACCTGTTCAGGCATAATTCAGGCATCCTTTCCACCTCATGTTGCCAACTAGTCACAAGCCCCTATTCTCAAACTGAGCAGGAGAGCCGTGCCTGCACAGTGGTTGAAGAAGACAGCAGGTAGCAAGAGATTGGATTTTGGTGTCTCTTCCATCTGGTTGTCATTAACTATTAGATCTCGTTATCTCTTATTTACTGAGTAATAGTGAGAATAGGTTGAAAACAATCTGATCCTGTGAACTCCAGCACTTTCATGATGCACAACCCAGATACAGGTGGGTATTGATTTATGGCAAGGTGCTTTACGTAACTTATATGGCAGATGAAATTTTGTGTGGCTGTGAACCATGAATTGGTGTTCTGGGCAGCCAAATATTAATTGTGGGTGGCTTCATGTTCAAGGACAGCAGGCTCAGTATCCAAAGTGACCCAATATCCAGAGGACAACCTTTCAGATGCCATCTTAAATTGCATTGTTCACAAAATGCATCTGATTGTGTGAAATGTTTTTCCCCCAAGGAAAAAAGCGGTCAAGGACATCGTAGGACCATTCCCTATTGTTTGAATTATAAACCCAGTTACAGTGGGATTACGGTTACAGTCAAGATTTGCTTCTTTCAAACCCTATCACTATTCAACTTGCCAATAAACTGGGGGAAGGGAAGGGCAGAATGGAATGCTGACAAGTTATGCATAGATCGTGAGAGCCTAGAAGCCATCAAGGTCACCACTGCAAGTGCTTGAGAAGGAAGTGGACTGTTCCTATAACAAAAGGACGTCTCATAAGTGGACAATGTGATCACCTAGGAGTGGGGAGAAAAGGAAGCCATTGCTTAACTAGGCAAGCATTTGCGCAGGAAAACCAGAACTGGTTTTGATTCTTCAGTACCAAAATGGTGTATCCAATAAAGTTTTACTTTTGGGAGTTCAAATCTCCAGAGAGTGTTTCCTTATTTTGGTTCACTAGTTGGACAGTTGACAGGCAGTCTAATTAGCACCACAGTTGTCATTGATGCTGTTATGGATAAATGTTGTTAAGATCACAGTTGTCTCCATCAGAGTATGAAACGGAGGCAGATGCTAGATCAATACCAGACCTAACTGCACCAATTACAGTGTGGAGATTGTAAACATGCTATGCATGCAAGGCAACAAAAATATTTCGGGATTAGATGTCTTCTATAAGGAAGAGTTTGTCAAGATCCAAGGAAAACTAAAATGACCCCTGGCTGCAGATAACTATAGGAAATATATGAAAGCTGTCTTTTCGTACAAAGAAAGTATTATGAAATACTGACTAGAAAAATGTCTGAACTTCTACATATTCATTTTCTTAACTATAAATTTGTAACATGAATACCAAATATGTATTCATGTTTGTAGAAAAATGTGTTTAATTCTGTACCTCTTGCCTTTTGAAAAAGCACCTTGGGGCCTGCTATTGTATGGTCAATAGTAAAGGATGAACATAAGTTACCAATTCACCTGGATCACACTCTGAGCCAGTCACTTGCTCACTGGAGCAAAGTCATACTGGAATGAATTCCTGTTTTGTATCACCTAAGACAGGGGTGGGCAAACTATGGTTCTTTGAGGACCTGTGGACTTCAACTCCCAGAATTCCTGAGCCAGCCATGCATGCATGGCTGGCTCAGGAATTCTGGGAGTTGAAGTCCACAGGTCCTCAAAGAGTCATAGTTTGCCCACCCCTGACCTAAAAGATGCACATTGGAGGAGAATCAGTATATAAAGCTTGGACTGCGACTCTACACATCTCATTTTTTCAATAATGTTCATTGAATTGGAGAGCACCGAAAGTGTTTATTTCATTTGTGCTCATTTCTGCCACTTGCGTGAGACATAATTACATGAATAATATAAGCCACAGAAGAAAATTGGATGACTGGATGAAAAATTGGGATCCAGAAAAATGAGATTTCATCGTATCTCCCCCACCCACCCAGCCAAGATTTTTGAGCTTTTTTTTTTCAAAATACAAACGCTTATCAAAATAAGCTAAGAATAACTTTGGTTGTTTGGTGTCATTGTTGATTGATTTTCTTGAAGTTGGACATTGCATTCTCTTGTAAGGGCTTTAACGTGCATTTAAATATTCAACAATGCTCCATGCTAACTGGTGTGCTGAATCCAGTTTGTCTATGCTCTTTTATTCTGTTACTGCAGTCCGCAGTCCATTTAAGCTGCAAATATATATTTGAATGTGTTCCTTGAACCTGTTTTATTTCAATTCTTCCATCACTTTAGCACAACAGGTATAAAAAGAGTTGTTTTTAGGATGTGGGCATGATTCATAAGTACTCTTCTGTTTGCTGCTGATTACTTATTGTGTAAATATAATTTTTATTTAGGATATTTATTTTTCTAATTTATATTATATATAAATTATGGCTACCAAGTAGGAAGGCATGTTTCTTTTATTTTACGCCTTCCTACTTGGTAGCCATAATTTATATATAATATACATTAGAAAAATAAATATCCCAAATGAAATTTATATTATATTATATTTCCTAGTATAGGGCCTTTTTCCTGAGCACTTCCTTTGTTCTCTCTTTCCTTTTGCAACAGTTTTGTTTAAGGGTAGAAATAATCTGCAGATGAAGCTTCAAAATATTAGGCTGGTGGAAGGTAGTCCATCTTTCTCACTCTGCAAAATTACATGTAGGCATAGTGACGGAATAAGAATTTACTGCTAGAGGTGATAAGATCTTTTCCTTTGAAACTAATCCCTATCAAATGAAACCCGAGAATAAAGTCTAAGTAATAAAATATTTATTTCAGTAGAAAAGAATATAAAAACTAATAACTACATTTCTGCAATCTAAAGTCACATCCTCCCTCAGAGAGGACAGCAGCCGAAGAGAAAGAATGAATGCAATGGAATGTTACACATGCGCAGATCACTCATCACGTGTCTGCTTTGCTAGGAATGTCTGAGTATCATAGAGTATGGCATATGAGCACAGCTGACAATCAAAATTCACATCGTGACACATAGATAACACAGATTTAGAAGAGGAGGTTTATTTTAATGAATTGATTGGAATAACTTTAATCTTTCCTACCAGCATGTCTTTGTGGCTCAGAAGAGATAGTTGATTGAAAGGGTTGCATCTTGTGTGAGAGGTCAGAAAAACAAAACCAGCTTCTCTCTTCTTACAATCCTTCTTATTCTGTGATACCTATATTTATTTCTCATTGGTCGCTCTTTCTCTTTCCGTCTCTTGATATGTCCCCTTTCCCCCAGATCTTCACTAAAATCTCTTTGCCCCTATATTGATGTTTCTAAGCATCCCCCATTTTTTCTCTTTGCACAACTAAAAATCCTCTAATAGCAATAGCAATAGCACTTAGACTTATATACTGCTTCATAGTGCTTTACAGCCCTCTCTAAGCGGTTTACAGAGTTCAGCATATTGCCTCCAACAATCTGGGTCCTCATTTTACCCACCTCAGAAGGATGGAAGGCTGAGTCAACCTTGAGCCTGGTGAGATTTGAACAGCTGAACTGCTGAACTAGCAATCAGCTGAAGGTCGCAGTGCTGCTTTTAACCACTGCGCCACCTCGGCCACCTCCTCTAAAAGCATTTAGTATCTCCTTTTTCAGGAATTCTTTCCCCATAGTATCTTCTGTTATGGAATCCTACCTATTACTGAATTTATTAAAATCCAGAATTGTTTTTAAAAAGCAATTCAAGATGCATGTTTGATTACTCAGTAATCAAACTTATTTTTCTTCCAAATAAAGAACTCTGCCACTACTCCATAAGTCAGTATTCAAGTTATTATTTGATATCTTGACTTGAGGCAAAGGACAAAGACATGTGTTGATGTTTCAGTGGTAGCTCAATGAGTTGGAATTGAGCATGGTTTATAAAAATAAGCTGATTTAACCACAAAGCTTAAGCTAAACCTTTAAAAAGTACTGTTGTTTTCTTAATAGTTATTCCAGGCTAATTAGCATTAATACACCCTTTCCCCTTTTTTGGCAGTCAAAGTTACTCCCACTTGCACACTGGGTCCATAGCATTTGCCTTTGCCTGAGAAAATACTTAGGATAAGAGCAACAAGCTGCATCTGTTGCTTATCTCTCTTTAACAGTGGACTGCCGTACAGAAACTTTTTGCAAAAGCAACAATTCTACAGAAAAAGTGGAACATATGCAGTTGGCTTTACACAACATGCTGCTTTTCTTCAAATCTTCCAATCTGAGAAAATATTTTCTGTTCCTGAATATTGGGAACAAAAACCCTCCAGATTATGTGGTACAAAATTGGCTGCGTGTTTCACTAAACCACTCCCTAATATTTAGTTCCTTAAATCCAGTTTACCCTAACCTGCTAAAAATATCAAGTTCTAATTCAGGGTCTGAAGGCTGTGGCAGTCTGGATGGGGGGGTCAGGGAATAAAATCTCAGCCTTTAACCCAAGCAAAATCAAATGGATGCAGGGGATTTTTTTTTTAAAAAAAGACCTGCGTGAGGCTGGATTGCCTCAGTCAGAATCAGTATGCAATCTGGGGATCTGCCTGGACACACAATTCCTACTTGAAAAGCAGATTACTGCCATACTAGGACGGCCTTTGCACAAATCCATCTATGTGTCAGTTCCTTTTTTAGGTGGTCCAGATTATGGTCCCTTGTGCCTTGGAGTCCTTTTGCCAGGATTCCTGCAATGTGTTTTTACCTGGGTCCTTAAAGACCCATGAAAACTTACAGCTAGTCCAGAATGCAATATTACAGATAGTTATGGGCATACCCATGTAACGCTATTACTGTGTGAACTACAGTGATTACTGGTTAGGTTCTGGGTACATTTCAAGATGTGACTGTAATTTATAAAACCGTACATGGTACAGGCTCAAGATTATTTGAGGAATTATCTATCTTCTATTATCTCTGCTTGCTCAACAAAATCAGACAAGGTTGGCATACATCAGGGGTTGAAATCCAGCCGGTTCTGACAGGTTCTGGAGAACTGGTAGCGGAAATTTTGAGTAGTTCGGAGAACCAGCAAACACTACCTCTGGCTGGCCCCAGAGTGGTGTGGGAATGGAGATTTTGCAATATCCTTCCCCCAGGAGTGGGGAGAGAATGGGAATTTTGCAGTTTCCTTCCCCTGGAGTGGAGTGGGAATGGAGATTTTGCAGTTTCCTTCCCCTGCCATGCCCACCAAGCCACGCCCACAGAACCGGTAGGGAAAAATTTTGAATTTCACCCCTGCTTCAGATCCTATGTATTTGACAGTACCATTTTCTAGGATCCTAAAAGTCTGCTGTCTTCTCTATTGCTGTGCCTAACCTATGGAACATTTCCCTGAGACTGGGATGGCTTAGAGCTTGCTGGCATTCAGAAAGTCCTGAAGACCTGTCTCTGCCCTCTACCACTTATATTGTACTGTACTGTCAATATGTGTCAGTAAGTGTCTTATTGTGAATTATTGTGCCAGTGCTATAGGTGCTGCATATATTTCTACCGGTTTGTTGGATTTTTTTATTATTAATAAACTCTAGTATGACATCCTGGATAAGATTTTGCTTTTATCTGTGTTTTGCAACTGATTTTCATTGTGCTAATGTGTTCTATTCTGCTTGTTCTTGTTCTGATCTGGTTAAGGGCATTCTAATAAGTTTACAAAGTGCATTTGATTTGGTGAATTTCCCAGGAGATATTGGTTTGCAACTTGTAGGGCTTTAAGTTGCACTTGCTCAGTTTAATTGTCAAAAACAAGGGTTTTTTTCCTTATTATTATTCTCATCATCCCTAGAGGGACAGATGATTGAGCCTGGGAAATGTTGGATTGGCTCTTGTCAAGGCAAACAGCAACTATTTCCTAACAATGTGATATTAGATTATATGGCAGGGACAGAGTAAATAGTGAGCTGGCTATTCGTTTGATATATGAGTGTTACTTTTTTAAAAAAACAAATCAAAGTACATATTTCAGAGGTGTACAGTGATTTACTCGCTACTGGAGAGGTTTGTGGTACCCTAGAGAGTAACCAACTCGTTGGATCTGAGCTTTTGGAAGCAAAGTCAAATTCCTTTGACACTTGAAATAGATTGAGAAGGAAGTAGGGTAAGAATATATTTTAATAAGTTGAACTTTACTGGAAGGAAACCTGAGTTAACCTGGAGCCATTTTGAATGAGGCTCAAAAGCACCGAAATATGGTTACAGATCTGTTCTCGCTTTCTGGAAATAAACTCTACTGATTGCACTGGTAATCATCCTAGGTTACCTGCACTTCCTACATAATAGCCAAAGAGAAGTAGTAGTGTTCATGGATCATCATAGAGCAGCAATTTTGGAATTTATGTATAGACAGCACATTGTCAACTTATCATTGTCTTTAGGAGCCGAGGTGGCACAGTGGTTAAATGCAGCTACTGCAGGCTACTCCAGCTGACTGCTAGTTCAGCAGTTCAGCTGTTCAAATCTCACCAGGCTCAAGGTTGACTCAGCCTTCCATCCTTCTGAGGTCGGTAAAATGAGGACCCAGATTGTTGGGGGCAATATGCTGAACTCTGTAAACCGCTTAGAGAGGGCTGTAAAGCACTATGAAGCGGTATATAAGTCTAAGTGCTATTGCTATTTATTCATCCCCATATATTAAGAGTCCAGGAGAAGGCTTGTTCAGTTTTTTGACCCAGATTCTAAAATAGCTTGATTAGAATTATGGATTTTGGGATAGTAAGACTAATATTTCTGTTCTTTTGTTGTTAGTTCAGGTTTTTGACATGTTACTTTTTGTCGTTTTGTTTCATTTTTATATTTAATGTATTACATCCCCAAAGAAGCTATATTTTTATATGTATATGTACATTTATTTGAATTGGTAAACCTATCATGGATCATTATTTTGATACTATATTATAAAATCACTGTACATATTGTGCAGATGGCAACCCACATACATTCTTGGAGAACATAGGACAGATTGAGAACTGCCGTAATTGCTACAAATAAAAACACACACGATACCTTGATAAAACGAAAGGCTGTTCATTTTCTAACAAAAATCTAAAATGTTTACTCTGATGATTCTTGCCTTTGAAGTGCTTATTATAGGAAAATGTCAAATATTCTGGAAACATGAATCCATTGCAGGCATTGATTCTGCTCACGTGAGAATTAATTCTGCTCACGTGAGAGAGAAAGTATGGAGATAATATGACCTACTGATGCCATCAAGCTGATGTCCATAGGTCCATAATATGACCTACTGTAAATCTCATCTCCAACCTATAAATAACAAAGTAACTAATCAATGTAATAGATAAATAAGGGCCCCACTCATTTTGTGTTCAAATGAGTAAAATCTCTTGAAGCTTCTCAACTGAATAAGTCCAGAGGTCCAGATAAAGAAACATCCATGCCATGTCTTTTCCCCACTTGTGGCCAAACTCATTGGTATATTTCCATGTGCTAAACATCATCATCATCATCATCATCATCATCATCATCATCATCATCATCATCATCATCATCATCATCATCATCATATTTATTTATACATATTTATATAGTCATCCATATCACAGATTTGTAATTCTGGGTGTTGTCCAATAAAAAAAGACAATAATAAAAACTAACAATTTAAAATTAAACAATTAAAGCACATAGTTACTAATAACAGAGAAGGAGAAAGAGTCATTGTTATGGACAATAAAACCATCTCACTAATGCACCACTGAATTGAAACAGAATTCTATAGAATGGATAAGCCCAAGGCACACTTCAGACATTCCAAAATAATCAACTCAACCATGCTATGGCCACTGCTCTCTCCTCCATCTTGCTCTGCCCCACATAATTGTAGAAAATTATGACATTTCTTTCTAGTCAGATTGTTAAAGGCAAGAGTTTCATTATTTCTATTTATTTACTTATGCTTATTATTATTATTCTCTCTATGCATTAATCCTTCTGCATTTCTGATGGTCAAATAAGGTATTCGTTTCTTCTTCTAGAGACAAAGGGAATGATGATTACATCCATCAGAAATGTTGTTCTTTCAGTAATAAAGTATCTTGAAATTCATCCTGTCATCCTATGGCTTAGAGGTCACATGTTTCTTGTTCATTATTATGGCTGAATTGAATAACTTGATTTTTAAAAGCATGTTAGCTATGATAGCAGTTAGGTGTTTGAGTAAAAAAGAGCATATTAGTGAAACTGAATAAGAAAAATAACAGTTATTCATTTTCTTGCTATTTGACTCATTTAAGGCAATGTTTCCAAAGACTGCCAGTTGTACCCCAATATTTGATTTTGCAATAACACCCATTGTTTAAAAAAAGACAAGATAAAACAGAAATAAACTGTCAGACTGCTGTCAACAGTTGCTTCTTGCATAAATATTGTAGCTCCCCCCTTGCAAGTCCCACTTGTTAATACAAAATCCTAGAATTCATATTCCATTGCTGGAGTTAATGCTATGTTTCTTATTTTCTTACAAGAGAAACCATGCCTTCCTTGCTGAAAAAGTGGGCTCATATTAATAATAAACAGAAATCCTATTATTGTATTACTATTATTTAATGCAAAGTGAAACCTTTGAAGCCAATTTGTCTTCAGTTCACTGATGAGATACCATTTATGTGCAACCTATTGTCTGCCTGCACCAGGCTCAAAATTAAGACATGAGGTACCCTTCCAGAAAAACAATTTTGTTGCAATTTGTTTTTCTATCTGCATGGTGAGTTCTGATATAGAAGTACTATACCCGTGGTGGCGAACCTATGGCACGTGTGCCACAGGTGGCACGCGGAGCCATAGCGGAGGGCACGCGAGTGTTGCCCACCGGCAAACCGGAAGTGCGGAAAAACGCACTTCCGGTTTGCCGGTGAGCTGTTTTTTGCACTCCGGAGGGTTCAGGGAAGCTCCCTGAAGCCCCGGAATACAAAAAATGACGAAACGGACAAACCAGAAGTGCATTTTTCCGAACTTCTGGTTTGCCCGTTTCGTCGTTTTTTACCGTTTCAGGCTCCAGTAAGGCCTTTGCGTGGGGGTGGGGGGGTGTGCGCATGCGCAGGGGGCAGCATGGGGGGTGTTTTGCGCATGCGTGGGGGGAGGGAATGGGTGTGGGCATGCGCGCGTGCGCTAGCGCGTGCACCCCCCCTTTTTGGCACGCGAACCAAAAAAAGTTCGCCATCACTGTACTATACCTTTGCTCAGGTCAAATCCTACTTCTGGCAAGTTTTGATATCAGTCTCAACTTGCTTAGCTACAATGGGATCTTCCAGATCGAGTGATCAATAACTGGAGATGTAATGCATGTGGAAGCTGGTTAAATATAAGATGACCAGGATTAGACCCCTCACATCCTGGACACAAACTGTTTCAACTCCTACCCTCAAAACGATGCTATAGAGCACTGCACACCAGAACAACTAGACATAAGAACAGTTTTTTCAAGAACGCCATCACTCTGCTAAACAAATAATTCCCTCAACACTGTCAAACTATTTACTAAGTCTGCACTACTATTAATCTTCTCATCGTTCCCATCACCCATCTCCTCCCACTAATGACTGTATGACTGTAACTTTGTTGCTTGTATCCTTACAATTTACAGTATATTGACTGGTTCCTAATATGATTTGATTGCTTATTTGTACCCGGACTATCATTAAGTGTTGTACCTTATGATTCTTGACGAATGTATCTTTTCTTTTATGTACACTGAGAGCATATGCACCAAGACAAATTCCTTGTGTGTCCAATCACACTTGGCCAATAACAAATTCTATTCTATTCTAAAGCAGCAAATGTTTAGCTGTGCACTTACTTTCTTCAACTTGCTGTTTTCCAAATATGTGGGATGGATGTTTTTGAAAATTCTAGCATGCAAAATGTAAAACATTCACACTGGAAAAAATTGCAATAGCATAGGTATTAAATGCAAATGTTCTCTGCTTGAAAACTGGACAAGTAAATGGATAGTTTGGAATACTGCAACATGGCTCATTTCTCTCCCCCACATATCTACTTTATTTCTGTAGTTGTACAGAACAGTGGTGGGTTCCTACCAGTGCGGTCCACTCTATAGCACCGGTAGCGGCCCGCTGGTGATGTCACAGTACCGGTGCGGTCGGTTGCCAGTGCCTGGGCGCCGCCATTTTTTTTAAAAAAATTAAATTTTGTTTTAAAATTTTCTTCTGCGCATGCCCAGAAGCCGAGCTTCCGGCACTGCGCATGCGCTGCCTTCCTACCCCACAGTGAGTCCAAGCAGGGGAGGATGGCTGAGGGAGCACGTGAGACGCTGAAAGAACGGGCGGCAGGACCTATCTCAGTTCCCCTCCCTTCAGCAGTCCGAGAAGCCACGCCCACCCGGTCACATGGCTGGCAAGCCACGCCCACCCAGTCACATGGCTGGCAAGCCACACCCACAAAATAAGCCATGCCCACAGAGTGGTAGTAAAAAAAATTAGGAACCCGCTCCTGGTACAGAACCATGTGATGATTGCATTACCTGATACAAGTTTTGGAGACATTAGACCTTTAAAAATTAAAGTTTTTTTTTTTTACATATTATGAAAAATAGAGGCTTGGTCATGGTAAAGGGCTAAACATTTCCTAGGTTAAAAATAATTCTTTTCTCCAAGAAAGTTTAAATATTAAAATTATGCAGGTACATAACGTTCATTCACACAAGAATAATTCATAAGCAGATTCATCGAAAGTGTGGCAGATTTGACTGCCAGAATGATTGTCAGAATTTTTGGCTGGGATTTTTGAAATGAACGTTCAGACCAAATTGAAGTAACAAATAACATTTAACTGAATGGCGTGTTTATTTATTCCATTCTTTGATTTAAGAGTGGGGCATTGTGGGAAGATTTCAACTTTAGCTTATAATTGTTTAGAGATAATGGTCTGTTTGCACCCATTCCTGGCTCATTTCTTGTATTTCAGTTCCCAACAGTGATTTCTTTCCTAGAAATCTGTTTTAGTCAGTCCTTTAGTAATGTTGCTACTTGCCTGCCAAAATAGCTATTTTCATCTGTAATGCTTAAAATTATTTTTGCCATCAAGCCTCTAGATATTCGTAAATTTCTTCTTTACCTGCATAGATAAATGCTTTCCTACAGGGGCTTTGCATGTGTCTTCCTTCCTAAGGACAATGTATGTCAACGTGGCAAATCCCCCGATATTTCCACTCTTGAGGGAAATTGCAGTTCTGCCATTGGTCCAGGAAATATTAATGGGTGCAAACATTTCTAAGAAGGTGTCGCATCTTCTTGTGTGTATTTTATTATACCCCTGCAAATATGACTCAGTTTGAAAGATAGCTGAACAGGGAAACGCAAAGGGAGAGAAACTGAGAAGAAAAGAAGAGAATAAAATAGGCTCGCCAAAGCTGCTGTAATTCAAAACAAGGCGGAATCAGGTTGTGCGCTTTGGCTAATTTTCTTATTCAGCTATTGATCCCATGGCTGCTCCAGAGTCTATTAGCAGTCAGCCAGTGAAAATATTTCCCATCGGGGGCTCTGACCTGAGACGGGGGTGAATCTATAGCAATTTGTTCAAACAGAAGAAAGCTTTTTCCTCTGATTTGTATTCCAATTTGCACCACATATTGGGGGGGGCATTGAATGGGGGGGAGGTTGCTGGTGGGGCTTGTCAGGCCTGAGTTAGGAAAACAGCCAAACAAAGCCCAGTTAATACTTAAGAGCTTTGTACTCTTTGTCCCTCGCTATTAAGTTTCTGCATCTGCAGGTACATGTCTCCCAGCAGGGCTTTTAAGTTCTTTGTCCCAGAGTGCCACAGTTTTTCCTTCCTCTGCTTCTCTATCAGTTTGACACTGTCACATCAGGGGTGGGTTCCACTTACCTTCGCCACCGGTTCGCATCGCGATGCATCACATCACGATGCGCGTGCCTCTCCCCTCATGCAATTTCACTTCCACGCATGCTCAGAAGCAGGAATTAGCCCGAAACACAGCTGAGGAGCTCATCAGCTGTGCTTCGGGCGAAGAAATAAAGGTCGGCATTCACCCGAGGGCAGGCGGGAGGGCCCTTTTTCAAGCCGCGGAAAGGGAAAAAGATGGAACGGCACCGACAGTGACATCACGAGCGGGTCGCTACCGGTTCGGGCGATCTGGTCCGAACCGGGAGGAACTCACCCCTGTATCACATCATAGCCCTGGTTGCTACTATTTGCCAGCCCTGCAGGGGAAATTCCTCTGGAGTCTACTGAGACCCCTTTTGGGTTGAGTCACAGGTGCTGACGATTGTGGAAACAGCACCGCAACTGAAATGAGACTGAATTTTGTATTTTACATTATATTTGGTTGATTTGTTCCCTTTCCCCTGCCTTTCCAAGAACCAAGCATCTTCACTAGCTAATTGTCAGGGATTCTCTAGATCTGACCAAATTCTCCCAACATGTGTTGGATCAGAACACTTTTGTGGATAGTGATTGTGAGTTTGATGGTTCAAAGAGTAACATTTCCATTTTGTCCTCTGAGAACATATATCACAAAAGCAGGAGGAGAAGCAATTTTCAGTGGGAAAAAAAGGTTAATGGATTTTTCCATTTTTAGATGATGCTTTCCATCACTTGTGATACATCAGTTCTAGTTGCAGGACTGCAAGTCAATAAGGTGGCATTCCATATGCTTCTCCCCCCACCCCATCCTGAAAACTAAGGGGGAAAAATCAGAAGAGTTGAGGAAAAAGAACATGAAATAAGCATAAGTGGGAAAAATAAGAAAGACAGGTAGGATACCTTGCATCTTAAACTTCAATTAGCACTGAACTATTTGACAAAAGGCTGACAGAAAAAAGAAGACTAGATTTGGAAGGGCAGGGGAACAAATAAACACCTTGAATCCTAAGTCCAGTTAGTTTTTCAAATCAAACATTTATATTCTTGATTTAGCCATAACTTTCAGGGAACTGGTCTAAATTCCAGGGAGAGTTGTAAACTCTGACTTCAGGAAAGAGTATGTGAGTTTATGAGGTTTTAAAGCAGTCAAACCAAGAGTCCCTATAGGGGACTGATGAGGAGAAGAGTGGAAGTACTGACATTTTGTAATATTTAAGAAATTATTTAATAGTGTCAGGTCTAAAAATTGTGCTGTTGCTGTTTGTATGGGTTCCCGAAGACCTGTGTGTGTGTGTGTGTGTGTGTGTGTGTGTGTGTGTGTGTGTGTGAGAGAGAGAGAGAGAGAGAGAGAGAGAGAGAGAGAGAGAGAGAGAGCAAGGGAAAAAAGGAGGTAGTTTATTGAAAGAAGTCACGATTACTTTATTCCGCCAGAAAGGATGTTAGAAGTGTAGATGCTGAGGAGAAAGATTTACTCATTTTGGTCACTCTCAGAGTTTGGGAAATATGGTATAGCTGCAATATAGACGTGCTACTTTCAAAGCAATGGGGAACAATGAAACTCCAAGTGATACTTGCTTTGTAAGTGCCATTGATTGCATCCCACCAGGAGCACAAGCTTTGCATTGCTTGCCACATAATTGATCCAATAACTCTTAGAATCTTGCTTTGAGAATGACCAGTCCCTAAACTTCTAATGGGAAATAAAATGACCCATTTGCTACACTTGAGATTAAAGATACCAATCTCTATTTGCATTTTATATTTTTCTGGTCAGTATTAAATATCATTTTCTTTATTTCTCTGCTCGTGGAGAGAATAAGAACAGTTCTCCTGGATATGACTCCTGTTTATTGACATGACAGTCTCTCACAGTTCAGAAAGACAATTACTGTTTTATGGATCTCTGGTCATGGAGTGTTTTTAGATATCACCCTTTTACAGGCTTTTTGTGAGAAGATGTGCTGTTTTGGGAATTTCGTACGTGAATTTAGCATACAGTGTGCACAAGTATGCAACTCTAAAGCACCTATCAGTTTGTCCAGAGACAAACTGTGTGTAACCAGAGTCATCTGCCACCTGGAAATTTGAGATTTCTGATTCTTTTGCTGGTAATGTTACTACCAAGTGTTTCGTTCCAGCACAGAAATATCCAAAGTTATACCCCAATCTTCATCAGAAATATAGGAAATATTTTTCTACTAACTTTGTACTAACTCTTACTCTCTTGCATTATTTGCAACCTGATAACTTTAGTCAGAATATCAGAGGTCAAATTGTAACTTATTATACTGCATATCCTACATCTCTATGCTATGAGGTATTATTCCTAGCTACCTTCCAATATTGAAAAAAGTTTAGAATAGTATTTCCATTATGCTTATAATTCTATGAAGAACAAAGCTATCAATGTCTAAAGTAGCTTCCTTTGTACTATACAAAGTTTTGTAATGACATCTATCTTTTACATGTAGTAACATCTTCATTTACATGTTGAAATTTATTTGTCTTTGTTAATCCATTTGCCGTTGTTAAACCAGTTTAGGACAAAAGCCAGTGGCACAACTTGATTTTTTTTTCATTACCCAATAAAACTTGCTTCTAAATTCTGTTAATTTTGTTACCTCTGAATACATGAAAAGCCCACATTTGGAATTGGTGTACAAGTTACTGTATTTTTCGGAGTATAAGACGCACCGGAGTATAAGACGCACCTTAGTTTTTGGGGAGGAAAATAGGGGGGGGGAATCTACCTATCTAGCTAGCGTCCTTAGTCTGGTCAGCTTCAGCACATTATTTTATCCCCTGGTTAGGGCTGGAAAAAAACATTCTTCGGAGGGCGTAGCAATGAAAAAAAGCCTGCAAAGACTTAGGGCTGGAAAAAACTTCTTTGGAGAGAGCAGCAATGAAAAAATCCTGGAGGCAGGGAATATTGTTAGCACCTCGTTAGGGCTGAAAAAAAAGCTTCAAAAAAGCTACATTTGGAGTATAAGATGCACCCAAATTTTCAGCCTCTTTTAGGGGGGGAAAGGTGCGTCTTATATTCCGAAAAATATGGTAGTAGTTTTGCTGAGTGGGAGTTTGCATATAAGACATGCTCCTCCTTACAAGCAACATCATTACAAATACTCATCCAGTGGCTACAGATATGCATCCACACAATCAAGAGCCACCCTCTAACCTCAAATAAGATGGTTTTCATCAAAGCTAAATGACAAGATCCTAGGCATGTCTCACAGGTCTACTATATATCACAGGCTACCACAGAGTACTACTGAGGGGCCTGCTTATTTTATTTGTTTGTTTAAAATATTTATCTTCTAAACAATTCTGGGTAGTTCCCAATCAAAAGTTAAAACAGCATATGAAATCATATTAAAACTATACAACTTTACCAATTAAAGTATTAAAAACAACAAAAGACCTGGTACCAAGTCAACCTTCTAATGCAGGGGTCTCCAACCTTGACAACTTTAAGACTTGTGGACTTCAACTCCCAGAATTCCTCAGCCAGCAAAGCTTTGCTGGCTGAGGAATTCTGGGAGTTGAAGTCCACAAGTCTTAAAGTTGTCAAGGTTGGAGACCCCTGTTCTAATGTACAGTTATCCAATCTTACCTCAGTGCTTGGAGGAAAAGCCAGAGCTTGAAAGTTTTATGGAAGGCTAAGAGGATAAGGACTTGCTGAACTTCAGGGGGGAAGAGAGTTCCAGAGGGCATGGACTGCCATGGAAAAGGCACACTTCCCATCTCCCATCAGATGGCAGTTGTCATCCCTGAAGCCATTTTTAGGCTGAAGCCATTTTGGGAGCATCTTCAGGCCTGCCACAGCCAGGTCGGTTGGAGCTGTGAGAACTAAAGGGGGGAGATAAAGATAACTGGGGATGTGTAGCCAAAACAACATTCTTTCCCATGGGAACCAAGGATGTTCTACCAGGTTTTTTTGGAGAGGCGTGGACCAAAGCCAGCCAAGATGGTGGCTGCGACCTGGTTGGACCATGTGATGTACCTGTGACCTGAGGGGAAGAACTTTGGGGTTTGAATTGGGTGGGGAAAACTCCGAGTCCTCCAGAGTCGGGTTTTCCCCAGGTGTGCCAATATGACATGCCTAATAAATCTATACTTTGAGGAAGATGCCTGCCTTGGAGTTTTGATTCATTTGAGTGTGTTTGCTGGAACCCTGACAGCAATATTTAGGGAAAGGGATTAGCAGTGTACCCAGCCTATCTGACCTTATATTCACATAGAGAGGTATGACAGCTTCCTACAGAGCACACAGAGCTTTAATCGCTGGGTTCTTACTCAACAGGTTTTTTCTGGACTTTATAAATAACCTTACAAAGAAAGCTTACTGCAATCATCCTGCAATACAACAAAGGGTTAACTCTGCTGGCAGTAGATAGTTTTGTAGGTGGTAAGTTCTGAAATGCTGGAAAGGTAAATGCACAGCCCTGAAAAAAATGACACAGGGAACAACTAATTTTTTTTCTTTTCCAATAAATATTCAAACATGTGCATTCATTACATACATCCCATGACCCAGGGATCTGTAAAACATTACCTATCTTCCTGGACTGTGATAGATTAAAATTATGTCTCATCCCACAACCCATAGCAACTGTGCTCCCTCTTTACCAATTAAATTGCAAAACTAGATAGAGGCCGGGCTTGACGGTGCCCATCAGCTGTATCTACACAAATCATAGTTGATGAAGTGTAATTTTTATGCACCTGGAGTATCCCTCATTAGCAGACACCAAACTGCTGTGGCTCTAAGCCCTCATTTAAGAATAATTTCAAAAATGGTTTTACTGAAGAGATTCTATCTGATATATTAATACGTTAGGTTATTAACAGTGTTGAGGATCCCATTGTAACTTTAAGGAAGCTTAAAAATTGAATAAATGATCAGCTTCCTGGTACTCAAGAATTCAAGAAATGCCCTATTCGTATATTTAAGGATGTTTGCAGGTGTAATTACAATACGTTACATGATCTGTGAAAATCCCAGAATCCTGGAGTTTCTGACTTTAATCATGTGGGTTGATTGTAGAATATCTACAGCAGTGATGGGAAACCTTTTTTCCCTCGGGTGCCGAAAGCGCATGTGCGTGCGCTATCACGCACGTGCGAGTGCTCACACCCATAATTCAATGCCTGGGGAGGACGAAAATGGCCTCCCCTGCAGAGGCCTTCTGGAGGCCGGAAACGGCCCGTTACCTGACTTCTGGTGGGCCTGGTAGGCCCATTTTTCACCTTCCCCAGGCTCCAGGGAAGGGTGAAAACGCCTCCCGTCGGCCCTCCGGAAATCTAAAATGCCCTCCCAGAGCCTCTGCGCGAGCCGAAAATCAGCTGGCCAGCGTGCACATGCACGCTGGAGCTGAGCTAGGGCAACGGCTCGCGTGCCGGCAGATATGGCTCCACGTGCCACCTTTGGCACGCGTGCCATATGTTCGCCATCACTGATCTACAGTATAAACTGGCTCCTTTGTTCTAGTAAAAATGGGACACAAGTGCTGAATGCCATGAAGCTGTGAATTAATGGAATTATGAGAATAACAGAATAACAGAGTTAGAAGAGATCATAGAGGTCATGTAGTCCAACCTCCTGCTCGAGCAAGAGATCTTATAACATTTGAGGCAAATGACTGTCCAGTCTGTTCTTTAAAGCTTCCAATGTTGGGGCACCCACAACTTCTGAAGGCAAGCCATTCCACTGGTTGATTGTTCTCACCGTTAGGAAATTTCACCTTAGTTCTAGGTTGCTTTCCTCCTTGGTTAGTTTCCATCCAATGTTTCTTGTCTTGCCTTCTGGTGCTTTGGAAAATAGGCTGACCCCCTCATTTTTATGGTAGCCCCTCAAATATTGCAGCACTGCTATCGTGTCCCCCCTAGTTCTTCTTTTTGCTAGACTACAGTAGTTTGTCCACTTTTGATGCAAGGTGGGGGGGAACATTGGGGGCGACATAGCCAATAAGGATACTTTGAGACAGAGTCATAGCATCATTGCCAAATAGCAGCAAACAAGCTAGACATTTCTTGACTGATTATCTGTTGCTCTGCCTCAGGTTTATTTCCGATTCACATAACTGCAAGTTTATTCTCTGAACCATGACTTTTATTGTGTTTGCAACTACAGTTGGGGGCAAATTGGAAAAATAAACTGTAATTTAATAAGCTTAAACCAAATAAACACCTTAAGGCGGATTCTGATAGATAGAAAGACGACTTTCTGTTCCATATTTAACCTCACTGAACAAGCCCTTTGGCTCCCACTGACTGGAATTTAGTGTTCCTCTCAGATTAATGTTCTGATCTGCCTTCTTTCTCCTTTTCCTACCAATGATGCTTAAATTACAAAATTTGAAACTTTATTCCAGCTAAAATAACTATAGTTATATTATCTTCCTAATTAACTCCGCTTCCTATTAAGGAATCATGTTGGTTTCCAAGTAGTTTTGGATTGCTTTCTCAGGCTTAATTTCCCTTCTCCATATTGCATGTGATTGGAGAACCATACTTCTAGCATGGGTTATTTTCCGGTGATATTTATAAACCCTTAAAGACCTTCTGATTCAGAACACCCTAAGGATTCCCACTGAAGTTATTTTATGGAACTTCCCTCTTCTCATTATTCTGGTTCTTCTCTTCCTTTCAGATGTTTGTCTAATGGAGTGTGATGCCTAGAAGAGGAATTCTATCCTCATTTTCATTTCCTGGCCTCTCTTAATTCTGTTGAATTTAGTAAGTAGAGTGGAAAGGATCCTGGTTAGCTACCACAGAACATATGAAAGGCCCACATTTGGAATTGGTATACAAGTTACGGTAGTGCTTTTCTGGAAACAATATGTCCACTGTGTCCACTTTAACAAAGAGAGGGTGCCAGTTCTTGTCTCAAATGGCTGAACTGTTTTTGTGATAGCAAAAATGACATTTATATGCACCCATGGCGAGACATTTCTTCTTTTGGTTCTTGATCATATCACATATCAGTGACACTAGAGGAGAAGCTTGTATTCAGCTTTTCAATTTTATTTTGGAATTAGCATTTTTTTCCCCAAGTAATCAGTGGGCCGGCAAGCATTATGAACAGGTATGAGCAGTCCACCATAGAATAAGCAGGCTATTTTGAAATATAAAGCTGCAGCTTTCGGAGTGGGTTGGAATTAGAGTTTTCTTTCTCTGATTTTTCTTGTGTGGTTTTTGTGAACCCCTGATTTATTCCTTGGCAATCCCTTGTATGTTTGAATTGCATATATGCAAAGACTAACAGTGAGGGATAATGGAGGGCTGCATCAAAGCAGGTTATTTGCAGAGGGATGTACCCGCTTGCTGTTTCAGATGCTAAGCTGTGTATATTAAAAAGGAAGCTTGCTTTCTGGCATCTCATTTTGCCCCTGGAAATAGCCATTCTTAAACATTCAACAAAAACTCCCATTCTGTGAGAAACAAACTTCCCTTCATGAGAAAGCAGATCTCCTTAGGTTTCATGATATATTCTATCTGTTCTCAGTTAAATATTCACTTTAAAAAGAACCAAAGTGCACTGAGTTAAAAAAAAGGTGCATTTATTAGACCAATTCTGGAATACAGTTCACCTGTCTGGAACCCGCACTGCATATCAGACATAAATACAATCGAGAGAGTCCAGAAATATTTCACAAGAAGAGTCCTTCACTCCTCCGCTCACAACAAAATACCTTATTCCACCAGACTTGAAATACTGGGATTATCATTAGACAATTTACAACTACGTCGCCTCCGATCTGATCTAAATGTAGTTCATAAAATCATATACCAAAATGTCTTTCCTGTTAATGACTACTTCAGCTTCAACCGCAACAATACATGAGCACGTAATAGATTCAAACTTAATGTAAAGCGCTCCAAACTCGACTGCAGAAAATACGACTTCAGCAACAGAGTGATCAATGCCTGAAATGCACTACCTGACTCTGTGGTTTCTTCCCCAAACCCCAAAAACTTTAACCTTAGACTGTCTACAGTCGACCTCTCCCCATTTCTAAGAGGTCTGTAAGGGGCGTGCATAAGCGCACCACTGTGCCTACCGTCCCTGTCCTCCTGTCCTATTGTCCTCTTTTATCGTTACTTTTTACTTATGTTTATACAAACTACTACTATCCTATACATGTTTGACAAATAAATAAATAAAAATAAATAAATATTGGACTGGAAAGAAAGATAAATCCTTTGCTTTCTTACTTCCCGATACTAATTAGTTATATTTCCACGCATAATAACTGTCCTCATTCCATGATAAGAAAGGGTAAATGAAGCCTAATACAATAAAAGTTTGCCTCCCCCCCCCAATAGAATGCATTTGTGGCATCGAATAATGCTAAAGACCAGCAGCGTGGAGTTAAAATAAGATAATAACATGTCCTCATCAGAATTGAAATAATAAACAGATATGCCAAGATCATACAAAATTCAAAGTGTTGGTTATGACCTTTAAAGCCCTACATGGCTCAGGACCAGATTATCTACGAGACCGTTTGCTACCTCACATATCCCAGAGACCAGTAAGATCCCACAGAGTTGGGCTTCTCCGGGTCCCATCAGCCAAACAGTGTCGGCTGACGGGACCGCGGGGAAGGGCCTTCTCTGTGGCTGCTCCGGCTCTCTGGAACCAACTACAGCCTGAGGTCCGTACCCCACATTGCTGGCCTTCCGAAAAGCCGTTAAAACCTGGCTCTTCCGGCAGGCCTGGAGCTAATAACCCATAGGGAAAATGTGTGATTGTAAGGATTTATAACAGTGATATATTTTAATATGTTTTTAGATGTTTTAGATATTATTATTATGGTTTTGTTGGTTTCTGGTTGTGAGCCGCCCTGAGTCCATGCTGAATTGGGCGGCATATAAGCTAAACCAAATAAATATAGAAATAAAAGGTTTATTTTGTCCAGAAAGAAAAAGAAAGACTGCTCTGCTCTTCGAAATTCTTTTTATCATTATTTTTGAAACTCCCTTTTTGCTCCTGATTGTCCCCTGTCATCAGTGCTGACAGCTAATAAAATTATGCTGTTTGGACTAACTTGTCCACTAAACAATGTAATCTCTGCACAGTGAGAACAATGTATCACACAGGTCCTCGGGGTCCAGTAAAATTGAGTTACCGGTAGTCAGTAGAGGAGGGATGCTGAATTGAATGCAATAACATTCACTCAGCACTCTCTGGGGAGAGGCAGAATGGAGATTCAGCCCTATAAAGAGGAGGATGACTTATATGTAGATTCCCATTCAGCTTCTCTTAATTCATCTTCAGATTTCCTGGGCTGTTTGCTGCTCAGTGGAATATGTGTCAGAGTAAAAGATGTTTAACAATATGACTGAGATTTTTTTTTCTGCCACTGTTCTCTCCCTTTTGCTGCCCTCATGTACCTTCAGTTTCCTTTCTTGGCTCCCATTGACTGAAAGGCAATTTGCAAGAAGCAATGCTTTCCAAACTTGTGAATCACAAATAAGTCTTTGATTCCTTTGATGAAGACTTTTAATGTAAATACTCAGCTTATTGAGTGTTGTATGTTTCTTTTAACTTTTGTTGTATGTTTCTTTTAACTTTTTAAATTGGTTTTAATGATTTTATTGTTTGGTGTTCTTTAAAATGCTGTACACCGCCCTGAGTCCTTAGGGAGTAGGGCGGCATAGAAGAATTCCCAAATAAATAAAATAAATAAATATTGTTACTGAAAAGCAAACTTTCTTTTAGTTTTTTTGTGTTTAGGGTTTAGTCATGCTTTTGCTTTTGTGTACCCCAAAATCAAGAAATAACCATTTGCGCAAATGTACTGTGGAATTCCATGGTAATCATTCAGTACATTATCTAGGCACCATACATAGCAATAGCAATAGCATTAGACTTATATACCGCTTCATAGTGCTTTACAGCCCTCTCTAAGCGGTTTACAGAGTTCAGCATATTGCCCCCAACAATCTGGGTCCTCATTTTAAATACATCATCATAAATACTGAACGTGTTTTAGTAATTAAGCAGCGATTGTTGAAGTTGTTTAATCTTGAGGATGGGATGAGCAATGAATTTGCTAAAGTTGTTCATTACCTCTTCACTGGTGAAAATATATTTGTATTATTTATTTATTTATTAGTGACATGTATATACATTGTATACAACATATACATTATATTGGTAATGAGCGTGTTTCTGAAAGATGAAAGAGGGCTAGTTACAATTCTAGACTTTATTTGAGTTAATCATAAATAATCGGTTTACTTATGAAGATCAGCACAATTCTGACCTGCCATGGAAGTAGGATGACCTTCCTATACACTGGAAGGTGGAGATTCAAGGTAGAGGCCAAGATATTTCTTGCATCATAGAATTCTTCCTCCATCAGCCTCATTGTCAGATGTAGGTCTCTTGAGATGCTGGAATGTGTCATACTTTGCTCAGCATAATACATAATGGATGGAAAGAGAATATGTGAGTTGCCAGGAAAATGAAAGTCTCTACAGCACCAAAATGAGTTTCAGAAAGCAGAGAAGAAAGATGCAGAGACTCAGTGTTGTGATGTCAGTAGTATATTTCTCTAGGCTTCTGGGATTTTAGATACATCAAGATATCCTAGGATCTTTAAGTGTGGAGATGTTCCTTTGCATCGATAGGTCCAACATTGTTTGGACCATGGTCCTTTAAATATTATCTGGGTGTAAGTTGGACAATAAAGAAACAAGACAGAAAGAAAATAGGTGCTTTTGAATTATGGTATTGGCAAGTGCCATGGACTGATTGGTGAATAAATAAATATTTATTTATTAATTAATAAATAAATCTACATCGGATGAAATCAAGTCTAAGCTTTCCTTAGAAGCTTAATGACAAGACTATGACTTTCATATTTTAGACAAGTAATGTGAACAGAAAGAATATTTGATGATGATTGTGTGCCTTCAAGTTGTTGTCAGCTCTTAGCATGGAGATAGATTTTCTCCATGATGATCTGTCTCTAACCTTGTCCTTCAGCATTTCCAACAGTGTAATCATTGCTACTGTAACTGAGACTATCCATTTTGCTACTGTCATCCTCTTCTTCTCTTTCCTTCTATCTTTCTCAATATGAGACCCTTCTCCAGAGAAGTAAACCTTCTCATAATGTGTCCAAAGTACATAATTTGAGCCTACTCATTTGTGCCTCAAGTGATAATTCTAGGCTGAATTGTTTGATGACCCTAGAGAAATATATTATGTTTGACAATACTGAAGGAACATGAAAAAAGAGAAAGACCATGAATGTAATGAATAGAATAGAATAGAATAGAATTCTTTATTGGCCAAGTGTGATTGGACACACAGGGAATTTGTCTTTGGTGCATATGCTCTCAGTGTACATAAAAGAAAAGATACATTTGTCAAGAATCATGAGGTACAACACTTAATGATTGTCATAGGGTATAAATAAGCAATCAGAAAACAATCAATATTGATATAAATCGTAAGGATACAAGCAACAAGTTATAAGCGGGAGGAGATGGGTGATAATGGAGTGATACAGTAATAACAGCTATGGATACCTCTTTAGCAAAGATTAGCCACCTGACTGAAAATTGAACATAGTCCAGGGCAATGATCCACAGAGTTGCCATGACTCAACATCAGCTTGATGGCATCTAATAACAGGTGGAATACGGCGATATAATCATAGTGGGGTAGGAAAGTTCTTGGAGGATCATGGGAGCCATAGGAAATAGCAGGGCTCATTAAGAATTTGTAGTTTAGGTATAAGTAAACTCAAATTAAAACCTGGCTGGCTTTGGATCATATCCTTATTATGCCTGTCCTGTTAGCAACGAAAGCTTTCCTTCTTAAAATTACGTACCAGTGGAAGTTGATCTTTTTTTTTATTTTCTGAAAAGTTGCAAAAATCTATTGTAATTTGCTCAACTGAGAGAATTTTGAGTACCACCTTCTCATTCTGAAGCAGAGCTTGAGGTGAGAGGCCTACACTCAATGCAGCCTTCACCCAGCATGCTTTTCTTTTAAAATAGCATCCCTATGGTGCTCAAAAACACACCTAAATAGCCTGTATTTTGCTTTGCTTCCATGTTGTAAAGGATTGCATTATGACACAGGGTATTTTTAAAGAATTTCCAGAGAGAAAACGCTTTGAGAACGCTCTGTGGGTCTTATTAACAAGCTTTCAATTGTTTTGCTTCACCCACACTTCATATCAGCAAAGCTATTATCAAGTACAGGCTCAACAAATAATCTGCATTGAATATTATTGTCAGGATTTCCATCCTCCCCCTTTTATTATGTTTATAATCCTTTCCGGTAGGATGGGATTTGCAGTCCAAATGCTTTCTGTTCCTCCAGGTACTTAAGCATGTGGGTGTCTTTTAGCACACAAATAGCTTTGTTGGTATCCCTGGAGCTGCACTTTGCTTTAAGGTTTGCTTAAATTCTATACTCAAAATAGGCTAACAATAACAGGCTGAAGTTGTGCCCAAAGAAATGCATCCTACTCTTAATGTGCATAACGCTAAATAATCTTGCAGTGTCCTGCTGGTGCAAAAAACAATGTGAAAGAAATATCCATCTGGTTCAGTTCCAATCTGGGAGAAAGACACTGGAAACATGGAGGCTGATTGGAAAGAAGGTTTAACGATGAAGCAGAACACATGTGACTCTGGGCAGTTGACCACATGGAGTTGAGAGTGGGGTTTTTTATACCTTCTCTTGGGCTTTGCACTTGAGCTTCCTGTTCCTGTGCAAGAACATGTATTCTATTGGCTGTTGTCAAACTCCCGTGGGGCCATGTAGGGGTTATGTAGGGGTCATAGCTGGCTCTATCGGTAAAGTACAAATCCTAGGAGTTTGTCTGAGCTCCCAGGTTTGGTTGAAGTTCTGAGATGATGCAATGACAGAAATACCTTTAGGAGATTGTGCAATGTAGTGAGTTCTGTGTCTTCTGCTAAATGGTAATGGGTTAATCCTATTATCTCCTGAAGCATAATCCCATCATCCTGGAGCTGAAGGTCTTTTGTTTTGTAGATAGGCTGGCCCAGTCTTTCATAATGGGCACAAAATATCTGCTTGGGGGTGGTGGTTATTAAGAGTGAGTCTGTTTTCTGTCTCTAAAAAAACATGTTTCTTCATTTCTCATTTAGGGACATATTCTGCCTTTTTTAAAATATTTCTCAAAAATATTTCCTTCTTCTAGGAGAGGGGTGGGTGCCAACTTTCTACAATAGGATGATTTTCAGAAGGTTTAATTCTTCAACAGCTACTAACTCCCCAAATTAGTTTATTAGAATTTTCCACTTCTATTCAAGTAGAATGGAATAGGAAAGGCTGCAGATGATGGACTACATTATAACTACGGGGAAGTCAGTAAAAAAAAGAGGTTTCAGAAAGATGTGCCTTGCCTGGCAGAGACATATAAAATTATATATGTTTAAAAAGCCATCTGATAGCCCATCCTTAAAGCTAAAAAAAGTCTTCTATCTTTGTATATAGTTGGACAGGGAAGAAGTCTGCAGCAGCAGCAGCAGCAGCCTTTGCAAAAGCATGGTGTTTTCATTTTTCGGTGCAAAGGCTGGGTCATGCAAGGAAAGAGGAACATTGATTCATCACGTTTTCCTTCGCCCACACCTCCATTTCCAGCACCTTGCAGTACTTCCAAGCATACATGATTTGGTTGGTTTTTCTAACCTGCAGAAAAGGTCAGGAGAGATGCAGTGTAGCCAGAGAGAATTGATAGCAAGACAGCAGTAGACTGTTTTAGTACCTTTGCTTTAGTGTTATAGAAAATACATTATTCTTAAAAATATTTATGAATCACATTTCTGCCACTGGGCAGAAATAAATAGCAAAAAAAATACATTTATACAATAACATCATAACAAAATAATCTAGCCTTCCCTGTTGCCAGGACACTCAGCAGAATTTCTGAATAGGCAATCTTTTTTTTATTTATTTTGGATATGTTGGCTCAAAACCATTTGGGCCGTGCAAGTCAAAACCACGGCCATAGAATGTGCTCACGAACAAACTGGAATTCAGTGTAGTTGTCATAATCTTCACCTGCACCCCTTTTATCAAGCCAGGGAGAGTTTAGGAGAATGGCAGAAGATGCAGGAAGAGCCATGGAATTTGTGGTGTCAGATGTAATTGATTGTCCATCATATGGGTTCCATCATTTCTATGTCATGAGTCTAGGACAGTGTTTCCCAACCTTGGCAACTTGAAGATGTCTGGACTTCAACTCCCAGAATTCCCCAGCCAGCGAATGCTGGCTGGGGAATTCTGGGAGTTAAAGTCCAGACATCTTCAAGTTGCCAAGGTTGGGAAACACTGGTCTAGGAGGATCCTGGCAACCAAACCAGTTGGTCTTTAAAACAGGCAATGGGCCACTATTGCCTTTTGCAGCAATAAATAGTTCATGAGTGGTTCATCACAGATCCAGCATAAGAAGCAGAAAGGCTTCTTAGTATCTCCATTCCTGCATAACCATTTGTACAAAGCACATTTTCAGGCTTGGTTCAACTAATCATGACCTTTAGCATCAAGTCACTTGCATGTGGGAATGGACCGCCAGAGTGTGAATATGGCAGATAGCACTTTTAAATCATTTTTCGTATGGCGGTGGAGGTTCACAGGTCTATGTGCCAAACACTATGGCCAGAGAGATAATTATTCATATCACATTTTTCTCTAACTCCCCCCCCCCCACACACATAGTCACAGACAGTCTATGGCTTGTCAATTCACATGTGCCCATTCAGTGCAGAGTGTTTGGGTCTGTGAAGGCAGATGTTGCTCTCGAAGTCCAAGTACCATGTAGCCACATTCAGACATTCTGCTGAATATACATAAATCAAAGTTATTTGACACAATCCTGCTTGTGAAAAGGACTTATGCTCATGGCTAACTGTCTATGGAGATTCATCCAGGTCATGGTTGTCCCAAAGGTGCTTTTTCAAGAGGTAACTGGACTTTCTGGTTTGTTTGTTTTTTAAAGATGTTTAGCTTCTCATCCAAGAAGAAGTGAAACGTCTTCAAAGAAAAACCAGAAAGTCCCAGTTGCCTTTTGAAAAAACACCTTTGGGACACTTATGCACATAGTTAATTTTTTTAGTTATATCCATGTGCTTTCAAAAAGTGAGAAATAAAAGCTATGTTTAAAAAATTACCCACCAGCTACAACATTACTGTAAGATATATTCTACTCCTTCTCGGTTCACAGCTGACATATCTGTCTTTAATATTTGGCATCAAGTTCAAAGGTGACATCTTGAAATACTCTTTAAAAAGTAATGTAATGTGAAAGTTTCTCCTTTTTTTAAATATACAGCTTAGGTGTGTGTTTAGAGATAAATGCTTACTATACTGTGGCTCCCATGCCATTTAGATGACTATGAATTATCATGTCATTGGCAGGCAGTTTTGGGACAAGAACCACATTAGTTTGCCTGCAGATGTAGTTTAAGAACAAGAGCGATAAATGTTAATGTAGATGACCAGCTTGTCACTTTTTTTTCATTGCTCAACAACTCTATCATAGAAAACTAACTTGCTCAGTCTTTGTCATTGTGGTGACCATTCTACTTTAGGTTCATTGTTATTCTTTGTGTGATGTACAGCATGTTGAATTCCTTTCCTTTATGGTGGAGACCAAGGGATACCTACTCAATATTTCCTATACAGCAGTGGCCAACCAGATGGTGACAGAAAGCCTACAAGCAGGACTGAAAAGCATTTAGTCCTCCCCCCATCCTAAGAACCAAGCAGCTGATCACTGGAAAGGTACTGCTTGTTACACTATGTCCAAACGGTTGGTTTGTTAATATATAAACAAGCCACCAATCTATGTTTGTATATATTCAAGCACCATAACTTTAAATGTATTGCTGTACTCTGATTGGATGTGGTGTTTCAAGATTGCCATAAGAGGGAGCTAGAGATCGTAGTTTGAAGTGCTCTGGAATGCTCTCTGCTGATTCATTTGTGATTGACTTTGTGTCTGATAGTGAGCTCTGTGTGAAGCTCTGTTACTCTCTGATGGTATTGAAGTGTTTGTAAGCTGTAATATCTTTGTTCGATGTTTAAGTCAAAGACAGGCTGGTAAGAAGATTATTGTACTTCTTGATATTGACTGACTGAATGTGTATGACCTGGACTGTTTAATTGGACTGTGCTATTTATCTAAAAGTAAACTGCTTTATACGGTACACTTTAATGAATCTGTTTGTGACTGGATTATTACTCCTATCCACTGGTTGCCAAACTGAAATACTCCATTTCTACATGCATGTCCCTGATAACTCAGGGGTCGCTCTGCACACTCCTTAACACTGCTTAAAGCTTTGCCTGGGTTGATATACAGGATTTTAAAATCTGTGAACCAGCAGACATTGGCGTCTTGAATTGGTTTTCATTTCAAGAACTTCTGTTGCCCTATCTCGTTTTTACCATGCTCTGAAGCAAGGAAGTTACTTGTAACAAGGTTAATATGTGTTACTACCAGCATTCCATTTACAAGAAAATGTACAGAAAATTCTAAGTGGAAGAGTGCCAAAGGATATCAGCTGCGTGCTCCCCATACTGCCAATGAGAAATTGAACCTTTTAGAGAAATAAATGGAGAAAGCTTAGGAGCTTTTGCAAAAAAATGTACAAGGGTAGTCAGCTGAAATGCAGTACTGTTAAGGGTACTGTTGAAGCACTGAATTGTGACCATATGGATATGTTTCTAACACTTATCCTCAGTTGTGCAAACTACGCTAGATATATTTAAGGTTGATTTAGGGAAGGAGAAAAACGATAACTAAATATAATGCACTCTTTTCTTCTTCCAAAACAGAAATAAGGGGAAGGGTGTGATTGTGAAGAAATCACCCTTATTCATTTGAGGTATCTGAGAATTAGTTTCAGCAGATTATGCAGGAAACTTTTTATCAATCAAAGAGGGACAGTTTTTTTCCTCCTGTGTCATTAACAAATCACATTTTTATGTGTGGGCAGATGGGCTATGGAACAATCTTATAGGCTAATAGCTTCTAGAGACTGAATTCTAATATTGTTTATACTCTCGTGATGAATGCCAGCTTGTTTGTTAAAAAAAAAAAAAGCAAAACCCAATAGCCGATTACTGAAGCTTTGGCATAAAAATTGCAAAGGTCTTTTTGTGTTGAATGTCTTGAGAAAAAGGCAATCCCCAGCAAAGAAAAACCCCGATTTCCCCCCCTTCCATCCCAGCTCCCTGAATCTGTGATGTCTCCTTCTTCAAACTTAATTGGTTAAATCATTTATGTGCAAAAGCAACAGTGGCTTACTGTCTGTCTCCTTGGCATCCTGCCTGAGAGAGCTGGCACCAGAAGGAGTTAGGACCAAAACAGAGCAAAAGCAAACTCCCACACACACACACATGTTTGTAGTAAGTTTTAGATCATCACCATGGTTTACACACCGGTTGATGTGTAACTATCTAAATAAGATTCACCACGATGGCTTCCTGAGATGTAGACTGCATACTGCATGTTCTGCATCTGCTATCCCAGGGAATAGGAGCGGACTGTCTGTGTACGTATTATTGATTATTCGTGACATTAAGTATCCAGAGGGCTATTTTATTTATTGTGTGCAGTCAAGTTGCTCAGTTTTACATCATCTACTGCGTGGGGGAGGCAGCTGGTACTCGAGCAGTTAATGGAATTGTCAGTGATTTCCTTTCTCAAATTAGAATAATTTCCCAAGAATCTCTGAATGATTTCTACTTCTTTTTCTCCCACTCCTTTTCTCTCATCTTCACTTTAGCACACTCCTTTTCAGAGGTGGGTTCCTCCTGGTTCGGACTTGTTCTATGGAACTGGTAGTAATTTGGCGGCCTGGGTCGCTGGAACCGGCAGCGATTCAGGCCTGCCACGTCCCCGAACTGGCTCTCTCGGCGGTGCCATAGGCGCCACCATCTTGTTTTTTAGAACTTGTGTTTTTAGCACTGCGCATGCGCCCGCGCGGCACATTAGGAAGTGAACCAGCAGCGAGGAAAATCAGAACCCACCCCTGCTCCTTTTCCATGTCTATATTGTTAGATTTTTTGGGGAGGGCGGGGGAGGTCTGTTGGTTTCTTTATCCACCCTCTCAGATCACAGAAGTTTCACCTAACAACCCAGCCCCAATTTTACCCAGCATCCACTGTCTGTTCTCACAGGTCCTTGGTGGGAAAGCCCAGCCCAGCCCAAACCCATTCTCTGTTACAAAACTTCAACACAAAGGCTGTACCGTACTAAAATCCGCCTTTCAGTGTTTTGATCATTTGATCATTGCCTGGAAGGGAAGGTCCTCTTTTAATACCTAGTACTTTAAAATCCGGGCATACAGAGACTAAAAGAGGTGGTTGCTCTTGTTTTTTCTGCTCATTCTCTTTCCATCTTTTTCACTGCTGTCTCTGCTTCCCAATCTGAAAAAAGCCCCAGAGAAGGAGATTGTTCACTGTGTTATCCTTCAATATTTCATCAAAGCCTGAGAAATAAGACTAGCTGTAGCTGCTGGACTGTACAATGAAAAAAAAGTGGGGAGGGAGCACTATCTAGCAACTTTTAGTCACTTTTCAAAACTAAACTCCGCAAAATAACTTTGCATCCCATTGACTTCCTTCCTTCCTTCCTTCCCTCCCTCCCTCCCTCCCTCCCTCCCTCCCTCCCTCCCTACACAATTGAATAGTAGAAAAAACATATAAGAGTTCAGCAGAGCACTAAGTTAAATTTCAATGGGAGGCCTGGGTTTTGGGGATCAAAGCTGTTGTTTGTATGCTGGAACATTTCCTGCCTGCTGCAGTTAAATTCAATTAGACCTCATTTAGCAATGACAATTGGGACCAGCAACTTGGTCATTAAGCAAAGCAGTTGCTAAGTAAAACGGTTTGTGATTTTATTTCAGCTTTCCTTTGCTTTATAGATCTGCAAAGGTCATACATGCAAGGATTTGGTTGCAAAGATTTTTGCAAGTCCTTTTCGTCAGCATCAGAATTGCTAAACATGGGTGCTAAGCAAGGCAGTTGTTAAACAAGGACTACCTGTATTTCATGTTGACTTCAGAATATTCATTCCAAAACATAAGAACTGGACTTAAAGGCTGATTAGATTGTCAGCTAGTCAAAGAGTGGAAAGGCAAGTAGCATGTTTCATTCCCCCAATTATCCCATGCAGGAAAAGAGGTATTCTGCCCAATCTATGCACTCATACATGAAGAAACTTTGGAAAGGTGGACTAGAGCCAATGTATTTATCACATCCAGAATTATCCCCTAATATATTTATAAGGTCTTCTATACATTTCCTTGAGTAGCATGTTGTTGAATGCACATACAAAAGTATCCACCTCACTTCACATTCAGTATGCAGTCCTCAGTGATAACAGAAAATTGGCAGCTTTAGATGGTTCATTAACGCTAGCTGGTTTTGAATGCTTTAACTTTAATTTAACATTGAAGTGTAGCCTGAAGATAGAGTTGCATTGAATTTGCAATCCTGTTTATGGAATATTCTCTCAAAATGCCCAGAATATTTGAAAAATCTTTGTGATGAGTAACAGATTAACAGCGTTGGAAGGGATCTTATAGGTCATCTAGTCCAACCCCCGCTCAAGAAGGAGACCCTACACCATTTCTGACAAATGGCAGTCCAATCTCTTATTGAAAGTCTCAAGTGATGAAGCTCCCACAACTTCCGAGGGCAAGCTGTTCCATTGGTTGATTGTTCTCACTGTCAGAAAGTTCCTCCTTATTTCTAGGTTGAATCTCTCCTTGATCAGTTTCCATCCATTATTCCTTGTCTGGCCTTCAGGTGCTTTGGAAAATAGGTTGACCCCCTCCTCTCTGTAATAGCCCCTCAAGTAATGGAACACTGCTATCATGTCTCCCCTAGTCCTTCTCTTCACTAGACTAGCCATGCCCAGTTCCTGTAACTGTTCTTCACATGTTTTAGTCTCCAGTTCCCTAATCATCCTGGTTGCTCTCCTCTGCACTTTTTCTAGAGTCTCAACATCTTTTTTACAGTGTGGTGACCAAAACTGGATGCAGTACTCTAGGTGTGGTCTAACTAAGGCTTTATAGAGTGGTATTAGTACCTCACTTGATCTTGATTGTATCCCTCTGTTAATGCAATTTAGGATTGCATTGGCTTTTTTGGCTGCCGCTGCACACTGCTGGCTCATATTTAGCTGGTTGTTCACTAAGACTCCAAGATCCCTCTCGCAGTCACTGCTATTAAGCCTGGTTTCACCCAGTTTATATGTGTACTTTTGGTTTTTCTAACCTAAGTGTAGGACTTTACTTTTCTCTACATTGAATTTCATTTTGTTAGATAGTGCCCAGTGTTCAAGTCTGTCAAGAACCATCTGGATCTTGAGCCTATCTTCTAGGGCAGTGGTGGCAAACCTTTTTCGGCTCGTGTGCCAAAAAGGGGGGGCGCTTGCGCGCGCTCGCATGCCCACACCCATTCCCTCCCCCCCACGCATGCGCACAACACCCCCCCATGCTGCCCCCTGCGCATGCGCACACACCCCACCCCCGCGCAAAGGCTTACCAGAGCCTGGGACGACGAAACCGGCAAACCGGAAGTGCGAAAAAACGCACTTCCGGTTTGCCGGTATGCTGTTTTTTGCACTCCGGAGGGTTCAGGGAAGCTCCCTGAAGCTCCGGAATGCAAAAAACTACAAAACGGACAAACCGGAAGTGCGGAAAAGTGCACTTCCGTTTTGTCCGTTTTGTAGTTTTTTGCATTCCGGAGCTTCAGGGAGCTTCCCTGAACCCTCCGGAGTGCAAAAAACAGCACACCGGCAAACCGGAAGTGCGTTTTTTCGCACTTCCGGTTTGCAGGTGGGCAACCCTCGCGTGCCAGCTTCTATGACTCTGCGTGCCACCTCTGGCACGCGTGCCATAGGTTCGCCACCACGGTTCTAGGGTGTTAGCTATTCCTGCCAGCTTAGTATCATCTGCAAATTTGGTAAGTTCCCCTTCTATTCCCTCATCTAAGTCGTTTATGAAGATATTGAAGAGTACTGGGCCTAAGACGGAAGCTTGTGGTACCCCACTGCTTACTTCTCTCCATGTGGACTTAGACCCATTAAGGACTACCCATTAAGGACTACTCATTGAGTATTGTTTGTCAGCCAATTGTGAATCCATCTGGTGGTGAGGCTGTTTATCCCACTTTTTTCTAGCTTATGAAGAAGTAGGTTGTGGTCTACTTTGTCGAATGCCTTGCTGAAGTCTAAGTATATTAAGTCCACAGTATTTCGCTGGTCTACTAATTTAGTCACTGTGTTGAAGAATGAAATAAGATTGGTTTGGCATGATCTGTTTTTAACAAACCCATGCTGGCTGCTAGTTATTACTTTACTCGTTTCTAGCTGTTGGTAGATCTGTTTTTTAATTATCTTTTCCAGTATCTTTTCCAGTCCTCTGGTAGTTCCCCAGTGTTTCAGGATTTTTGAAAGATGTGATGCAGTGGTTCTGAGATGACATCTGCCAGCTCCTTTAGTACTCTGGGGGGTAATCCGTCCGGTCCTGGTGATTTGTATTAATCAAGATCAGACAGGTGTTCTCTTACTTTTTTTGGGGGGGGGGCTTCTTTAACTTTTGTTTCCAGTCTGTTTTTTACAGTTATGTTTCTGGTAGGTTGGGCTATAGTTTCTTTTTGCATGAAGACCGATGCAAAGAATGGGTTAAGCAGCTCTGCTTTCTCTCTGTTGCCTGTTACTTCCTTGCCGTCTTCTCTCTTTAGTGGACCAACTGATTCCTTGATTTTTTTCTTGTTATTTATATATTGGAAGAAACTTTTATTATCTTTGACTTTTGTTGCAAGTCTTTGTTCATTCATTGCTTTCCTGACTTGTCTTTGCAGATTCTGGCTATCTGCTGATATCCTGCCTTAGTTATGTGTCCCTCTTTCCATTTTTTGTCTTTCAATTTGTCAGAGAGATCTTTGTGCAGCCATGCTGGTTTCTTCTTGGATTTCTTGTTTTTCTTTCTCAGTGGTATTGTGCTGGTCTGGGCTTTTATGATAATATTTTTCAGAGGTTCCCAAGATTCTTGAGTTGTTTTCCCCTTTAGGATTTTCATCCAAGGAATTTTTCCCAAGTTCTCTCTGAGTTTATTAAAATCAGCTCTTTTAAAATCTAAGACTCTGGTATCATTGTGTTCTATTGTTTGTGTTTGTGTTATGTTGAATTCTAGTATGACATGGTCACTCTCACCCAAGGTTCCTGCAGTTTTGACTCCCTCTATCACTTCTTCTCTGTTTGTAAGTATTAAGTCCAGTATGGCTGTCCCTCTAGTTCCCTCCTCTACCTTTTGGATAACAAAGTTGTCAGCTAGGTTGGTTAGGAACCTATTTGATTTTTCACTTGGTGCAGAATTAGTTTTCCAATTGATATCAGGGTAATTGAAGTCCCCCATTACTATTGTAGTGTGTTTCCTACATATGTTTGTTAGTTGGTTGGCAAAAAGGATATCTATTGTTTCTGCTTGATTAGGTGGTCTATAGTATACACCTATGGCCATGTCATTTTTTTTGTTCTTTTATGTTTGATTATGAGATATCACTGTTTCAGATCTGCTTTTTACTGAAGATAATTATTACTGATTATAGTTGGGGCTGTGTAATGTTTGATATTTGATGCAAGAATTTAATAGTATTTTCTTTATTACTAGGTACTGTACTGACATTTTAGGTGAATACTATCTTGATTACTTTTATTGAAAACTAGTAACATTTCATAACTGATAACTTACTATATTTGATATTTTTAAAATCATGATAAAACAATTGAGAGAAAGTTTCTAAGTTTAGAATAATCAAGATTCAGATTATAATTTTCTCTCAAATGTTGCAGTAGCTCTAGAAAAAAGATCTTCTATTTTTATCCTACATTCAGAATGGGACTTTACTGACAGCAGTTCTATTGGTTTCTAATCTAAACAGATACTACTTTATTCAAACATTTAGTGAACATATATCAGTAATGGGTTTTACTTACTTTTGCTACTGGTTCAGAGATGTGCATGCTCAGATCATCCGTGATGACATCCGGGCAGGTGGGTGGAGTGTGGGGTGTATGTGTGGTGTGTGTGTGTGTGTGTGCGCACGCGCGCGCGCTGTTGTGTATGTGTGTGTCTCATAATTTTTGCTCACTTGGAGAGAGGTGGAGTATTCTAGATTTTATGTGCCCAGGATCTATTCTGAACCTCAGATCAATGTGAGAAAATCTTGACCAGCCCTTGAGATGTAATCCTAGTTCTTTCTCCATCATTATTCCCAATGCATTCAGTCTACCTGTAATGATATAATATGCAGGAATGACCTTAGGTCTGTGATGGCGAATCTATGGCACGTGTGCCACAAGTGGCATGGGGAGCCATATTGGTGGGCATGTGAGCTCAGGTCTGGCATGCATATGTGCACTGGCCAGCTGATTTTCAGGCCTTCTGGGCCCACTGGGAGTTGGGAAACAGGCTGTTTCCAGCCTCCGGAGGGGGTGGGGAAGGCCCATTTTTTGCTCTCTCCAAGCTCCAGAGCTTTTCTTGGAGCCTGGGGAGGGCAAAAACGGTCTTCCTCACCCCCACGGAGGTCCTCCAGAGGCTGGAAACGTTCCGTTTGCCGACTTTCGGTTGGACAGGAAGTTCTGTTTTTTTTTTTGCTCTCCCCAGGCTTCAGAGCCTTTCTAGGAGCATGGGGAGGGTGAAAACAGCCTTCCCCACCCCCCGGAGGCTGGAAACAGTCTGTTTCCTGACTCCCAGTGGGGCCAGAAGGCCTGAAAATCAGCTGGCGTGCCGGACCTGAGCTCACATGCCCACCAATGTGGCTCTGCATGCAAGAAACCAGCATGGCTGCACAAAGATCTCTCTGACAAATTGAAAGACAAAAAGGACAAGTACAAAAAATGGAAAGAGGGACACATAACTAAAGCAGGATATCAGCAGATAGCCAGAATCTGCAAAGACGAAGTCAGGAAAGCAATGAATGAACAAAGACTTGCAACAAAAGTCTAAGATAATAAAAAAAGTTTCTTCCAACATATAAATAAGATTTGCAAGATTTAAAATATAAGGTTAGTTATAAAAAGAGCAGGATGTTTTCAAAAATTCCATGTAAGGTGCTCTTGAATGAAAAATGGTTGAGAAGCCATGTTATCATATCCAATTTGTTGGACACAGAAGGTTATATGTGTTCATTGATAGGTGGTGAACAACTACTTAGATGGATTTGAAAGCATGATACATCATAATGTATATCAAATATAAACTCTGATACTGAGAATATAATATTTATATATGATTATCTCCTTGTGTCATATGTGACTTCTGGAAGTTACCAAGTTTCCTTGTGTTTATTCTAAACCAGAGGTGGGTTTCAGCAGGTTCTGACCAGTTCTGGAGAACCGGTAGCGGAAATTTTGAGTAGTTCAGAGAACCGCTAAATACCACCTCTGACTGGCCCCGCCCCCATCTATTCTCTGCCTCCCAAGTCCCAGCTGAATTGGAGGAAATGGGGATTTTGCCATAACCTTCCCCTGGAGTGGGGAAGGAATAGAGATTGTACAGTATCCTTCCCCTGCCATGCCCACCAAGCCACGCCTACAGAACAGGTAGTAAAAAAAATTGAATCCCCCCACTGCTCTAAACCTTGCAATGAGAGGCATATAACCTTAAACAGTTCAGTCTTTTAGAGTGGCTCACAGTCTAAAAGCACAAACAGATTACAAAATGCTATTAGTCATTTTGTGTGCCCTCAGTTGACAGATATTCTGATCAGTCTTGGATATTCTGTAAAATGAACAGGAGAGAGAGAGAGAGAGAGAGAGAGAGAGAGAGAGAGAGAGAGAGAAAGAGAGAAATAAAACCAGCTGGGTTCCAGAAAGTAAGTTCAATTGGTATTTTTTTTACCACTGTCATAATTCACTGTTTCAAAATTGGAGACTTAAACAATAAGTAAAAATCAGATTGCTCTGAAGTTCCCCATGGTTTGGTATATTACCATAAATGTGTCATTGTCTTTCATTTATTACTCCAGTTTAAAACTTCAGGCAATGGTTGCAGCACATTGTGGCTAGTGTATCCACCGACTTATTTTGTATTTTTAATACTTTGGGGGTACTGTAATGGGAAAGATGGGGTGAAGAGATGCTGCCTTGGGAATGGTTAGATAAGATACAATACAGTCTGCAGTTTCATAGTGAGCAGAGCAAGAGGCTCCGAAGAGAATCTCCCTAAGTTCTCGGACTCTAAAGATGATGGTGAGAAAAGTTTATTTTTAGACTTATAAGATTCTGTTAATTTAGCTTTATGGTAAACTAGAATTAGTTTATCCAATCATGTATCCTGTCTGGTCTACCTAGTAAGGGTGACAGTTACCACTTGATTTCCTTAGCACTGCTCATTCACTGCCTGAAGCAAGAAAGCATTCTCTATACAAGATTCTGGAAGATGATGGTATAACTCTAAATGAAGATAGTATGCATGGCACCATCAACCCAGCTCTTCTTCTTTGCAGGGGGAACAATGTTAGATTTATTCTTCTTTTCCTTTTTTTCAATTAAGCGTTGCAGAGAGAATTAAAGCCCACAGCAGATTACAGAACACTTTAATCCTTGGCACTTCTCTGGCCCATTCCGCGTGATGATCTGAGATTGTTTTGCAAACATTAATTATAAAGCCGCATAATCCCCCTGTGTGGAAGTTAATAATATCAATAATACTGAACAATTTATACAACACTTTGCATGTTCAACAAAAGCCATACGAACAATAATCCTATAAACATCAAATGAAAAGGGAGTAGCGTGATAATTCCCTATTAATCGTCTAGGGAAATTGAGAAAGAAAGAAGTTAAAAAAATTACTCAAAGTTGGGAATCAAGACAACAAAATTGGAAATGGAACTCTCAATTCCCTGATTTGTGGCTCTCTTCGCATTCTGCACTTCATCTGGAAAAAGGTTTCCAGTAATTTAAAGGAAAAGGTGAGATTGTGCTTCTCTTTCCTACTTGCAAACTCCATTCTTTTATTGTTATATGGTGACGGCATCCGCGTAGATATCAACTGTCTTGGTCTCTGTAATGATTTATTCTCCTACTGATAAGGTTTCACAAGACAATTTTATAAAGAGCTTCTTTATAAAAGAAGCTTCTTTCTTTTCAATAAAGACACAGCATAGTTGACAAATGCAGGTACTGTTTCATGGAAAGTACTTGGGCATATACTGTACTAGCTGGTTTTATTCATAAGGAATTGCAGGGAGGTCTAAGTGAGGAGAAAAATCACATTTAACTTGCTGTATGTGCTTTCAGATATTACCTGTCTTTGACGAGAACCTGGTTTTATCACACCTTCTTTAACTTTTTTTTATTGTTTTTATTTATATGCTCGGTGGATGTTGCTTTTATGGAATCTTTTACCGTGGATGTTCTGGCTTCTATCTAAGCCAGCAAGATTGTTTAAATTGCAATGGGATAGAAATGTGAAAAACCAACAAGCAAATAAAACAAATAAGAAGACTCTACTGTAATGACTTCAGAACTATTTCAGTCACTCTTTATTATCATGTTGCTTTTTCTCTGGAGATCATCTGTAGATTTTTGGCAATCTCAGAGAGAGTGTGCATAAATACAGACATTCCCCACTGACATTTTCAGTAAAAGGAGAGCAGTATGCAAGGGCCCACCCAACCATCTTTGTAACCTTCAAGTTCCTGTTGATTTTTAATCTTAACTATTCAAGGTTTAAAATAAGGGTGTTGAGCCTTTGAGAGACTTAAGAAAAGATTTTTGTGTTTGCAAAAACATCATGAAAATGAAAAACAGTCAAAAATTTTAGCTTCATCCTCACTGATGGCCTCATTACAATATTAGCCATGCCACCTATAGAGCCTTGGATGCTTAAAAAAAAAGTGTAGTCCTAGAGATAAATATTCCTTCCTTCCTTCTCTTAAATTAAAAAATCAGATAACAAATTACAAGAACCCAGAGAACAGTTGTTAGGCAGAGTAGATCACACACTCTGGATAGGTAGATAGTTGGCCTGGCCTGGAATAAAGCCACCTGTCCTTCTTAACTCATAAAGTGTGGGATGTTTTCTTTGGTCACTGTGGATTGGTGTCTGTAGTTGTGCATTGGAAAGAGATGGGACGAGAAGCCTTCTGAAGGAAATACAGTAATCCCTCGCTATATCACGGTTCACCTTTCACGGTCTCGTTGCTTCACGGATTTGCATCGTGCATTGTGTTCTGCATTCTGATTGGCTGATTGGTAAAACAGCTTGCCAAGAGCAGTGAAATACACGTGAGGCCAGGGGTGAAATCCTCCCGGTTCGCACAGCTCAACAACCTGGTGGCGTTCGCGGCGCGGGTCTTCCCCCACTCGCTTCCCCCGTCCACCTGGATGTCGGCATCTGCGTTCTTTTGCCCTCTGCGCATGCGCAAAGCTGAAGTTACTACTTCACGGATTTCGCCTATCACGGGTTCTTTTTGGAACGTAACCCCAGCGAAAAACGAGGGATCACTGTAATGTATTTTCCTAAATTGACTGAAATAGAAAAGGGGATTAGGTTTCCATGTCATACCAAGCATTTTCCGGAATGAGTCTCTCACTTCTTTGTAAACAATAGCCTTATTCAGGGAATATATTTGCCACTCCCCTCTCCAAACCGCTCTGCTGACATCATTGAGGAGCTAACCTCCATCTGAAACACGAAATATTCTGCAACGGGGAGCTGCTATCCACTGCTATTATGATTCCAACCCATGTATAAGTTTTCACTTGTACATAAAGTCCCATATTCTAGACCAGTGATGGCGAACCTTTTTTGGTTCGCATGCCAAAAAGGGGGGGAGTGCAGGGGGTTATGCATGTGGTGCCCACACCCATAATTCCATGCACCCCCCCCCGTGTCCGTGCATGACCCCCACTCCCGGCACTCAATGGCACGCCAGTTTTTTGCTCTCCCCAGGCTCCAGAGCCTTTCTAGGAGCCTGGGGAGGGCGAAAACAGTCTTCCTCACCCCTCTGGAGGCAGAAAATGGCCCATTTGCCAAGTTCCGGTTGAACCAGAAGGCCTGTTTTTTTGCTCTCCCCTAGCTCCAGAGCCTCCAGAGCCTTCCCCATCCCCTCCAGAGGCTGGAAACAGCCTGTTTCCCGACTCCCAATGGGCCCAGAAGGCCTGAAAATCAGCCGGCTAGCGCGTGCATGCGCACCAGACCTGAGCTCGCGTGCCCACCGATATGGCTCCGCTTGCCACTTATGGCACCCGTGCCATAGGTTCGCCATCACGGTTCTAGACAGTCACTCTGTAGCCACAAAGATCAGCTCTTCAATGACTTTCCCAGTGTATTCTACAAAGAGGAAGGCACCCTATCATATCTAATGGGATCAGTTGCAGAAGTGAACAGATGAATAGACTTTGAGCATGTACATCTGCATGTAATCCATTTTATCTGGAGAGCTACATATCTAATAGAGAGGTCTTCTCTGTAAAAAAAAAATCGAGATAGTTTTCCATTTTTAAAATAAAAATAAAAAGTCATCTCTCTCCCTCCCTCCCCCTCCCCTCCCCCCTCTCATTCTGAGCTTAATAACAAAATAACAGAGGTGGAAGGGAGCCTGAACATTTTCTTTAGTCGAACCCCCTTTCCCAAGCAAGAGACTCTATGCCAATGCCGGTTATCACTTTGGTTTTCTTTACCTATCTGCAAAAGACACCCAGGTGACTTTTTTTTAAAAAAGAAACCAGCTTATCTCAGAATTGTCTTTTGTGAAAGTCTTGCTACTTGTATTTGCCAAGTGAATTATGCCTCTAGGAGAACCTTTATTTTGTTTCTTGATATAAGAAACTAATTGAGAAATGCTTTCCAGCTGACATCTTTTTCCCTAGCTTTTCTAGTACATAAACCTTTTAGACCTTTCCTGACAAGGTCTTCATCCTTTAAACAAGATCTATAGCCTCATCTCAGGCACGAACCATAAAGTTGGTATGTCCAGTATAGCTAAAAAACAAAATCTTTATGTAGAACTTTCTGTAGGGCTGAACCTGGTTATGAAGGGATGCGTGTGCCTGCTTACAGTCTCCCCATTAACTGGAGCACGTTAAAATGTTTTTCTTTCAATCATATGTCTCTTCCGCCAGCATCAGTTGTGATTTAGAAATTTATCTCGTCACTGTCAGTCCGTCAAGATGTTAAGTTACACCGATTTGCCCTGCTCCTTGTCTGGTGGAGGGGATTTCTGAGCTGCAGAAGTCAACAGCTGCTAATCCGTTGAGGAACACATTTTTCACATCAGACAAAAAGCCAAAGAGATGTTCAGTTCAATCAGAATAGAGTTTGGAGGGACCTTGGAGGTCTTCTAGTCCAGCCCCTTGCTCAAGCAGGAGACCCTACCATTTCAGACAAGTGACTATCCAGTCTCTTCTTAAAAACCTCCAGTGATGAAGCACCCACAACATCTGAAGGCAAGGTGTTCCAGTGGTGAATAGTCCTCTGTCGTTCACCGTAGATACTACAGCATTTCAATGGTTAATGTTATATTTGTGGACAGCTGCTTCAGTTGAACTAAGCTGTAGCCTTAGGTATATGACTACAGAAGGATGATTCAGCTAAATAGATCTTTAAGACATTGCAAAATGGCCATTGCTTCATTACTTATGACATCTCTTGGAAGAACTGCATATCCAGGGGGGATTTTATTCTCTTTGGGAGCTGATTGTTGACAAGCAGAAATACAAGAATAACTAACATATGGGCAGTTGTTGGCAGCTGGGCCAGATATCCTGCACAGCTGGATAAGCATATGGAAAATCTATTAATGGGGCACAAAAATAAACTGTTTGTTCTGATGGTCACACTAGTTTGTTGCATGATCATTGGGCGGATGTGCTGTGATACAAGTTGCTGCTATGCACGATGATAGGGAAAAAAATCATCATATTTGTCTTTTTTCTGGGATTGAGTAAAAACCATTGGTCATTAAAGGCAAACTTGTTGAATTTGTTGTCAAAGAAGAGAAGGTCCTCCAAAATACCTGATGTTAGATTACTGTTAAATTAAGATGGTAAAATTCAAAGCTTTTATGACACTCATTCTTGCAAACCTATCTTTATCCCAATAAAGGATAAAATTTGAGAACCAACCCTATTTGGATTAATGGTAACACATAAATATTTAAATACATATTGCCTTGTGTTTCTGCTCAAAAATGCTTCCATAAATTCAGCTTCTCCTGAAAGGAAAAGAGGCCACCAAGAATGCCCAAGAGTAATCAACATAGCATAGATTAACTCAGTATATAGTGAGCTGGATTGCATTTTTCAATTTCAACTCCTTTCCTCCACTCCCCCAAAGAAAAAGTTTCACTGCAAATGCATATTAATATATTGCATAAATTTAAAATGTGTGAAAGCAGTTTCTAGGATAACTAAAATCCTTCATTAATAATTAACAGTGCAGTGGAATATATACAGAAGCAAAATACATATAACCTTATTTAAGTAGACTATTTAGGAATCTCAAAGTGGGTAGCAGATAATTATGCCTTTGTTGTGCAAAATTAAGCAGCTGAAAAAAATGCCATCTTCTGTATATTTGCCATCTTTTTTTGGTCATTTTTTTTCTTGCAATAGAACAATTTTCAGCATACACTCTTTGCCACAATGTGGAAATATTGTAATCCTTTCCTGTTTTCCAGAATCTTTCTACTACTCTCCGCCCGCAACTAATAAGAAAACTAACAAATCTTTATATTTTAAGGCAGCAGTTCCCAACTTTTTTGGCACCAGGGACCAGTTGCATGGAAAACATTTTTTCTATGGATGGGTGGATAGAAGGAGCGTGCAACCTAGATCCTGTGCATGTACAGTTTCACTTACCCTCCGCTCACCTCCAGCTGTGTGGCCCAGTTCCTAACAGGCCACAGACCGGTACCGGTCTGCAGACTGGGTGTTGGGGACCTCTGTTTTAAAGTATTGTCTAGTTTTTGTACATTCAAAAAACCTTAGGAAAGCCAATTGGGGATTTAATATAATAGTATGGTTATGATATGCCCTACTTTAATTTAAAAATTCAGTTAAAAAAGACTGAATAAGTTTACAGATCCATCACATATGTGAACTGGATTCTTTGCATTTCTGTGTATATTGAATTGTTTGGAAGATTTAAGAAACAAGGAACTAGAGACACTTTTACTACTATTAATATACCAAACCATGATATTTTTTAATTTTGATCATTCTCTCATTTGGAATATAAACCTCTAGATTAGGGATTTCACACTTGTGATGACACGTCACGTGACATATCACAACTTCCCTCCCTTGCTAAAACAGGGGTAGGTGTGGTCAGTGTGTGACATATCCATCCGTGAATTTGACACCCCTGCTCTAGGTAGTTGAAAAAGTGTTTATAAATTTCAAAATTCTGGTGATTTACTTCATATAGTTTGCATTGTCATAGGAGTTTTGCACATACATTATACATTCTTAGAAAAAATGAATACTTCCATGGGTTGTTTACAATAATGCAAACAACCCACTACTTCCAAAGTTTGGTTGATGATTGTATTTGGCATTTATACAGTGTACTGACATGTTCAAAATGCCTGTGCATTAGCTCAGTAGTTCCAGTAACAATCAAGGAACATAAACCAGTTTAACTTTTCATCATAGATTGAAACAACGGATGTGTGTGAGGAGGACAGTGGCAGAGAATGGCATTCTCAAAGGAATATGCAGAAATACCCATAAAGACCCATAAAGGAGATGTCTAGTGGCTCTTTGGCCATTTTAGGGCCAAAAATGATCAGAGATTCAGTTGAAAAACTTACATATCTTAAGTTCTGTGTTGGCTGGAATTTCCCATAGTAATTGTAGTTCTCTGATCCTTAAAGATATATATATATATATATATATATATATATATATATATATATATATATATATGTATGTATGTATGTATGTATGTATGTATGTATGTATGTATGTATGTATATGTATATGTACATGTACATGTACATGTACATGTACATGTACATGTACATATACATATACATATACATATACATATACATATACATATACATATACATATACATATACATATATATATATATATATATATATATATATATATATATATATATATATATATGCACACACACACACACACACACACACACACACCAGTTGCTAGGTTTTGTATTTCTTTTCCTGATATAATTTCAGTTTTGGGGGGTGGGATGGTGGTGGCAATGGTTTGTATAGCACTTACAGTATACATTGAAGGATTTCCTTCTCTCATATGATTCAAGCCATCAGTTACAATCCTTAAATGTGACATTTCTCTGCCTTCCTTCAGAGGTTAGTTTGTTAGCAGTAGCAAGATGATTTTTCCAGTGACACTTATCTTTTTGTTGAATTTCCATTCTTCAAATTAACTCTTGCAACTATTGCAGTGTTATTTTAGGCATCTAGTTAAAATGCCTATTATAATCTGCTGGCAACCCCAATCCATAGGCAATGGAGTCAGAGTTGAGCCAAGAAATAAGAGCCAAAGATTTAGCCAGGATGTTAGAGTTAAGAGGCATGGCAGGAATCACCCATGGGACAGTCAAAAAGTAGAATTGGAGGGTAAACTCTGTGCCAAATCTAGGAATGAGAAAGAGAGGACAAAGCCAGTGTGAAAGGACGAGCCACAAGAATGCACCATAATCAAAAAGACCTTGCTCAGACAAGGATTAATTTGAACGTGATTGTTTTATAGTCCTTTCTATTCAGGAAGATCTATTGGCTAGCTTGGCTTGATAGGGTTTTGCACGCTTCAGTAATGATTTGGAAAAGGTGCTTCAGACAAGGGAAAAGCAATTGTAGCAGTTCTTTAAAGCAGTTAAATTTTTAATAGCAATAGCAACAGCATTTAGACTTATATACCACCCCATAGTGTTTACAGCACTCTCTAAGCAGTTTACAGAGTAGGCATATTGCCCCAAACAATCTGAGTCCTCATTTTACTGACTTGGGAAGGATGGAAGGCTGAGTCAACCTTGAACCCCATCAGGATTTAGCTGCAGGCTATGGGCAGAGTTTGCCTGCAATACTGCACTTTAACTACTGCACCACCACAATTGTTATTTTAAAAAGATGCTGCATTCACATTCTGCATATTGCAAAGCACCCCTTCTGAATAATCTTCAAAGCATACATATTTCAAATCCAGGATAAATTTGTGGCTCTGCACATGAGAAAGAGCAGTTGTAGCTTGTGGCTTTGATTTGGGTAGTGGGCATGTTTGGAATTTTGTGTTACCAGGATGCGTCAAGCACACTTACAAAATTGTTGCCATGGGGGCCTTTGGACTTTCCTAAAACAGAACCAGTAACATTTGACTGATTTTATTTGTAACCTGTAAACCAGAGGTGAAGAAGCTTCTTGTATGAGAAGTGAAATGTCTTCAAAAAGAAACAAGAAAGTCCAGTTGCCTCTTGAAAAAGAACCTTTGGGACAACCATGACCTGGATGACTGAGACTCTCCATAGACATTTAACCTGTAAACCATTTTATAAAGATTGAAATCGAAAGCCAGATTATGAATTTGCTAAGTAAAATAAAGTTAAGCATAGAGAAGAATATCTGGATACACAAGAAATTTGCTCTGTGATAATCAAGACAGTATGATTAGTAGATATAGAACATGTGTCTTTCCTTCCCCCCCCCCCATCCCTGCAAAAACACCCAAAAACTGTTATGGTGCAGTTCCTTTCATCCCCTAGCAGCATAATTGCATGAGTTGCAGTCCAACGCATGTAGAGAGTATATCAGTATGTTGGATGTTCATTACACACTACTTGCATCTTGTACCCGCTTCCATGATTATCTTTGTTCTGCTCTCTGGTATCATAAGCTAGCAGAGCAAAGATTATTCATTCAGGGACAGTACCAGAGGTGGGCTGCTGCCGATTCAGACCAGTTCACCTGTACCAGTAGTTCTGACCATCGGCTGGGCGCACCCACCCACCCATCCCGGTGCTATCCTGTCCTATATATCTCACTCTCTGGCTCGCTCGGCCTGCCCACGCAGCCCAGCTGATTTCCGTGCCTCGCCCGCTCTACTCACTGCAGCTGCCTGAGAAGGTGTGTTGGAAGCCACACGCATGAAATTGCCGTGTGTTTGAAGCCATGCGCAAGTGTGGAAGGCGCACACGTGAGCGAAGCATACATATGCGCGTGCACTCACATTTTTGGTTCTGCACTAGGCGAACCGGTTTTTAAATTATGTGAAGCCCACCTCTGGACAGTACCGTAATCTTAAATGCAAGTCTTTTAACAACCTCTAGGCCCTAAGAAATCTCCATTTCTGTACATTGCTGACTGAGAAGCTTACCCACCAACTGCCTCCTACATGTTTAACTTTCAGCATATACCAGTGCTAATTTGATCTAGTGCTTAAGGCACCAGGCTGGAAACCAGGAGACTGTGAATTCTAGTTTCACCATAGCTATGAAAGCCAGCTGGGTGACCTTGGGCAAGCCATTTTCTCTCAGTCCAACTCACTCCACAATGTCTCGGTGAGTTGGGGGTGGGAGGCACTGTTTTACGGTGGTTCTCCTCTTATCTCACCGATAGGATGCAGTCGGTGTTAACAGGAGGGCAGAGATCGTCCCCTAGGCCCCTATCATGTGGGGTGCCTCAGGGGTCGGTTCTCTTGCCCATCCTGTTTAACATTTACATGAAACCGCTGGGTGAGATCATCCACAGGCATGGGGTGCGTTTCCACCAGTACGCTGACGACACCCAGCTGTACATCACCACCCCGTCTGATTTCAGAGAGGCAGTTGATGTAATGTGCCGGTGCCTGGACGACGTTAGGATCTGGATGGGGAGGAACAGACTCAGACTTAATCCCGACAAGACTGAGTGGCTTTGGATATTGCCTCCTAAGGACCATGACAACTGTCCCTCCTTGACGTTCGAGGGAGCGAAACTGACCCCCTCGGATCAGGCTCGCAACTTGGGGGTCCTCCTAGATCCACAGCTAAAATTGGATCACCATCTCTCTGCTGTGGCTAGGGGGGCCTTTGCACAGGTTCGCCTGGTGCACCAGTTGCGGCCATACTTGGAGAAGGAGGCTCTACTCACGGTCACTCATGCCCTTGTCACCTCGTGCCTGGACTACTGCAACGCGCTCTACATGGGGCTACCCTTGAAGAGTATCCGGAGACTTCAGCTGGTGCAAAATGCGGCTGCGCGTGCTGTGGTGGGTGTGCCAAGGTACACCCACGTGACACCCTTACTCCGCCAGCTGCACTGGTTGCCCATCGGTCTCCGGGTCCAATTCAAGGTGTTGATCACCATCTTTAAAGCCCTTCATGGCTTAGGACCAGGTTATCTCCGGGACCGCATTCTGCCTCACACTTCCCTTCGACCGGTTAGGGCCCACAGAGTTGGCCTCCTCCAGGTCCCATCGGCTAAGCAATGTCGCCTGGCGGGCCCTAGGGGGAGAGCCTTCTCTGTGGCAGGCCCCGTGCTCTGGAACCAACTTCCCCCAGAGACCCGAACTATCCCCACCCTGCTGGCCTTCCGGAAAGCTGTTAAGACATGGCTTTTCCTGCAGGCAGGGGGTAGAGCGTAATCCATTTGAGCTCACCCCCATTTGAGCTCACCCCCATTTAATCGAATTGATTAAATGTTTTTAAGATTATGGTTTTTAATTTTTATATTTGTTTTAAATGTTTATTTATATTGGTTCTTGTATTTTTCCTGTTGTACGCCGCCCGGAGTCCTCCGGGAGTTGGGCGGCATATAAGAAATACCAATAAATAAATAAATAAATAAATAAATAAATAAATAAATAAATAGGAAGAAGAAGGAGTATTAGATATATTCACCACCTTGAGTTGTTTACAAAAACAATAAAGATGGAATAAATAAATATGAATATCCCAGGTTGAACTAATAAAGGAAGCCCCACCACTAGCTTGACTTATGATCAATTACTCATGATAAACCAAGCATCTTCTTCCCAGACCTTTAGCAACAGTTTAACATTTGGAATAATTCAGTATAATTTAGCCACAACTTCTGTTTTTGTTTGCTGCCTGGAACATTTAAGGCTTTTCTGGAGAAAAATTAGATGAAAGAATGGACAATGGATACTAGCAGGGATCAGCAATCCGTGGCTCTGGAGCCGCATGTGGCTCTTTCATCCCTCTGCTGCAGCTCCCTATCATTCAAAATATGCGTCACAACTGCCAATGTGATGTGCAATTTATTAAGCTTTTCGATCCCTGGTAGGCCAATCATGGATAAATCCAAGAAAAGAAAAGTTTCAGAAGAAAACAGAACCTTTAATTCAACTATATATGCTAGATTTGTGGCCGCTGAGGAAATAGTCAGGCACGGGAAGAGTTTTGTGGCTCCCAGTGTTTTCTTTTCTGTGGTAAACGGGTCAAAATGGCTCTCTGTTTAAGGTTGCCGACCCCTGGATACTAGGAATCAACATGATTCATATTCTGATGTTTGGATAAACATTCATTGACACTCAAAGTTGATTGATTTTGAGAAGAAGGAGTAATACAGACCATATTCTCTGTTGCTTGCTATATACTTTGCATGCTAAAAACAAGTTATTAAGAAGAGGGTTATAAAGGAATAATAAATAAGCTACTACTGTTCCATCTTGGCAAATGCTTTACTTGATTTGATAAAATGATTTTTTTTTCAAAATCTGATCCATTAGATTCAATTGCAAAGAGCAAGTTTTCACAGCAAATTATGACGAAACCCTGCCTGTTGCAGAAAACCCGAACACAAAGTATACATTTAGAAAGTGATTTCATGCAAATTGAACACAAACAATTAGAGCCACAGATGGGTTGATGGGATGCTGCTGCTCATATATTTTTTATTATGTTTATTATTTGTGAATTGCTTTTAAGATTCAAATACAGTAAAGTTGGTTTTTAAAGAAAGCTAGGAATCGCAGTTGCAACTTTGTATTAAAGCCTTTGAAAAAAGGAATCGGAATGGGAATAACTTCCCTAGTTCCTGCTCAAAGAAGGGGAAGTGATATAAGTTAGGATTTTGGCATCCCAATTTTACAGTCTAGAATCAATTGCAATAAGCGTTACTTGATCTCATCAAAAGCCATCTTAGTTTTAGAGCTCTGTACAAATAAATAACACGAGCAACTTTCCCGTGTTTTTTGGTGGTAAGTGCCTAGAGTTTGGCTCTCGGGCAGGTGGCTATTCAAATGTTTAAAGAATTGTTCCTTCTTCATTGAGCCACAGACTAGATGTGGCATGTAAAAGATATCTCACTCTGCAGAAGAATAGAATATGAAATGAGCCAAATGCGCCAAAATGAGCCGAGGTGGCGCAGCAGTTAGAGTGCAGTACTGTGGGCTACTTTAGCTGACTGTGATCAGCAGTTCAGCTGTTCAAATCTCACTGGCTCAAGGTTGACTCAGCCTTCCATCCTTCCGAGGTAGGCAAAATGAGGACCCAGATTGTTGGGGGCAATATAAATATACATTGCTTAATGGTGTAAACCGCTTAGAGAGTGCTTGCACTTTGAGGCAGTATATAAGTCTCACTAATAAATAAATAAATAAATAATAAATATAGAGTAGAGCTGGAAGGGACCTTGGAGGTCTTCTAGTCTAGCCCCCTGCTCAAGCAGGAGAACCTATTCCATTTCAGATAAGTGACTGTCTAGTCTCTTCTTTAAAAACCTCCAGTGATGGAGCGTCCACAATTTCTGAAGGAAAGCTGTGCCACTGGTTAATTGTCCTCATTGTTAGGAGGTTTCTCCTTAATTCCAGGTTGCTTCTCTCTTTGATTAGTTTCCAACCATTGTTTCTTGCCCTTCCCTCTGGTGCTTTGGAGAATAATTTGATCCCCTCTTCTTTGTGGCAGAAGAAAAGGAGAGGAGGTTGGGAGGTGCTTCAAGAAGGGACACTCCCTATTTTGGGGGGGGGTCTGGGGAGGGGAGAAATACTTTTAAGTCTTGCAAGATACTGCTCATGTAACCTCCCAATAACGACAGAGCTAGTATTCTTGTCTGGACTACCTGAAAATGCTAATGGCTCAGACACATTAAAAGCTTTTGGGAATGCTTCATTCTGTGAAGCAGCATAGCATCAAAGGAGTACATTTTCCCTATTATGTGAAGCCCCACTTGGGCCGAACCTGGAACAAGATTCTGGAGACCACGCTTTCAGCAAATAAGTGCTTGCAGGCCTTTGTTGCCTGTTTTGCAGCAGTTAATTAAAAGAGAAAAGTCCTTTAATATTTAAGCACCGTTAACTTGGCTGAATTATTAAATGTCAATTTGCATTATGTGCATAAAGGATCAATAAACACGAAGAGAATAAAACAACAAAGATGGTCAGGGTTAAGGAGATAACAGCTCCTCTTATTGTTGGAAGAAGGAATTTATGGACTGTTTGGCTGGCTGGGTGACTTTTTTAAAAAAAATGTTAGGACATGAGAAGAGAGAAATAGGGGCTATGCAACTTCCCCCGGAGATCCGAATTATCCCCACCTTGCTGGCCTTCCAAAAAGCCATTAAGACATGGCTCTTCCTGCAGGCGGGGTGTCTTTGAGACAACCTTACACCTGATGTCTCCCCCATGTATGTGTGGTGTTATATGTTTTCTTTTTTAATTGTTTTTTAATTGTTTTTAATGATTTGTTTGGTGTTCCTTAAAACGCTGTACGCCACCCTGAGTCCTTAGGGAGTAGGGCGGCATAGAAGAACTTCCAAATAAATAAAATAAATAAATGCAGTCCTTTGTGCCCTAGAGGCTTTATAGGAACTTTAAAGAGATGCTGTTGAAGATGAAAATTACTTGGCAGGATATCCAGAGGTGCTGAGTATAAGTATTTCCCTCACCCCTTTGGGGGTGGTTGTTGTGGTTATTGTGAGCACAGTTTGGCTGATTAAACTCTGCTGGAATGCGACATGGAGGATCCCCCCCAGCTGCCAGCTGCTGCTGTCTTTTTTGACTGAACGGCATTGAAGGGCCAATCACCATTAGTTTGTCAATCTAAAAATCCACAGGCTTATTTTCCATTTTTGTGAGCATGAACTGAGTTTTGAGTCCTGGAGGCGAGTTAAAATAGTACACACTACGCAGCTACATTCCATTCAATTCGATCAGAATAGAGCTGAAAGGGACCTTGGAGGTCTTCCAGTCCAATCCCTTGTTCAAGCAGGAGATCCTATACCATTTCAGACAAATGACTGTCCAATATCTTCTTAAAAGCCTCCAGTGATGAAGCACCCACAACTTCTGAAGGCAAGCTGTTCCACTGGCTAATTGTCCTTACTGTTTGAAAGTTTCTGCTTAATTCCAAGTTGCTTCTCTCCTTGATTAGTTTCCATCCATTGATTCTTGTCTTGCCCTCTGGTGCTTTACAAAATAAGTTGACCCCCTCCTCTTTGTGGCAGTCCCTCAAATACTGGAATACTGCTGTCAATATCATGAGGTTTAAAGCATACTTTTTGGATGGAAGGCATGGCTGCTTTCTCTTGTGGATGTGATGGAAACGTAATCATTAATTTGTTACCTGTAAAAGTGTCTTAAACTATGGCTGAGAATTTTTGGATGGTTTAGTTTTAAAATACATTATACAAAAAAGAAAAAAAAGATTGCCAGAATAGATCAGAGAATAGAAATTTAAAAAAAAACCTCTTTTGCTTATTCTTAACGTAATACAGTTTTAATTGCAGTACAGTGTTTATAAGATATACACCTGCATGTTCTTTTATTATTACTGGCTGTATCCGGCTTTGAAAGCTGCTAAGAAATCTTTAACTGAATGTTTTAAATACCTCACGTGCAGTGAGGTATCCTCACAGCTGCAAAGGAACATTGGTTTGTATTGAGATGTATTTGTCTCTGGTTTTACAATTCAATATTATTTCTCATTTCATCATTGAATTCTTTTAAAATCCACCGGCCCCCACATGTTAAAAATAAATAAATGTTGATCTATATAATACTATCACTTTAGAGTGTTCTGTGTCCCTAAAGTCCACGAATCCTGGTGATTACAGTGTCTTTTAAAGCTTATGAAAAGAAAAGGCTGAATGCTTTGGTAGTTTGCCTGCAGTTTGCCTGCAGTTTTAGCCACATCATACAAAAACCAGATTGTTTACAGAGAGGAGTGATTTTTTTCGTTCTTAAAACTATTAAGGTCAGAGTTTGAATACACAAAGACACAAGCTTAATACCTTAATAGCAATACTACAGAAATGTGGACTCCAGAGAATGATAGAAGAATGTTAAAGATCACATGAAATCTTAGAACAAAATAGTCTTAAATTGTTGGGCTAAGGCAGTGCTTTTCAAATAGTGGGGTGGGCCCCCCTGGGGGGGCGCGGAGTGAAGCCAGGGGGGGCGCATGACCCCGGGGAACGTGCTTTTTTTTGCCGCAGGGAGTAGGGGTTTTTTGCACCGAACAATAGCACACAGCACAGAGCAGGAGATATGAAGTGCATATAACCCATCTCCAGATGTTATCCGGATGTTGTTGTTGTTGTTGTTGTTGTTGTTGTTGTTGTTGTTATTATTATTATTATTATTATTATTATTATTATTATTATTATTATTATTATTATTATTATTATTATTATTATGACTTATATACCGCCTCATATGCAAGCACTCTCTAAGCGGTTTACACCAGTAAGCAATATATATTTATATTGCCCCCAACAATCTGGGTCCTCATTTTACCTACCTCGGAAGGATGGAAGGCTGAGTCAACCCTGAGCCCGTGAGATTTGAACAGCTGAACTGCTGATCACAGTCAGCTAAAGTAGCCTGCAGTACTGCACTCTAACTGCTGCGCCACCTCGGCTCATGTTCTGAACTTAGATTGTGTTTTACGCTATATTGCCTTATCAACAGAGCCTGCATATCTCCATTAAAGTCCCCTTTCTTTCTCTCTGCATCCAAGCAATGTCTGGAAAGTGGACATAAAGAAAGAGGGTGTTGAAGTTGCTTGAAACAGAATCAAAAGAATTATATTGCAGACTGCCAGAGAAGTGTGTGTTGTTACAGTATGGTAAAAGATGAAAAAAGATGCTTTGAAGGAATGGTGAAGCAAAGAAAAGTGTGAATGAGGGGGAAAAAAACCCATAGAAGAGCATGTTGCAACAAGTGATGAAGAAATAAAGATATTGTATAATGTGTATATAAACAAAAAAATTGCAAAGAATGTGATCAAAAAAGCAAAGGATTCTTAAGATTGAAAGAGATAGAAAAATGCAGAATAATTTTGATCTAAAAAAATGTGCGGGAAGTAGATGAAGCAGACCAAACCGGGGGCCTCCAACAGGATGAGATGAATTAAGAGGAAGAAATGTGATGGAGGGAAAAAAAGATTAAAACTCATAAACGGGAATGCTGGAAGAAGTACATTCTTATAGAAATGATAGTGATGTGAAAGAGTGAAATTGAAGCAAATGCTATAAATGTTAAAGTACCAGAAAACACAGATGAAAAGAAAGCCATGCAAACTATGATGATATTGAAAGATATTAAGGTATATGTAGAGAAGTGTTAAAATATAGATAATGTTTGCTTTTGGAATTGCTGTGTAACTTGTTTGACATGAGTATGCAGGTGGCCTTTATTCTTGATGATTGGAAGAATGCTATTATTGCGCTATAGAAAGGGAAAGAGAGCAAGAATAAATTCAGAAATCACAGAAGAATTACTCTGTTAGCTGTATCGGGGGGAAAGTGCCTGGCACAGTTCTGATTAAAATGGTTCAAGAGAAAAAGCTGAGAGATACAATCACCTTTATGCCTGGCAGGGCATATGGAATCTAAATTTTTGCACTTTAGCTACCAGAAATGAGAAGGGGAGAGAGGAACTTTATTGTAGATTGGCTAAATTAGAGAAAATATATGATTATATGAATAGACTTGAATTATGAAATGTTTCATGCAAATGCGGAGTTGAAGATTGAGTGCTGAATGTGATAAAAGTGGCAAACAATGGGTGTAAATCATGCTTATGAATCAATGAAACGCTTAGTGAACAGTTCAACCCAGAGGAGGGAATAAAATGAAGCGATGTTATGTCCCCTTCATTCTTTAATATATTTATCAATAAATGAATAGGGATTAGAGATGTTGTTTGGAACATATATGTACTTTGGTAAATAGTTAATCCTGCATTATTTGCTAAGTTGGATTGTTTGCACCAACTTTTAAGTAGATTGCATGATTGAACAATGGACATGGACATTAATATATAAAAGACAACAATAATGTTCTGACCTAGGCTTCACAGATCATGAAGCAGACTCCTTGTCCCGACAAAACCCCTTTTTATTAAGCTAATGTGAATTCCTCTCATTCACATCCAGCAAAGTCCTGGCAAACAGCTTTCAAAGGTGAATTTACAACCACAGACCTTATCAGGCCTGGAGAGCTGCCTGGCCAATATCTTCCAAACACAATGCTGTACAAGAAAATACTTGGCAAGGAATCTCTGAGAGTCACAAACAGATCTTCACACTAATTAAATGAACTAATTGTCTCCTGCAAACACCACTGCCCTTTTGCTCCTATTTATTTCCTATGGGAGGGGCCATTCAGCGTCCCCTTGTGCTTTTAATCCCGAGTGGACTTTTGTTCCTTAATTGTTCCCTTCTCCTGATAGCTCTGCGCATGCGCACATCGGGAACAGGCTCCAGCTGTTCTTCAGCCCTGCTTATCTCTGACTCCGAATGTAGCTGATAACTGTCGGAGGGCCCTGACCCCATCTCTGCCTCTGACGCAGAGCACTCGTCAGAGCCTTCCCCAGACTCCAGGACTGGCTCATGTTCCTCCTCACTGTCCGAGTCTGCCGCCAGCTCTGCTGGCGGACCACAACAAATAATTATGATTGGCCAGGAAAAGAGAGCAGACAATTGTGAAGTGAAATAAATCATGAAAAAGGAGAAGTGTATGCATTTATGGTCTTGGTAAAATATTTACTAAACGATGTACAAATACTGATAGAAATGTAGAGGTTTTATACATAGTCTATTGTAAAAAAAATGAACATTTGTTGAAGGTAGTGAAAATAGCTTTATACAAGATTGTGCTTCTGTTCGCATGAATATTGTGGTTTGCTCATATAAAGAAAATGAATGAGAATTCTATATATAAAAAGCATGGAATCTATCCAAAGAAAACAAAAAAAATCAAGTAAGTTGTGGCTTTGGACAGAATTGATAAAATTCTAAAATGAGAGATGTGAATTTAAAAAAACAAAAGACAAAATATGATGTAGTGTAAAGATGGGCTGTTAGGACAGAACAGTACTATAAATGGTGTTAGTACCAGTATATGATCCTGACATAATTCATTCCCCCCTCCTTTTTTCATGATTTTTTCTTACTATTTTTATTCCTGTTTTTCAATTTGCATAATGTCGGTTACCTATTAGCACAGTGCGCATGTATGCATACAAGCAATGGGGTCCTGAATGTCTCACCAAAGTAATAGTCTGACTACAGCACTGTAAAGGAACAGAACAAATTCCTTTTAGAGTAGCATCTACTGTATTCATAGCCAATCCCTAAAATGTATAAACATTATTTATTTTTCATAGCTGGAATCTTACCAGAAAAGCCTGCTTTGAGTATACCAATTGTTCCTTCTACCACACACTGCACTGAGAACAAGGGTGGGTTCTAACTTACCTCGCTGCCGGTTTGCTTCCTCCCGCGCCGCTTCTATGTGTAGTGCAAACAAATTAAAAAGTTCCAAAAAAAGAGCTGAAAGCAAGATGGCAACGCATGCGCAGTGCCGGAAACTTGGCTTCTGCGCATCTGCAGAAGAAGAAAAAAACTGAAAAAAAATTCGGGAACCCCCCCAAAAAAATTTAAACAAAGAAAAGAAAAGATGGCAGCGCCCATGGACCGGCACCGACCGAACCGGTTCCATTATGTCATCGTGACGTCACCAGCGGTTTGCTACTGCTTCGGGCGAACCGAGATGAACCCACCTCTGACTGAGAATGAGCCTAAACCTACTGTTAAAATATTTTATAATACAAAAGCAGTGAAAACCCTTTTTCTGTAAATTGTCCTCACAAAGGTATTTACAGAATATCTGAGCTAATGTCCATTCCCATAGCACTAACATGATAAGCTCATAATGCTTCTTGATTGACCTTCAGTAGGGTTATAGGCAGGGGTGAAATGCTCCCAGTTCGGGCGGGCCAGTCGCTCGTCGTAGAGCCGATAGCGATCGTAGCACGAGGCTTCCCCCACCCCCCCAGACGCCGCCCTTTGTATTCTTTTACCCTCTGCGCATGCGCAAAGCCAGTAGTGATTGCAGCGCGAGGCTTCCCCCCCAGACACCGCCATTTGGGTTCTTTTACCCTCTGCGCATGCGCAAAGTGTTCTGAGCATCCGCAGAGGGTAAAAGAACCCAAATGGCGGCGTCTGGAGGAGGAAGCCTCGCGCTGCGATCGCTGCCGGCTCTATGACGACTGACCGGCCCACCCGAACCGGGAGCATTTCACCCCTGGTTTTAGGGTTTTGAATTAGTATCATTGCATGAACTGGTTGTCTTCACACATTTGTGCTGCTTTCAACATCTAACAAACATCCACTTTATGTGCATGTGCAATTTGTACTTGTATGATTTTCTAGTGTCTGCCTAACACAGGGATGCTTAACTAATGTCCCTTAGAATACCCTCCGGACCTTCTTCCTCCGGGCTTGTTTTCTTTGCTATGCAAATGATTTATACTCCCACCCTTCAGTTTCAAAGGATTTCCAGAGCAGCTCCCAGAAAAATGAGAACCAGATACTTAAAATCAAAAAATACATGATGCCAAAGGAAAGGGGATTAGAGAGGGAAAATTGAGACATGAATCCTTCATGTTTTGTAAGCATTAATAGCATCCAACTATAATTTCTAACTGTGATGGAAATTAGCTGTTCAGACAGGCACATATAACCCCTGGAGCAGATATCCTGCTCTTTTCCCCTGCAATGCAGTGGGTTTTGATAACCCCTTCAAAAGAGAGAAGCCCCTTCCCCAAAGTTCAGTGTTAATAACAGCAACCAATAGAGTTGGCCGTTTGTCATTGTCTGCCTGTTATTTTTCTTCTTTTTGTGCCCGGGCCATTTGTCCTGATGATTTATGTAAAATGGAATCAGTGTAGCTGGCAATTGCATGCTTCTGCTTCATCCTACTAATGGAGTAGGAAATGGGATATCATCTGAGTAGGCTTTTGATGCAGAATCCATAGAGTGGCCTTTCATTTTCCCACTTAAAGGAGCACATGCAGAGTTCAGCAAATGTTTTGCACAAGATCCAGTTCTACAAGCAGCGAATACTGCTAAGTCTTCACCCAATGGAAGTAGACTGCTCATTGTCCTGTTTTGATTCTGATCCACTTCGCTGCAGTTCAGTCCTCTACTACATCCCTACTCTTGCTCTGAAGTAATTTTATATTGGATTTCAGCATTAGGGTTTGCAGCTGACAAATGTTGGAGGATTTTGCGGGATAACTTGCTTATTGCTCTAATGCTGAGGCCTTGTTTATTTTTAGTGAAGTCTTGAATGTTTGGTGGCTGGCCTGCCAGAGACAGCCATACGGCACTTCTCATTCTGCCTTTGTGTCGCTTTTCTAACACAGAAGCCACAGCTGTTGCCCAATGACTTGATGTAACATAGACCTCAGCATCCCTCATTAATCAAAATGCACATATGTACCTTGCGACTAATCCAGGTGACAGATGATTAGCAAATTGACATTTTCCTTCTCCTTTTGAAGGGATAAAGCATGTTTGTCTAGATTTCTCTTTTCACACCTCCGTTGAATGGTGTCTCAATAAAGCAGCAGCTGAGTTTCAAGGTGCTATGATTTCAGAATGATCAGACCCAGATGTCTTTGTAGGAAAAGATCACAATTGGTTGCACTAGAAGTAGTAAACGAAGAGGAGAAAATAAACAAATGGTGCTTCTTGTGACCTTGGAAATTATTTGATCTCAAACATAGGCGGGAGAAGAAACAGAGAGGCAAAGCATACGGGATTGACAGTGGTTTCCTTGCAAAGGAGAACTAAAAAGAAGCAACTGCTTTCCAGGCTACAGCTAAAAAAGGGGGACAGACAGAATCCTTTTGATCCTCTTGACTGCTCTTGTTAAAAATCTGTTATAAGCTTTTTTCTTCAACAACCAACAGCCGAAGGGCAAGTATGTCAATGACAAAGTGACATAACAAAAGAAGCAAGTTTGGTTATTTTGTTTCTCATTTGGAGAGCAGGTAATTAGTGTTTTGCTTTATTAAAAGATAAACAGATTCATTAAACTGTAACAATAGATTAGGGTTTACTTATTTTACTTCTTAGTTTTCAAAGAAACCCAAAGAAAATCACATTGTCATTATTTAGTGGTTTCTTAAATTTCAGTAACTGCAAAAAAAAAAAGTTGGTAATTAAATGTCTCCCATAGGTTGCTGTTCTTCGTCTTACTATTCTGATCTCTTTATTTTATTCACATATTGCATAAGTGATTTTGCTAGTTTACACTAAACCTGCCTTCAAAATCCTTCATTTCAAAGGATTTGCAAAATGATTTTTATTTCTGTTTTCTGGAAAGTGAGTTGAATATTCCCTAAACAGTGTGAAGGGATTGAGGCTATTGGGAGAAAGTCTGGTGCGTGTAGCAGAGATCTATATATTTAAGGATAATGTCTAGGTTTAATAAATCTCTTTGCAATATCTGAAGTACATAATACTAAAGTATTATTGAGAATGGAAAATATGTTTTAAATATTAATTTAGTCTGATTAATATCTTTATTCTTTACACAATTTATAGAATGATGTAGAAGAACTAGTCTTGAAATGGAGGGAAAGGTTAGGAAAGAATACATATAGCAGATAATCTTATCTCTGATTTTAAAGTGAGAAAGTGTAGCACAGGGAAACTGAGGATAAATTGAGGTGTCACACTCATCGTACTGTAGTGTCATCCTTGTATTGTAGCATTGTTAGTTCATCATTTTGAATTCTGTCCCCTCTTTTTATAAAACAAGTGCATCAGTAGTGGGTTCCACTTACCTTTGCTACCAGTTCGGGAACAGGAGTGCAGACGCGCACTTTGCGTGCATGCAACGCTTCTGTGCATGCACAGAAGCTTCTGCGCATGCGCAGAGCATTTTTGATGATGTCTGGGCAGGTGAGCGGAGCTTCCTGCCACCGCCACTACCAGTTCGCCGAAACGGTGTGAACCGGTTGCAATCCACCACTGAAGTAGAGATGTAAAATTTCCGGAAATTTTGAAGCTCGGAAAAAAACCCCGGTTTTTTTCGGGGGGGGGGGGGGGAACGGAAATTTTCAGAAAAATTGAAAAAAAATCCTATATTAGCACATTTTTTGTCTTTTTAAGATTAAAAGTCATTCTGTTACTTTAGGAACATAAAATATGACTATGGACAATTTGACTTGGCATAAAATTATCACAACTAGCATATTAAAAATATAGTGTAGCCAAACAATTATCACAAAAAAAATTTACTTTTTAATAATATTTATTTGTAATTGTAACAAAGGGAGCAACAATCTCCTGAACTGCTTACTAGTTTATGTGGAACAGCCCAAAAGCCTCCACAAAACAATTTTCAAAACCAAAAGTAACAATTTTTCATATTTCCTCTCCACAGTATTAAATAAAAATAAAAATAAAAACCCCATTCTCATAAATCCCTTCATTCAGCACATTGTTGCTCTGTATTTTCCAATGCTTTTGAGGCCTAGTGAAGAGGACAGAACAAACCAAACACACCCACTAACATGCAAAAGCAAAACTGAAACCTTTTTCTTGTTACAATAGCAGCACCTCCTAAAGGAAGAAATGCATACTGTTCTTGCATTGGAGGGTTCAGTTTGTTACCTAGGACTTGTTTGTCCTCACTCAGTGCACAGAAATTAGAATAATCTGATATCATTTTTTTTAGAAATGATTTGGAAAATTTTTGAACACCCTGTCTTAAAATATTTTATTCATCATGTTAAAATAAAATATTCCACAATGTTTTTTTTTTCAATTTTTCCAATTTTGGGGGGAAAAAACAAAAAAGCCTTCAGGAAAAAAATGGAAAAACCCCGTTTTTTTTCCGAATTTTTCCGGTTGTTTTCCAGGCCTTCACATCTCTACACTGAAGTGCATGTTTGCAAAGCATCTTGTGTATATTCCACATCCATTATATTCTGTGATATGTTTATGTACAACAAGCTAAATGAGTTTGATTTGGTGGGATGCTAATTTATAAAAACTGCTATTAGAAGCCACTTGTTGGTTATTTCTTTTCGGAAAGATTAAAAACATCCTAGAGATTTAACACACTGTTATGTTTCTCAGGAAACTGTTCCAAGCAGAGATGTTAAATATTTAGGCTTCAGAAACTCACTATGGCATAATGAATCAGGAAGCTTTCCCTGTCAGGATGTTCAGATATACTGAGTTTGTTCAGCATATTCAGAAAAAGGAAATCAGAAATAACACACTATATGCCTAAAGTTGACATAGCCTTGTTCATTCTTAGTTGATACAAATGAGCATAAATGTAACACACCAGGGGCGGGTTGCTCACTTACCTTGCTGCCGGAGCCATGTGCGCACATCTCCACGCTTCGGGGGGGGCGTGCGCTTGCTATGTGCGCGCACCCCCTCGCATGATTTTGCTTCTGCGCATGCGCGGAAGCAAAATCATGCCGAAATCTCGCGAGGGCGCGCGTGCGAGAGAGAGATTTTGGCGAGATTTTGCTTCTGCGCATGCGCGTAGGCAAAATCTCACCAAAATCTCGCACACACGCGCATCCGCTCGTGAGATTTCGGTGCGATTTTGCTTCCGCGCATGCGCAGAAGCAAAATCGCCTGAAAATCACGGGGAAAAAATGGCGACGTGCCGGGTTGACCGGCAGAGAGTGCTCCGGAGTGGTTGCAAAATCCGCCACTCCCTACCAGAGCTGTGTACCGGACAGCTCCGGCAGGAACCCACCTCTGTAACACACACACACAAAAAAAAGGGAGATGTTGGGGAAAATGACAGACATTTTTATAAGAACTTACCAAAGTCCTATAAGGATCTAGTGAGAATAGGCCCCAAACTGTCAGATGTCAGATCCCAAGACAGGTATCAATTTGAAGTGGTCAGGGAGAAGTAAGGGTCAAGATTAATCTGTATGAACCCAAAGCTAGAAAGATCACAACTTCCACACTGTCCCAATCAGGCAAATTCTAAGGACTCTCAAAATATTTCAAAACTGAAGTAGGGGAAAGGCCAAGAAAACATTCTGAAAAATGGAACAAAGGTAAACACCATAAATTGTCAGCTGACCAATGTAACCCTTGGTCATTTACATACTTTCTCCCATCATCTCTTTCTCTTCTTTTGTTTTGTTTTTGTTTAACCATGTTGATGGGCATGGAACTATCTTTCTTTTCAGCCATTAATACATAATCAATTCTTGTTGTTCATGATGGATTAAATGGTTACTGATCATATGTTACTATTTCCATAACCAGTCTCAAACTGGAGTGAGTTTTCCATTGCAAAATCTCCATCAATATTGTGCTGGCTCTCCAGGCTGAAGGAGAAGAAAGATGATTATTTGTTTTTGTTAAAATCTTTGTGATGCTAGCAACTTTCATCCTTGACAGATAATGAATGTCACCAGTAGATTAATGAAGGAAAACTCCTTAGAGATGCAGCCACTAGTCTGTATTAGATGAAAATTAACTCTATCTTATTGAAGCAGTCGGAGGGGTTACTGTATAAAAATGTTGTCTTTTGTATCCAAAGTGCATCCTCTCTATTAGCCAGTGAACTTTGGAAGTCTAAGGTTAATGCATTAGTTCAGGTAAAACTGAGAAAAAGAATATATGGAAGAACTTACATAAATAAGTTACAGTATATTGAACCACTACTCAACACCAAGAAAATGGAACATAGACTAGAATTTATACAGTTTGTTTGGAATCATATAGGCTGCATTTTATAATTGCTACTGATTATGCGATCCATCCAAGTGCTCAAACCGGCCAACAGATATCAGAAGATCCTGCATCACTTTGCAAATCTTTAAACCAACATTAGATCTTCAAGTGCATTAGGATTGTGATTTCCAGAATCTTACCAGTAAAATGGAGAAAACTGATCATAGGTCTTGCTTGATCAAAGATAATAATGGGAGAAACAGAATGTTTTTCATTCTTTGTACTGTGCTGAAAGAAGTATTTAAGATTGGAATGAAAGAGAAAGAGATCCCCAAACCCCAAAAACTTTAACCTTAGACTGTCTACAGTTGACCTCTCCCCATTCCTAAGAGGTCTGTAAGGGGCGTGCATAAGCGCACCATTGTGGCTACCGTCCCTGTCCTACTGTCCTATTGTCCTCTTTTATTGGTACTTTTTTACTTATGTTTATACAAACAACTACTATCCTGTACATATTTGACAAAATAAATAAATAAATAAATAAAAATAAAAAATAAAAAATAAAAAAAAATAAAAAAATAAAAAAATAAAAAAAATAAAAAAAATAAAAAAAATAAAATTTTTCAAGACCTGCAATGCTGATCTGCAGGAGGGGATATTTTCAGCAGTTCTCTTTTCCTAGCCAACACTTTGATTGGTTGATTAATCAATCAATCAGGATTCATCATCAGTTGCTGAGGCCAATTAAAGCAGGGCTTCCTATTAATACCAGTTTGTTCTCCTTTTGCTGCAATTCTTTCTAAATAGTAAAAAGAAAATTCATAGCAACAATAATATTTCCAAAAACGTCTCCGTCATATCATTGTTCTTTTGGATCAGTACTACAGATGCAAGGGATAATAAAGTAAGACATAATAAAGTAATAGAGATGCAAGAAAAGAGAAGTGACAGTATCATTTTATACTGCACTAGTGAAGTCACACTTGCATACAGTTACTGCATACAGTTCTGGTCAACACTATACAAAAAAGCTGAAGAGTCTCTCGAAAGTGTGCAGAGGAGAGCAACTAAGATGATTAAGGGTCTGGAGGCTAAATCATATGATGAATGGTTGAGGGAGCTAGGTATGTCTAGCCCAGGGGTGTCAAACTCACGTCGTCACGTCATTGTCCTGTAACGTATCGGGACTTTTTACCCCTTTGCTAAACCGGGCATGGGCGTGGCCAGCGCGTGACGCATCTGCCCCGCGGGACGCGAGTTTGACAGCCTGGTCTAGCCTATCGAAAAGAAGGATTAGAGAGACATGATAACTGTGTTCCAGTACTTGAAGAGCTGTCACAGAGAAGAGGGAATAGAGTTATACTCCAAAGCATGAAAGGGCAGGACAAGAAGTAATGAGTGGAAGTTTGTTAAAGTGATATCCAAACTGGAAGTAAGGAGAAATTTTTTGACTGTGTGAACAATTAACCAATGGAATAGCTTGCCTCTAATAGTTGTGGGTTTTCAAAAAATAGACTGGACAATAGATGGTATATGGTCTCCTGCCTTGAGCAGGAGGGTCTAGAAGACCCTTCTAGTCCTGTGATTCTACGTTCTAAGCAGGGGTGGGTTCCTGATTTTTTTACTACCACTCTGTGGGCGTGGCTTATTTTGTGGGTGTGGCTTGCCAGCCATGTGACTGGTTGGGCGTGGCTTCTCGGACTGCTGAAGGGAGGGGAACTGAGATAGGTCCTGCCGCCCATTCCCACTCCCCTCAGCAGCTCGAGAAGCCTGGAACGTGCAAAAATGCCTAGGATCATCACCGCGCGTTCGTGGCTTCTCGGACTGTTGAAGGGAGGGGAATGAAGATAGCTCCTGCTGCCCATTCTTTCAGCGTCTCACGCGCTCCCTCAGCCATCCTCCCCTGCTTGGACTCACTGTGGGGTAGGAAGGAAGCACATGAGCAGTGCCGGAAACTCGGCTTCTGGGAATGCGCAGAAGAAAATTTTTAAAAAAATTAATTTTAAAAAAAAATGGTGGCACCCAGGCACTGGCAACCGACCGCACCGGTACTCTGACGTCACCAGCGAGCCGCTACCGGTGCTATAGAGTGGACCGCACTGGTAGGAACCCACCACTGGTTCTAAGTAAGCAGTTGGTATGTCACAAGCTGTAATAATTCTGCTATTTCCTCTTTAACACTTAATATACTTTTGAGGATGGGAGTAAATAGCTGCTTTATACTGAACCACATAATCTTGCTTAGTAGAAATTGTTCTGGCTGAAACAGTTATTCAACACTGCAAGCTGAGAACATTCCGCCATAGAGCCTTTTTAACCAGAAGTACCAGGTGATGGAACAGTAGACCTTGAAGATGTGCTCCTCTTCTGAACTCCAGCTATTTCTGAGTGATCCCTCCTCCTCCTGAAAGTACTCTAAAGTTCTTGAATAATGTTCTAATCCTAACTTTCCCCTTGATAATACTGCAGCAAGCAACACACAACGTTTTGTGGCATATTCAAAACGTTACGTTGCTAATGATGTTATTTAAATATTCAGCAATCATTCTAAGTAACGGCAAACAGCAGGTTCCTGCTCTTTAAAGTTTTTTTTATCCTGCTCTCATGCTATACGGCACTTTGCTTTGCCGGTTCCTCAGTACTGTTTTAGGTGTTTGGCGCTATCGAATATCACAGTGTAATCCAAACAAGATGGTTTGTGAAAATACAATGCTGCCTTACATTAAAACCATCAGCCCATTAAAATACACACTTTCCATACGGGAACACTGCAAGACATTTCATTCAATCATACAGAAGTCTTCCGCAGCTCTAAATTCCCTCTATTTAGGCTTGCTGACAATTGGACCTAGGCCTTTTTCTGCTGATGTAGAATTTCTGGGCTCATCTATGTGTTTTGGTGAGAGGAAAGAAACACTAAATTTTGTATTCAAAAAGGGAAACCAGAAGTTCATATGCGGCCAAATTCTTTTGGGAGCCTTGTCACCATATATTCTGGGATACGATCCAGGAAGCTTCCTGGGCAGAAGCATCCCCATGTGCCACCTTAACACGGGTAAACATAAGAACAGAATACAATAATCATAAATATTGAGAATGATTGTTAATGGAATGCTACCAGGTGATGATTTATTACTGTTCTGCCATAAGATAAACAAAGCATCCGGAAAGCAGCCTAAAATAACAACTCGGGGAAAATAAACAGTGGATTTTATAATGAAATGCCAGAAACTCCAGGCACTCGGATTTACTTCTTTCTTGGTGCCAGGTGCAAAGCTTGTATTGCTGGATGCTTCTTGCATCCAATCAGGAAAATGGGACAGCTGGCAGGTCTAGAGGACTTGAGCAGATGGCTCCTAGAAATCTGGTTTGGTGAGTTCACCCTCTTCTTCCCAGGACTCACTGCATGTATCCTCGCTGTGGGTCCTGCTGTATAGGCTTATGCAGCATCCGTTTGTGAAGCTTTATGCTGCCTTTGTTACCTATCTCTATTATTTGAAAAGCTGCCAAATCATAACAGGAATCCTGTTGAGACCTTACAATTGGAAAAGGAGAAGATTGTCCTACCAGAAAAGATTGTCCTGTTGGCACCAAGAAGATTCGCACACACACACCCCAATCTCACGTTGCGTTGGTTGGTTTATTTGTTTGTTTGGTGTTAACGTCTTTAAAAATGAGGAGAGAGTATAATGGTGCAATTGCATGGAAGTCAATGTAGAAATTCTGGGAATGAACAAGTACTCCTCCCCCGTGCTTGCTCTCAAATCCATCATGTGAGTGAATAATACACTTCTCTGTGGAGCATTAGATGAAATGGACAAGACAGTTATGATGAAAATAAGAGAAAAGGCTTCTACTTAGCATTCCCTGATATGGTGCAATGGTGCAAAACTGCGCAGACATATATGAAATATAGACTGGGGAAGAAAAGAAATTGCTTAAGGATTTCTACTGCCTTGCATAACATAACTCCAGCGTATCCTCGCATTTTTGTGACTGGCGTAAGTGACTGATTCCTAGATAGTCTTATACTCCATCATTTCTATTGAGCCTAACATCTTGTTCCCAGCCAAATTTCTTAGAAAGCTCATAAGGGATGCCTTTTCTTTTTTGTCTCCTGCCTGCATGGCATTTGCACTTCTTCTTTCACAAATTAGGAAGTAGGAAGAAAGGGAGAAGAGGCAAATAATTCATCTACTTGGCATAAAGCAACTCAGACAGGGATGAGTCAGAATTATTTTTCTCTGTCATTTTGTTACTGTTTCCTCATGCTTTAAGTTCTGGTCTGAGCATTTGTTCCTTCTCAAATCAGAAGAACCTGAATATTGAAAAAGCAGCAGCTCTTAATGTTTACATCTGATTGCCAGATATTTTTGGCAGTCTCTCTGAATTTCTCTTTAGTGCTATTCCAGTGGGATCGCATAAGGTAAACAAGTGCTGTCTCTCAGATGTGACTATCAGACACGACTTGCAGGTTACTGCTCCAATGTTGGCAGAGGAGGTATGAGTGATGTACAACTCTCCTTTCTGTTTGTACTTTCAGATAAAAATATAAATCTTGGCAGTAGAATCCATGCTCGACACAGTCGAAACTCTTTTGTAGGTTTTAATCCTTCGGGTTTTATCAGACTCCAAGTTTGCAAAATAAAACTTAAGGCTGCAAGGGTGACACACATCCGCAAAAGAATTCAACTGGCGGTAGGAATTATATACTTCCTTCACCAGGCTTTTGTCTGCTGCAATGGGTCTCCACTAAAGTGAAGTCCAGCAGTCTCTCAATGGGGACAAATAAACCAAACCGAAAAAGGAGACCTTTCATATATGTGGCTGCAGTGCATGCATAAGATGTGCCTGATTACTGTACTTAGCTGAATTTGCTCCCTGCCTGTCTCTGAACCTTTCTTTTGAACCATGGAAACTGTAAATAAGCTTGTGGCTAAATTATCTTTCCTTGACCTCAAGATTGTTATGTGAGACTCTCTTCTAGATGCCTCCACCCAGTGGTGGGTTCCTACTGGTGCGGTCCACTCTATAGCACCGGTAGCGGGCCGCTGGTGACGTCACAGTACCGGTGCGGTCGGTTGCCAGTGCCTGGGCGCCGCCATTAAAAAAATTTTTTTTTACTTTAAAAAAAAATTTTCTTCTGCGCATGCCCAGAAGCCGAACTTCCGGCACTGTGCATGCGCTGGCTTCCTACCCCACAGTGAGTCCAAGCAGGGGAGGATGGCTGAGGGAGCGCGTGAGACGCTGAAAGAACGGGCGGCAGGATCTATCTCAGTTCCCCTCCCTTCAGCAGTCTGAGAAGCCACGAACGCGCAGTGATGATTCCAGGCATTTTCGCATGTTGAAGGCTTCTCGAGCTGCTGAGGGGAGGGGGAACGGGCGTCAGAAGCCTAGGATCATCAAATGGGGAGAAGCATTCAGGCCGGACGGAGTCTTCTGCAGGGGGCTGCGTTGTGGGTGGGCAATGCCTCCCCACTTCTCCGGCCGCTGCCAAGCTCCCGACGCCCACGCCCACCCAGTCACATGGCTTGCAAGCCACACCCACAAAATAAGCCACGCCCACAGAGCAGTAGTAAAAAAAATTAGGAACCCGCCCCTGCCTCCACCGCATGTAGAGAAGCGGGTGATTTAAAAGAGGGACTTTTCAGCATGGGCGCCCAACTCTAGGTGGAAATCCCCAGAGATTTTTCAAGATTTTTGCTTTCAATTTTTGCTTTCAAATAATTATTTGTCATTTGTTGCAAGCTCCCTGGGTATTTTTACTGCTTGTACGTTCCTGAACTTTTATTTTTGCTATTTTTATTGGCAACTGTAGTTTTTATTTTATTTATTTATATGGATTTATGTACTCTCTGATACACAAGATTCTGGGTGATTTATTATAAAAAGGAAAATATATATGTGAGACATGGGCTCAATAAAAATGGCGATCCAAATGCCCTACATACGTAGCCAGAATGCTAAAGATCAACCTGCTGAAATAAATCATTTTCATGGCTCTTCCAAAAGGAAATAGGAAGAAGGGCTGGTATACCTCAGGTGATAGTGTGTTCCTTAACAAATGAACCATTAGAGAGAAGGATTGTCTTTGGGTCCATATCCCATGGTTCTCATAGGTTCAGATTCATAGGCAACCTTACTTGCCCTGGTATAGCAATAGCAATAGCACTTATATGCCACTTTACAGTGCTTTCCAGCCCTCTCTAAGTGGTTTACAGAGTCAGCATATTGCCCCCAACAATCTGGGTCCTCATTTTATCCATCTTGGAAGGATGGAAGGCTGAGTCAACCTGGTATGCTAGGCAAATTCCACCTGGAAGATATTGTCCTAAAGTATTCTGGAACCAACCATTTAGTGTTTTATAAGTCGAAATGTACATTTTGAATTAGACTTGGAAATGTATGGTAACCAATGCAATGACCAGCAAATTGCTAACCTAGTATAATAGCAGCTTTTATCACCTTACATCCTAGCCACTGTATTTGTAACAACTGCCATTTTTAGACAGTTCTCAGAACCGGAGTCACTATCCCCAGTGGCCACTCAGGCCATAAAATCCAGAGCCACTCAGTCTTGAAACAGCTGAATCCTGCTGTTCCCCATCCAGACTCTGACATCTTCCATGCATCAGGATAAGACGCACATGGCAATGCTTAGTTCTCCAGGGATAGAGATATATACATTGAGTATCATCAGCATATTAATGTTGCCTCAACCCATGGCGATGGATGAGCTTACCCAACAGCCTCATGCAAATGTTAAAGAGGAGAAGAGAGAGCACCAGGTTATATGGTAGCCCACACAAGTTAAGGGCTCCTCCTGGGTCATCACTGATCGGAATCGATCCTGAAGGAAGGAGCCTTCATTGTTACCAAGTGCTAATGTGGGATATATTTTTTGACTGCTGGTTCCTTTACTGTTGATAGTCAATCGTAAAAGGCTGAAGCTATTCACCTCTTCAATACTTGTATTGTCAGTTCTAAGACTGCTTTCTGTATCTGTTATCATTAGTTGGATCTTCTTTATATTTAAACTTAGTCCCATTTTTCCCCATTATGCTCTTTCCTTAAGGATGCTCCATAGCTTGACCAGGTGCCATCATCCCTTTTTCTCTACCATGGTTCCAATCCGTTTTAGCCCACATCCCTTCCCGCTGCACTGGACATTAAAATACAGCTCAAAGTCATGTGTACTTTGAGTTTAGGATTATTGTCGAGTATCATTTTGTTCTTTAGTCACTGATTCTTGTTTTTATTTTTCCTCTTTGCAAACACATTTTGCTGGAGATTGAATTGCACTGAGATTAACACCCAAAGTATCATAAATCAATTCACAGGTCACTGATAAATATTGACATACAGAATGAAACAGCTGCTAGTTAGGTTGCTAAAGGATGAACACGTTAGTTTAAGTTACGCATAAGAGTAACATCTGCTCTAGAAACAGTAAGTGGAACCTGTAGCATGTGCTTTCTGTGTAAATAAATTCAATACTGAATTTATCTTCAGCACATCTTCAATACTGGTAGCTGGGAAGCAAAACTGGAAGGAGGCTATCCATACCCCCTTTTTCATTCACGAACACCCAACATGCCACAATCAACCAGCATGTATTGTGGTGTGTTTTCTATTCGGTGCCCATCTATCTAGAGGTCTTTTGATATTTCTTTTGTGTGTACAAAAGAAGGGCCTGCCTGCCTGCCTGCCTGCTTGCCTGCTTGCTTGCTTGCTTGCTTGCTTGCCTGCCTGCCTGCCTGCACGCACATCCATCCATCCATCCATCCATCATCTATTTTTAACAGATATAAAAGAATAAAAAAACAAGGAAAATTTTAAAAATCAGATATAATTTCAGTAAGTCACTGAACACAGAAATTGCAAGAGTTGTATAGTTGATTCTCAGTAGATCTCTGATGAAGTCTTAGCAGCGGTGGGTTGCTCCTGGTTTGGCCCGGTTCGGTGAACCGGTAGCGGCGGTGGTAGGAGGCTCTGCCCACCTGCCCAGGACGCTTCTGTGCATGTGCAGAAGCGTCGCACACACACACGAGAAAACCGGTAGTGACGGAATTTAGAACCCACCACTGAGTCTTAGTCATAAAAAGCAAAACACACTGAGAAAAAAAGATTTAAAATTTCTTTTATGATCTCTGAGTCGGAGATATTGGTTCTATTCCATCCCACCTGCAGACGCTCACTGAACGACCTTGGGCTGGTCATTCTTTCTCAACCCAACTAACCTCACAGGTGAGGAAAAATGCAGGAGAGACTGGTACAATTGCCATCTTCAGTTTCTGAATAAAAAGCAGGATTTTTTTCCCCAAAAAGTTTTTTATTTTTTCCTCCACCACTTTTACAATTCAATAAACATATACCTTAAATTATTACAATAAAATACAAAATTTTACATTTATACTCCATTATTCAAATGTCAATATGTTATACATACGCTTATATCATCTATCATCAGTCTATTCTGCTTTTTTTTCCCATTGCACTCCCCCTCTCTACCTCCATCATCTCCTCCTACTTTCTTACTTCTTCACTCCTCCTCTACTCTCTCTACTCCTTCTCTTCCTCCCTTCTACTTCCTCTTACACCGTCTTAGCCTTCCCCTGAGTACTCTTTTATCCTCTTATGTTTAACAGACTGATGATACAATCTCAAATTTAAGCTCTTCATATCCCTTCTAAGAAAAAAAAATATTTGTTTTTATATCATTTCTTTATATATAATACTTTGTTTCTAGGTATATGCTGCTAACTTCATCTTACCTCCACAAAAAAAAAAAGAAAAAAAAGAAAATCTAGTTTTGTCATCTGGGATATTCACCAATTATTTTTCTAATTCTACTCCTAAATTCTCCGCTGTTATTAGTTTCCAAATTACCTTATTATTCTCCTACTTCTTAATTTTAGGCCAAATTGCTTCCTCCACTTTTTTATCTCTTTATTCATTGTTTATGTTTTCCCCCTTCTATTTTATCACAAACTAAATGCCCAATTATACATTCCAATTTCTTATATTAATCATAAAATTTCTTCTTTGGTTATTTACACTAAAATTAAACAGTTAACACTTGGAATATATGATTTTTAAATTTTGCCTTTAAACATATCTCATTTCTAAAAAAATGATACACAATCATAATATGCTTTCTCGCTTACTAATCATCAAAAATCTTTCTGAATTATTCAATTAAATATTCAACTCTTAAAATAATACATTTTCCCTTTTAAAGTTTTTCATTTAAACAAATTCATATGTAAAAAAAGAGTACACAATCATAATATATCTTTTAAGCTCTAGTATTCATATTTATCATTCATACTTCTCATATTGATTAACATTATTTTGTCTAAAATATCAAATCTTTTAATTCATTGAACAATATTAATCTAGATATAAAAGGACAGAAAAAAAATTTCAACTCTTAATAAAATAATAACTCTAAATAAGAAGAAAAAAACATTTCCATAATATTTCAATGTCATCATCCATTCCCTTTTAATTTATCGACTAATTCATTATATATATATATATATATATATATATATATATATATATATATATATATATATATATATATATATATATATATATATATATATATATATATATATATATATATATATATTTCCTCCACCCCCATCTGATTAAATTCTCTTCCCTCTGTCTTTTGATTTTATACCAATATGTTTTCTTTCCCCACGCTCTTTTTCTCCCTCTTAAATTTACTTTCTGCATATACAGTAATCCCTCGCTATATCACGGTTCACCTTTCACGGTCTCGCTGCTTCACGGATTTGCATCGTGCATTGTGTTCTGTATTCTGATTGGCTGATTGGTAAAACAGCTTGCCAAGAGCAGTGAAATACACGTGAGGCCAGGGGTGAAATCCTCCCGGTTCGCACAGCTCAACAACCTGGTGGCGTTTGCAGCACGGGGCTTCCCCCACCCGCTTCCCCCGCCCACCTGGATGTCGGCATCTGCGTTCTTTTGCCCTCTGCGCATGCGCAAAGCTGAAGTTACTACTTCATGGATTTCGCCTATCACAGGTTCTTTTTGGACCATAACCCCAGCGAAAAATGAGGGATCACTGTATCTAAAAGCAGGATTTAAAGGTAACAATAAGGAACCGCACTGGAGAATGTGTTCACTTAAATGTTGCTGAATTGCAATTTGTAGTATCTCTCCCTGTTGCCCCTTGTGACTGGTTTTACTGGGAACTGCAATTCAGGTGCATGCTGATCACTGATTCCTTTACGTTGTATATACTGGTAGTTGTAGATATTTGTCTTCAGTAGTGGTTTAAGGATTTGCTAGCTTGGATGCTTGCCTTTTAAACCCACAATGAAGTGGGAAACAGGTAGCTTACCTTAGCTGGGCTCTTGTTACAACAGCAAAAGGATTTTGTACTGTTTTGTGCCAATTCCTTCCTTAACCCTTAATCCCGAAATCTGCCCGCCCCCCCCTCTTTTTTTTTTAAAGGCAGACATTTTCCTGATTAGTTACACACTGTTGCATGTAGTTTGGACATTATGTTGAAGTAAATAATCTTAATTATAGCTTACAATGAAGTGTTGGTTTTAATACTTGTGAAAAACAACTTCTTTCCTCATTGCTGCTTTTTATGAACGTGCCTTTCAGTAGCAGAAATCCTATAAACATCATATATTATGGTAATAATGGGAATTTGGAGTACACTGCCTTGGGCATAAAGGTATTTTATACCTTTCAGTTTCCTTTTATTTTAATGTATATATACATCAAGCAAAGGGCTCATTAGAAAGCTCGCTGCAGAGGTCAAGTACATGTAAAGGCCAAACATATCCAAGAGATGCTGAGTTTCCAGGAAAGCTGAGACATACTGGGATAGTTGAAACAATAAAAGCTTTTATTGCCCTTTAAAAGCTGCACCTCTACTTAATTGTAACACGGGTCTTTCTTACCAGTATTTTTTAAGCCTTCCTTCCTTCCTTCCTTCCTTCCTTCCTTCCTTCCTTCCTTCCTTCGTTCCTTTTTTTTGAAAGTCAGAAACATAAGCTGCTCCAAAGGATGATAAAATGTTTGCTACCTAGCAAAGGCTGTTCTGCCTATACTATGCCAATGTTTTGGGTAACATCATAAAGTTGGAAGAGCCCCAAGTTCCATTTCTGCCCAGTACAGGAATCCAAATGAAAGCATCCCTTAAAGCAGGAGTGAAATTCAGCAGGTTCGGACAGGTTCTGGAGAACCGGTAGCAGAAATTTTGAGTAGTTCGGAGAACCGGCAAATACCACCTCTGACTGGCCCCAGAGTGGGGTGGGAATGGAGATTTTGCAATAAACTTCTCCCAGGAATGGGGCGGGAATGGGGATTTTGCAGTATCCTTCCCTTGGAGTGGAGTGGGAATAGAGATTTTGCAGTATTCTTTCCCTGCCACGCCCACCAAGCTACGGCTACCAAGCCACGCCACACCCACCAAGCCACACCCACCAAGCCATACCACGCCCACCAAGCCACACCCACAAAACCAGTAGTAAAAAAAATTGAATTCCACCACTGCCTGAAAGCTGTCTGTCAAGCCACCACTTAAATCAGTGATGGCGAACCTTTTTAGGTTTGCGTGCCAAAAAGGGGGGGTGCGCATGCTAGCGCGCGCTCGTATGCCCACACTCATTCCCTCCCCCCCACGCATGCACACAACACCCCCCCATGCTGCCCCCTGCGTATGCGCACACACACACACACACACGCACGCAAAGGCCTTACCGGAGCCTGGGACGACGAAACGGGCAAACCGGAAGTTCGGAAAAATGCACTTCCGGTTTGTCCGTTTCATCGTTTTTTGCATTCCGGGCCTTCAGGGAGCTTCCTGAACCCTCCGGAGTGCAAAAAACAGCTCACGGGCAAACCGGAAGTGCGTTTTTCCGCACTTCCGGTTTGCCGGTGGGCAACGCTCGCGTGCCCTCCGCTATGGCTCCGCGTGCCACCTGTGGCACGCGTGCCATAGGTTCGCCACCACGGACTTAAATGTATCCAGCTAAGGAGAGCCCACCACCTACTTGTGTAGTATATTTGAGTATTAAATTGTTCTTAGTTACTAAGAAAGTTTCTTTAATGTTCATTAGGAACCTGCCTTCCTAATCCATTAGATTAGATGGATCATGATGGTCGCGGACAGGAGGAATAGTTAGAGTTGAGTGATGGGAGTAAAATAAAGTAGAGTATGAATAAAATTGGTTTTTTTAAAAAAATAACAGTAAAAGATAAAACTAGTAAATTGTTCTGTTAGCTCATCAGCACCCTCTTCCCTCTCAAATCCATTATATTTTTGTCCTGCCCTCTAGAAAAATAACACTTCTTGAACTTCTGTGTGATATCCTTTCAGGAATTTGAAGAGATAAGAGTGTTATCACATTATGGCTCAGACTTTTTTCCTCAAGGTTAAACTTGAAATATTCATTTAATCTCTCTTCAAAAATCCTCATTGTCCTTGTTTGCCTTTGTTGCCCTTCTTAGAAGATGTTTCATGTCCATGATGTGATGGTATCTGTTCATTATAGTATCATTTGTCTCTAAATAAATTAGCAAGACAAAATAATTACTAATGGATTTGGATGTTGTTCTATCACGTCTCTAATCCTTGCTTCTGGCAAACAAACGCTTCTTGGGATGATAGGTCCAGTCAATTCATATTCAATTTAATTCCTCATAGTTATGCGTTAGCAATTACTTCTGTTTGACTTCTTGCAGGAGGCAGCCATATCCCCCCCCATTGTTCAATGACCTACGGTTTTTCTTGTTGCTCTTTTTTCCCCTCATGAAAACATCAAGTGTGTGTGTGTGTGTGTGTGTGTGTGTGTGTGTGTGTGTGTGTGTGTGTGTAAAAACCAGTCATTTGTTTCTAAGTTTCAGTGTCTAAAAAGGTAACTCTTCTTATTAGGTTCCTCTCATTTGCTGAGGTAATTCCTTTTTGTTTGTTTGTTTGTTTGTCTTCCTTATAGGGTATCTTTGTCTATCAGCTCCTTCATGTGGTCTGATCAATCTCCATCCTGTTTCATTAGATAAAGGGTAGCCACTTATTCCAATCTTGGGACTATATATTTTCATGCAGGGACATTTTAAAGCAGTGCAGGCCACAAGAGTCTGTTTCATTTGTCTTCATTTTTTGTGAAGACACCACCAATAGAAGGTGGCCTTTTCTATTCTGTCCTCTTGTTTTCTAGTCAGGTTCAAAAATTGGCTGCATATATACAGAATAACAAAGTTGGAAGCAAAGGTGGTATTCACTTACTTTCCCTACCGGTTCACAAATGTGAGCGCGCGCGTACGCTCATTTCGGTCGCGAGTGCGTCTTCCGCGCATTCGTGCGGGCTTCTGCACACATGCTTTGCTCAGCACATGGCTTGCACGCATGTGTGCGGCTTCAAAACATGCCTAAATAGGACAGCATAGCGCCAAGGCGGGTGGGCAGGCCCACCTACAGGTCGCCACTACCGGTTTGCCTGAACCAGTCCGAACGGACTCAATACCACCTCTGGTTGGAAGGACCTTGTAGGTCATCTAGTCAACCCCCTGCTCAAGCAGGAGACCCTATATTATTTCTGACAAGTGGCTATCCAGTCTCTTCTGAAGGCAAGCTGTTCCATTGGTTGGTTGTTCTCACCAGGGGTGGGTTTCACATACCTTCGCCACTGGTTCACATAGTGATGTTTCATGTGCGCGTCCCCTGCTCCACTCGCGCGCGTGCGTCCCCTTGCTCAATTTCACTTCCGCGCATGCTCAGAAGGTGGATTCAGTTCAAAACACAGCTGAGGAGCTCATCAGCTGTGCTTCGGGCAAAGAAATAAAGGTCAGTATTAAACTGGGGTGGGCGGGAGGGCTTTTTTCAAAGCACAGAACGCTGTGAAGCCACCCAAACACAGAAAAATTGGCCAAAAATTCAGAAAAAAAGATGGCAGCGAGCACGGACCGGCACTAACAGAACCGGATCCGTGACCCCAAAATTACATCACCAGCGGGTCGCTAACGGTTCGGGCGATCTGGTCCGAACTGGGAGGAACCCACCCCTGGTTCTCACTGTCAGAAAATTTCTCCTTATTTCTAGTTGAATCTCTCCTTGATCAGTTTCCATCCATTGTTCCTTGCCTGGCTTTCAGATGCTTTGGAAAATAGGTTGTTTCCCCACCCCTCTTTCTCTGTGACAGCCCCTCAAATATTGGAACACTGCTATTATGTCACCCCTGTCCCTTCTCTTCACTAGACTAGCAATGCCCTAATATATACTTAGATTCCTTCTTCCAGATGCCCCACCAAACTACACACAGGAGTTTCGTGTATTCTTTCTGACTTTTGTTCCACTTGCACTGGCTGAAAAAAACATTTCTGGATTTAACTAATAGTCCTAATTATAATGTTTTAAATCCCAAGCCACCACCATCCTCAGCCTTATGAGCCTCAACCTCAGCCTGATTCTGTCCAATCAGGAGGAGACAGGGCATTATAATTTCCTATCAGATGATTGATAATCTTGGAGACGGGAGATATCTACTAATGTCATCTGGCCCACTGTAGCCAGTTACTGATGCAATATAGAAATAAAATATAATTAATTACTCCACAAACCAAGAGAGAAGCCATGTAAGAGCAGTGCGGATTCATTATATGCAGCCATCAAGTTGGTTTTGACTCCTAGCAATCACACAGATTTCTCCAGGATGAACAAGAGTAATATAGACATCTATAAATATAACGGTAGATGCTTGTAAATATGTCTAGGGTTTAGTTACCTAAGCCAGGAAAGTCCCTTCTGGGACATAAGAGTTTGCCTGAACTCATGTCCCAAAGCAAAAATTAAGAAATAGAGGGATTTGCTAGCTCTCTGTGTGGATGTAACTTCATGAAAATAATGCTTTGTATACAGTTATATTAAACATGAATAATTTGACTGTGTGTTTACACTATTAGATCAATCTCTATGTGATTATTGTGTTTAGTTATGTCTTGCATTTTTATTTAGCTTGGGTAATGTGCAGAGCATTGTCAAGGTACATTATAATTGAAATAATTGTTGATAGGGATAGGATAGGATAGGATGGAATAGAATAGAATAGAATAGAATAGAATAGAATAGAATAGAATAGAATAGAATAGAATAGAATAGAATAGAATAAACAGAGTTGGAAGGGCCCTTGGAGGTCTTCTAGTCCAACCCCCTGCTTAGGCAGAAAACCCTACACCACTTCAGACAAATGGTTATCCAACATCTTCTTAAAAACTTCCAGTGTTGGAGCATTCACAACTTCTGGAGGCAAGCTGTTCCACAGATTAATTGTTCTAACTGTCAGGAAATTTCTCCTTAGTTTTAAGTTGTTTCTCTCCTTGATTAGTTTTCACCCATTGTTTCTTGTTCTACCCTCAGGTGCTTTGGAGAATAGTTTGACTCCCTCTGCTTTGTGGCAACCCCTGAGATATTGGAACACTGTTATCATGTCTCCCCTAGTCCTTCTTTTCATTAAACTAGACATACCCAGTTCCTGCAACCGTTCTTCATATGTTTTAGCCTCCGGTCCCCTAATCATCTTTGTTGCTCTTCTCTGCACTCTTTCTAGAGTCTCAACATCCTTTTTGCATCGTGGCAACCAAAACTGAATGCAGTATTCCAAGTGTGGCCTTACCAAGGCATTATAAAGTGGTATTAATACTTCACGTGATCTTGATTTTATCCCTCTGTTAATGCAGCCTAGAACTGTGTTGGCTTTTTTGGCAGCTTATTGCTGGGTCATATTTAAATGGTTGCCAAGGTCCCTCTCACAGTTACTACTGTTGAGCAAGGTACCACATATACTATACCTGTGCATTTTGTTTTTCTTGCCTAAATGTAGAACCTTACTTTTTTCACCACTGAATTTCATTTTGTTAGATAGCGCCCAATGTTCAAGTCTGTCAAGATCCTTCTGTATCTTGAGCCTATCTTCTGGAGTGTTGGCTATTCCTGCCAGTTTGGTGTCATCTGCAAATTTGATGAGTTCCCCATCTATCCCCTCGTCCAAATCATTGATGAAGATGTTAGTACTGGGCCTAAAACAGAGCCTTGGGGTACTCCACTGCATACTTCTGTCCATGTAGATGCAGTTCCATTGAGGACTACATGTTGAATCCATCTGGTGGTGTTGCTGTCCAACCCACATTTTCCTACTTTATCTAATAGTAGGTTATGGTCTACATTATCAAATGCCTTACTGAAGTCCAAGTAAATTATATCGACAATATTCCTCTGGTCCACTAATTTTGTCGCTTTGTCAAAGAATGCAATAAGATTAGTCTGACATGATCTGTATTTGACAAACCCATGTTGGCTTTTGGTTATTACTTTGTTTGCTTCTAGATGTTCGCTGATTCGTTGCTTAATTATCTTTTCCAGAATCTTCCCTGGTATTGAGGTCAAGCTGATAGGTCTGTAGTTTCCTGGATCTATTTTTGGATGGATGCAAACCATCTCTTTTGTACAGTTTTTCATTGGACCAGCTGCAGACATCATGACTAATAAAACCAAAGCCTTCCCTTTTACACCACTCCTTTAGCCACACATTAAACTCAGCTACATGCTGGCCTTTCCCTTTTTGTTCCTTATAAACTGGTAAAACCTCTGAAAAGATAAGCCTACAATCTATACTACTAAATTCATACCCCAAGCTCTGGAAGTCATTCTGCACAGAAAGTACATCTTTTTGGGGACAGATCATTTGTGCCAAGATGTATAATAGCATCGACATCACCGTCCTTACTGGCATTCTTGACTATCTTAAGAATATGCCTCTTGTCTCTGCTGGCAGTAGCACCTGGCAGACACCTGACCTCTTTCAAAACCTCCATATCCTTTCCTAAATTTACATTCCTTACAATTGAATCACCAACCAGAAGGTGGCTTCTCTTTTTGGATACCTTGCTGCTCCTGTGTGACTGTTGTGTAATACCTGATTCACACTTTCCCCTTTCCAATGTAAGTTCTTAATCTCGGACCACGATCCCCTGCTTATTTGAGTTATCATTATCACAACTACCTTGACCTGTCACTTTAGTGTCCCTATTAAGGTCAGCAAGGGCACTATATCTATTATGCTGGGACACAGCAAAAACTTTGTGTTTATGGTTCACAGCTCTCACCCTGCCAGATCCCACGGTTGTCCATACTGCCCTTCTCTGCAGGATCTTTGTGGTAGAGAGGGCTAATAGCGCGGCAGCTCAATAGAGTGGAATGGCTGAATTGGGCACATAATTTCTGCTTGGAGTGCACAGATTAGAGATTCTAGATAGGTAATCTGTCCACGTAGACTAGTAATTCCAAAATTAGAAGAGTACTTCGAAACACAACTGAAAAACAAGTATTACACTGAACTAAGCCAGTCATTTTGAAATAAAATAAAATCACAATCTCAAGTGCACTAACCCTGAATGTATTATTGCTTTTTTTGGTTTATAGTTATGATTTGCGTGTGGGCCGCTGCCTTTATCCTATGTACTCCCTCTCAGTCTCTTCCACTCACAGGCAGCAGCTCCTCCCACCAGCCTCCTGGACGACGTTAGGATCTGGATGGGGAGGAACAGACTCAGACTCAACCCCGACAAGACTGAGTGGCTTTGGATATTGCCTCCTAAGGACTATGACAACTGTCCCTCCTTGGTTCTTGAGGGAACAAAATTAACTCCCTCGGATCAGGTCCGCAACTTGGGGGTCCTCCTAGACCCACAGCTAAAATTGGATCATCATCTTACTGCTGTGGCTAGGGGGGCCTTTGCACAGGTTCACCTGGTACACCAGTTGCGGCCATACTTGGAGAAGGAAGCTCTACTCACAGTCACTCATGCCCTTGTCACCACCCTTCTGGACTACTGCAACGTGCTCTACATGGGGCTACCCTTGAAGAGTATCCAGAGACTTCAGTTGGTGCAAAATGCGGCTGCGCATGCTGTGGTGGGTGTGCCAAGGTACACCCACGTGACACCTATACTCCGCCAGCTGCACTGGTTGCCCATCGGTCTCCGGGTACAATTCAAGGTGTTGATCATCATCTTTAAAGCCCTTCATGGCTTAGGACCAGGCTATCTCCGGGACCGCATTCTGCCTCATACTTCCCTTCGACCGGTTAGGGCCCACAGAGTTGGCCTCCTCCAGGTCCCATCAGCCAAGCAATGCCGGCTGGCGGGCCCTAGGGGGAGAGCCTTCTCTGTGGGGGGCCCCGCGCTCTGGAACCAACTTCCCCCAGAGACCTGAACCATCCCCACCCTGCTGGCCTTCCGAAAAGCCGTCAAGACATGGCTTTTCCTGCAGGCAAGGGGTTAGAGACTAATCCATCTGAGCTCTCCCCCGGGTATGTTTGGTGGATGGATGTTTTTTAATATTGAATTTTTAATTTTTGTATTTGATTTAAATTATGTTTATTGCTGGTTTCTTGTATCTTTTTTTGCTGTACGCCACCCTGAGTCCCTCGGGAGTAGGGCGGCATATAAGAAAACCAAAATAAATAAATAAATAAGTTAAAATAAGTTAAAATGTGGAGATCTTCTGAAAGCAGCTGTTATTGCTGCATTTTTTAAAAATAACTATTGTTTTCCTTTTGATCGTCATGCTTTAAGGACATATATGAGTCTTGTTATGTTATGTCCCCATATATGTAATTTTAGGAATTTTTCCCAACGTACACAGTAAGCAACGCACAGCTACAGAGATACGCTCTTCCTCTTTAATTATCCATATCGTGCTTAGAAACATTTATACAGCTCAGGTGCTGTATAAATACTACAGTTGTAATAGTAATAATAGGATTGTTCTGTTTGAGAAACTGAGTTACTCTGACTATATATCAGAGGAGGAACAAAGCATCAAGGGTTTGGACTCAGTTGTGTGCCCTCTGGTGACAGAAAGTGCTTTGATCTGGAGGAGATTCTCCAGAGCAGGAGAGGTAATTTCCTCTTCTTTCTATGCTGCCCTACAGCCAGCTCCAAAGGATTAGCAAGGCTCTTTGGAATAACATAGTAGGTGGTACAGGGGAGTTGCAAAAGGAAGAAAGGGGATTTTCTCAGATCTCTCCCATTTCCCTTAATGAACTCTTTAGTGGAACAAACGGACACAATTGAAACACAGATTTGAATAGGAGGCACAGCAATGGGAGTAACAAAACGAACAAACTAAGCAAGATCAGTAAGCAGCTAGAAGTTAACTTGAGCAGCAGGCTCCTGTTTTCACGAGGAGAAAAAAAAATTGAGCTCTCAGCATCAAATTGCTCCCAGAGACATTAGAGCAACTTAACAAGAGCTTAACTTCTTCTAGGAGGCTAAGGAGATTTGGTGAAGTAAGACTGAGAGGATTGGAGGCATGTCATAAAAAGTCTGAGGAAAAAATAGGATAAGTAGTGAGGCTTAGATTTTTAGGCAAAACCCGAATTCAGGAAATTCGCTTACTGAAGTTCACTTACTGATTAAACACGAAGGAAGGGGAGTTAGCCCTAAGGCTTTCTGCTAATATAGTCAGTAAGTCAGAGGTAGATGGAGTGACAGCAACCAGCTTTCAGTGATATTTTGGGGTAGAGGGGTGGGGGGGTTAGTATTTTTATATAATATGTGCCTACATCTAAGTGAAATACAAACCTGTTTTTCACCACCACCACAACCTGAGAGAGAGGTTTGGCCCAGAAAGAGGGACTAATCTAGTCACCGAGGGAACTTCCACAGCTGAGGGTAGACTAGAACTCAGATGACCCTATTCCTACACTAGTCCTTATCCACTGGTATGCAAACAACAATAATAACTAAACCATTGAAAATACTATTTACCCGAGGAAAATTTATTTATTTATTTATTTAGCGTATGGCATATCATACATGGACTAGCAATATATATATATATATATATATATATATATATATATATATATATATATATATATATATATATATATATATATATATATATATATATATATATATATATATATATATATATATTGTTGCCATGTATTTTGAGAGCCAGGAAAGTCTACAGAGTAGTCTGATTATCCAAAAATAACTTATCTTAAAGATGGGGGGGAAATCATCTCAGGATACTTCTAGGTGGCACGGTTCCACAAATTGGCTTGGAAGACTTAGCATGAAGATACAGGCAAGACATTTATTTTCAAAATTAGGGCTGAATGAATCAAGAGAAAAATTGGCTGGTTATGGAAACATTATTCCTTCTGTGCATGAATCCCAATGAAAGCAGCAGTTGTGACAAGTTTAGCAGGCTAATGCTTTTTCCAACAACTGTTAAATTAACTAGCAACTAAGAGATGTAAAAATTCACTATTCCAGGGACACCAGCAATATTGCATTTTTCATTCATATTATACCAATCTGGATACATATGGATTCATTTGACCAAATCAAGCACACATCTCAAAATTGAAAAAGATAGATAAAATAATTTGCAAGTATGGATCACCTGAACTATACTTTACTTGGTGACATTTACTTGTGAGTAGGTTGTGTAGTATTCATAAAACAGGGCTTAGCATGACAGAATCCATTCCTACCTTAACATTAAATAAATATTGAAACATACCAGATTCATATCATAAATTGTTGCACATAAATAGCCCGCCACATAAATTGTTTGAACGTTCTTGGCTGGAAAGTGTAAAAGACCGTAACAGTAATCTTTTTAAATTAGATTTATTATTAGAGTTGGAAGGGACCTTGTAGGTCATCTAGTCCAACCCCCTGCTCAAGCAGGAGTTCCTACACCATTTGAGACAGATGGCAGTCGAGTCTCCCCTTGAAGGTCGCAAGTGTTGGGGCTCTCACAACCTCCGCTGGCAAGCTGTTCCACTGGTTGATCGCTCTCACCGTCAGAAAGTTTCTCCTCACTTCCAGGTTGAATCTCTCCTTGGTCAGAGTCAACCTTGTGGACTCTGACCAAGTCAAAACTTGGTCAGAAGTCAAAGTCAACCTTGTTGACTCAGACATAACCCATCTTACTCCAGCATTTTGTTTCATGTAGTGCTCAACTAGATGCCCCTGGAGTGCTTCAGAATACAAGATAGAGACATACCCCTCTCCGACCACACTTGTCAGCATGATACCCCACCCCCACCCCCAGCCTTAATGAAACACTGGGCCTCCAAGATTGATAGCCCTTGTCTATGGATATTCTCAGTCATCCAGGTCATTTATTTATTTATTTATTTATTTATTTATTTTGTTATTCTTATATGCCGCCCAACTCCCGAAGGACTCAGGGCGGCGTACAACAGGAAAAAAAATACAAGAATAATCAAAATGCAAGTGATTAAAAAAACAAATACAAATTATTAAAAACAATATTAAAACAGCAACATTCATTCGATATCATACATACTTGGGGGGTGATCTCAGGTGGATTAAGCTATCCCCCCCACCTGCAGGAAAAGCCATGTTTTAACGGCTTTTCGGAAGGCCAGCAGAGTGGGGATGGTTCGGGTCTCTGGGGGAAGTTGGTTCCAGAGCACGGGGCCAGCCACAGAGAAGGCTCTCCCCCTAGGGCCCGCCAGCCGGCATTGTTTGGCCGACGGGACCTGGAGGAGGCCAACTCTGTGGGCCCTAACCGGTCGGAGGGAAGTATGAGGCAGAATGCGGTCCCGAAGATATCCTGGTCCTAAGCCATGAAGGGCTTTAAAGATGGTGATCAACACCTTGAATTGGACCCGGAGACCGATGGGCAACCAATGCAGCTGGCGGAGTATTGGTGTCATGTGGGTGTACCTTGGCACACACACCACAGCACGCGCAGCCGCATTTTGTACCAGCTGAAGTCTCCGGATACTCTTCAAGGGTAGCCCCATGTAGAGCGCATTGCAGTAGTCCAAACGCGAGGTGACAAGGGCATGAGTGACCGTGAGTAGAGCCTCCTTCTCCAAGTATGGCCGCAACTGGTGCACCAGGCGAACCTGTGCAAAGGCCCCCCTAGCCACAGCAGAAAGATGGTGATCCAATTTTAGCTGTGGATCTAGGAGGACCCCCAAGTTGCGGACCTGGTCTGAGGGAGTCAGTTTCGCACCCTCAAAGACCAAGGAGGGATAGTTGTCATGGTCCTTAGGAGGCAATATCCACAGCCACTCAGTCTTGTCGGGATTGAGTCTGAGTCTGTTCCTCCCCATCCAGATCTTAACGTCATTCAGGCAGCGGCACATTACATCAACTGCCTCCCTGAAGTCAGACGGGGTGGTGATGTACAGCTGGGTGTCGTCAGCGTACTGATGGAAACACACCCCATGTCTGCGAATGATCTCACCCAACGGTTTCATGTAGATATTAAACAGGATGGGCGAGAGAACCGACCCCTGAGGCACCCCACATGATAGGGGCCTAGGGGACGATCTCTGCCCACCTGCCAACACCGACTGCATCCGATCGGCGATATAAGAGGAGAACCACCGCAAAACGGTGCCTCCCACTCCCAACTCGCCGAGCCGATGCAGAAGGATACCATGGTCGATGGTATCGAAAGCCGCTGAGAGGTCAAGTAGCACCAGGATGGAGGAATTTCCTCCATCCCGGGCTCGCCAGAGATCATCCATCAGGGTGTACCTTTGGGACATTGATAGCACTTGTTCAGACCTGTCCTTCCTGATTTTATCCAAACTCTTCTTAAAGCTATCCAAATTAGTGACTATCAATCTGTTCTGTTGTAGTTAATTTCATGGGTTAAATTATGTGCTGCATGATATGCTTTCCCCACTGGTGATAGTGAGCTTGTATGCTTCAACAGCGTGCTCACAGACAGCTATTTAGTAATGCAGTCATGAAACTGAGGGTAAAGATTGGATGTTGTGGCAAAGGTGTTTATTCTCCTGTGTCCTTGTTCCTTTTCCTTGCAATCTTCCTTGCACAAGCTCTAAATCCCCTTTTTAGGTTTATATAAATGTTTTATCCTCCTAATACTGGCATGCTTAATAAACATTAATCCCTTGTCCACCTGGGAAGGGCAGGCCTCCCATCTGCTCAGCTCTGCCTACAGAGCTTTGTGCTGTGCCTTGGGTGTATTTATTTGTTAATGACAGCTGAGGTTTTTATGAGCAAAACAGCAGGAGGTCTGCAGATGTTGAAGGCAAGGCAAGGAGGGTCTGAGATGAACTCCTGTGCGTTTGTTGTGAAGGCATTCTAAGAATCTATTAATCCATAATTGTTTGGATAATGCTTGTGGAAATAGACAACAATAAATTACCAGTCAGGTTGAAAAGAGGGGAAAAGGGAGAGAGAAGGAGGCAAAAGAACTGTTATGCACTTTTATTACATTAATACCTCTTAAAACAAGTTAACTAATTGTTAATGTGCCCATATCATCATTCTATCAGCTGAACAAAAATTGGGAGTATTTTCAGATGTCTGTCTATGAAGAATCTACTAAGTATTTTTTTTAAGGAACAGTGGGAAGGACATAAAAGCAGTTGCTGCAAGACTTAGGGAAGGAGATTTGGATTGTGCAAAGGGAAGGGTTGTGGCCTTTGCCCCAAAGAGGGAAAGCAATTCTGGTGACGACTAAAAACTCTTTGACACACACAGTATGCCTTTCTCTTTATCCACGTGGGTGAAATGAGTTGGCTGACAGATAGACAGCTATATAAATGGTTTAAACAAACAAATGAAGACAAACAACATGCCCAGATATAGTTCTGAACACACTGCAACAGCTGGGGAGGAAGGTGAAAGAGATGGGGGTCACAGGCAGTGTGTTTCTTGTTGAGGGATGTGGCCCAAGAAGAGAAGTAGTTCTAGAAGTGAATTAAGGACTGGGCAGATGGATTTGTGTGGATTTAGGGAAGGAAGTGGGCAAGAGTGCAGCTTAGATGGGGAGTGATAATATAGCCAAGATGGGAAACTATGGGAAATAAATATTTCAGAAAGACTCTGCTATAATTAATACATCTGCTTGGGAACTTACTATTTTCAAGATTATGCTTTTAGCTCAGAGTAGCATTAAATAGGGTTTTTTTTTTTCTGAAATCCATGTGGTTTTTGCTTGGTTGGTGTGAGTCTTGGCAGAATTTGTCAATAGTGGGTCATTTTTCTAAGATGAAGATTTCTGGTATGAGATGGACTACAACTAAGAAGAATATGCTTGGAAGGCACTTTGCAAACATGTGGAAGAGGAGAAAGAGCACCAAGGAAGTAGTGTGATGCGAAGTGCCAGGACAAGACTAGGAGGATTCTGCAGGATACGGCATAAATAATGACAGGAATAATCTAAAGCACCTGATCCAAGAATTCCAGAATCTCTACACAGATCCAGAATATCAGGTGGAAACAGGAAGAATTAGAAGTTACAACGCAGGAAATCAAATATGATATAGTGGCCATTACTGAAACTTGGTGGGATGAAACTCTTGGATGAAAGCAACAATGAAAGGATTTTAATCCTTAATCAAAAGGCCAGACAAAAGAGGAGGAAGAGAAGAACGTGATATGACACAGGAATTTGACAGCCCAAAATTTCCTGAAGCAGTTGTTCTCTTTATCCTGATTAGTGGCTGCAGAGCGTGAGGAGCCCTTGAGCCACATTGGCCTACTCTCCCCTGCAAATCTACTACAGGAGCTGAGGGAGCTGAGGGACAAAAGCCTTCAGGAGGAAGGAAGCCATGGGTAGAAAAAAGCAAGGGTGGGGGACAAGCAGGCACCTCCTTTTGCCTGCTGCTTTCTAATTTTAAACTCTTCCCTACAGCATCCCTCTGCTGCTCCAAGGAGAAAAGAGGCAACATCCAGACAGAAAAACAAAACTGGCATAACTCAGGGTCTTCTTCCACTCTGCAGCTATTAATTGAGATGTAAGATAATCATGGGAACAGAGAGCAAAGATGAGAATTGTTCTAGCTTGGGTAGAACGACGGGGTCAGGAACTGAGGCGAGACAGTGATTAGAACGGAACCCCTTTATTAGAACAGCTGTCAACAGGACAAAGCAGTAACCAGCATAGGCAAACCTCTGTCAGGCTGCTATTTATATGGTGGCTGTCAAAACTGGCCAATAGCGGGGTTGTAATTTTCCGGCTGAGTTGTCAACGGACAGCCAATAGGAAAATAGCTCTTAGCTGCTAGGTAGATTTCAAGTGTGGAATAAACAACACTATGGTGTCTTTCAGCAATCGTCATAGTCCTATGATTACAGGTAGTCCTGATCTTACAACAGTTCATTTAGTGACCGCTCGAAGTTACAACGGGATTGAAAAAGCAACTTATAACCATTTTTTACATGATTGTTGCAGCATCCCCATGGTCATGTGATCAAAATTCAGATACTTGGGAACTGACTCATATTTATGATGGTTGCAGTGTCCTGGGGAGGTCACATGATCACCTTCTGGCAGGCA